>MU376964.1:0-374520 GCA_022495195.1 Xylaria digitata | reverse complement strand
GTTAATTTATTATAGATTTTTAAAGTTGGTGAGTTTTTGGTGTAAAATTGATTTCATTAGGGGGCTAATTTCATTGGGAGGCGGGGGGCTCTAGTGTAGGCATGGAAAGAATCAGCTATAGATCATCATCATATAACCACTCCATACTACCTAGGTAGGTATGTAAAGATAATCGAAATCCACACACACATTCCACACGTATCTGAGCCATTTGAGCCATTTGAGCCGACATAGGTGGCAACCCAATCGGCGCCACGCATTGACACCGGTAGTTGGACGTTGGTATCACCGTACCAGACGTCCAATGACGGGAATAGTGGCTTTAAGCTTTAAGCTGCCAGCCTCGCCAGCTTCACTAGCTTCGCTCTGCTTTGTAACCGATTCGAGACAATTTTAGTCAAGTGTTCAAGCCACTCGAATCTACCGGATATCCGTGCTATATTACATAGGTAGTTGAAAGAATATCTACATATTCAAAGAATACTCAAAGAAATACCCGCAGTACATAAGGCTCAGGTACCCCTCGAAAAAAGCAGGTCACATCCGCCTTACCCCGTACTTGGTTAGGTACTCGCCCAGGGAGATTCGAGGTCGATGGCCAATCAGAGCCGAGCACCGAGTCATAGCACTACTCATTCTGGTTACAAGGGCGCGCACTAAATGCACCAGTATACAAGCCTTACACACCGTAGTAGTCCCTGACAGCGCCTTGTTGCCCTGTTACACACCTTACCTGACCGACCTACACTAGCCCGCCTAGTGCATTAGTAGATACCTAACCGCCTGACCTTTTCTGCTTCACTTGGGTGCTTCGCTTAAGTACTTCACTACGCCTTACGCTACACTACCGTCCAAGGTAAGTAGGTACGGTGCCTAGCCAGAACTAGCTTCAAGAGCCCCACGAATGCGCTAAACTCACTTGGCGGGAACCGCTTCTCCCCTCTCGACCCTTCGCCGATCCCGTGAATGGCAACTGATGCTGGAACTGAAGTTGAACGATCCTTAAAAGAGATCATCGGGTCCCTTACACCCGTTCCTACGACCGTCCCTACGCCCGTCCCTCAAGCCCTCAAGCCCAAACTCGCAACCCTTCTCTCTTCGCCCCCATTCGCCGCCTTCTCTTCCGCCAATACCTTCGACCTCTTTAATCTCTCCTGGCATTTGTTTGTGCTTCTTTTTACGCACCAGACCGACTGCCTGACTAGAGAGCTATGAGAAACCAAGGGTGACGTTTGACCATCATCCGTCTTCTCATTTCTTCCCCCGACTCGTCTTCCGAGTCTGTCTGGCTATTGCCCAGACATTCACTGGAATTCTATCTACGTAATAAATACCATACGGCGTGGCCATATAAATAAGCACTAAGTGCCAACCACCTACCGGAAAGTGACCAGAAAGTGACCGGAAAGCCACCCGTATCCGCCGACTCGTTTGTATTCACGACTCCGTAACCCATGCCCACCTATTGCATTCTAGATACCCACGACAATCTACGATCTAGACTCTACATACACTGTACATACGACCCGTGCAACCCTGTCTCTAGCCTCAACACCAGGCCCTTTTAGGATCACCGACATTCTCCCTACGAAGTCGGTCACACTGCAGTCAAACCCTAGCCAGTCAGACTCCTCGTTTCCCTGGCACTGATTATTTTGTTTCTATTGTCACCTGAAACTAAATTCCAACGGCATTCCTTGGCCACAACATCAAAACAAGGCCTGCCACGTTTGACTGATCAACCCGTGGTTCGCATTTCCAGCATTTCCATTACAACGAAACCTCCTTGATCACCCAATCATCTGAACAATAGTGCTGCTTATGTTCTTGTCGATAATAATCTTATTCGAAATCATCTGCATGAAGCACAATGGAACCTGTTCCCGAGACTGAAAGGATGGAGGAATTCCGTTCTGCTCCTCTACCATCTCTGCGAGTTGTATCAAATGACTTAGATACTAATCGGAAGCCTCCCACCATCCGCCGGTCGACCGAACCACCATCGCCAAGTTCCCCATTATTCCCTTCTTCGACATCTCTTCCATATAAGCCGCGAACAACATCTCCTCTCTCAGGTTTGCATACTCGCTCCAAGTCGACCGCGAGTCTTACACCTCTATCGATGGGCCGCACCCGGTCTATGCCGGGCGTTGACGGCACAGGAAGACTCCTCTACCCACCACAACTTCGCCCGGCTAGCCCATCAGGATCTCCAAGCAGACAACGAGCACCTCGAAAACCTGTTGACGAAGCATATCCCCCCTCGCCAGTTCGAACTTCTGTGCTAGATAGCGATAGGCAACACGCGGAACGAAGCAACTCTCCGACCCCTAGTTTTACGTCTCCCGGCACCCTGCCATCGTATAAACGGGCATCTTCTCCTCTGCGCTATAGTGCTTATTCAACACCAACTCCCAGTTTCACTTTTCCAGGTCCCCCTTCTTCGGGAATAACACCCCCACCTTTTAGACCGGAAAGTTCAACTAGCGGATATAGTTTATCCTATTATCCATCTTCTGTTCCATCGACGCCAAGTTCGATGCGATCAAGGAGCCCTAGCATCTCTAGTCTTGAAACGATACCTGATACTCCGGATGCTGAGGAAGAGGCCTTGGAAGCGGAGAGAATTGCGCAACTTAAAGCTGCCGCGGACGCTGCAGAGAATGGGGATTCGAAGAGCCGGTCTAGTTTAGACGTAGCTGTTCGCGGCAGGACTTTGGGTGTCGGGTCTAAAGACAAACGAAAGCGGTGGAGTGTTTGTGGAGCTGAACGACGCGGTGACCTCGACCTAGAGACGATTTGGGAAGATTGAAAGCCTAGAATGGGCCTCATATTTTATAGAGGTATGGGTTGAGCTTCGTGGGAATCCCGCCAGGCAGCTGGCCCCATTCACTACCTAGGTACGAGCATGTTCGGGGTTTTGGTGGGAGCATTCAGGCGTTCGTTGTGTTGCTTTGATACCCTGCTGCGATTGCATTTGATGATAAGACGAGTAAATAGGAATAGTGTGCAGTCGTTCACCACCACGTCGTGTAGATTATCGAACTGGAAGGACAATCACCAAATTCATTGATGAAATCATACACCCAATACCCGGCAATGCATATGAACCAATCATGACGTCAACATGCTCTCATAACCACCGTTCTCCGACTTTTAACTGTAGACTTCGGTTTTAAGCCATTCGTAAGAGGGGTCTTACTTTATTTAGCTCGTGTAAACATTTTACATATCGTGGCCAAATTATGAATAGTCTCACAGGTCGCCTACACTTATCTCGGGTAGATAGATGCTAGGGTTTCAACGACCTTCTAGATGCTTATCAATCAATCTTCACAGTAGATCCGGTTGCGACCCATGTCACAGAAACCTTCACATCCCCTCTAGGCTTTGATAGGCGTCTCGGTATTCATTAGCAATGTTGTGTGTGTCGGCGAGAGCGTCTCAGACGATGACTCGATACTCCCGTTTTCTCATACGAATGTTGCCGCCGTAACCGAGGGTTAGTTCAGGGATCCCGATTGCCCGGACATTGCCCGGACTGCACAACGCTGGCCGCGGATTAGCAGAAGCTGCTGGGAGAAGTTAAAATCAGCTGGGCGTTCTAGTGATCTAGCTCCCGGCCTCAAGAAACACGAAGTTATTCTAATGTGTGATTGGTAGTAAATGTAGTTGATAGTTTATTCATTACTGTCGTATATCTACATATTTTGGTCCCCAATCTGTTTTTAGTTTGTAAGAAGAGAACGAGTCATTAACCTCGTTCACATTTTCATTAATCAAACGGTATTCGTCGTAAGCCCTCACCAGCGCCCGTCTTCCTCGCTGCCTGGGCGGCCGCGATCGCGCTAGGCACCTTGATCCCGCAGCAGTCTCCCCAGCTATTCAGCTGGTGCACATGCTTGACGCCGTCGTGTTCGACTACGACGGTCGCTCCCTCGAGATCTTCCTCCCCCTGTGCGTTGCCGGCGTCAGCTTCCGTGCTCATGCCCTCGACGGCCGGGACTAATGATCCGAAGAGGAAGTGCTGCATGACGGGTAACTTGCGCAGCACCTCGGCGACAAACATACGCTTCATGCCGCCTTCGATTTTGGACCAGCTCTTGGCAGATGAGATGTCGTCGAGCATTGGGCTATGCCATCGCAGCCCCTTTACCGTCTTGGTGCTGTTCACAAAGTCTACCTGCCCAAGATACATGAAGTCATGTCCGAACTCCTCGATGGTAAGCTGCTGGTGGATCGCAAGCGGGGTGATGAATGGATGATGTAGTAGTTGGCTGGCGCCAAACAAGAAGGGTAGGAACTGATAGTCGTCCAAGCCCCAAACGCCGTGTGAACCTGCTGGTTCGAGGTAGTAGGTTGACTGGATCGCCCGCATGAGGGTTAGATAGCGTACAAAGACATGCAGAACGAGGGGCTTGAAATCGGATTTGTCGATGATCCGTAGCTGATATAAACACAAGGTCCATATCATGAAGTTAAGCTCATGCCCGGAGCCGTAGTCTATCCTCGAGCGGTTACCGAAGGATTGGTTGAGATACGTCTCAACCTCGGCGATGGCGGCGTCCGTAGTTAAGCCGAGCTTTCGGTGCCATGACGGGCTGGCGGCCTTGACCTTGTCGAGAAAGTCGCGAAAGATTTTATTCCCGAACCGTGATCCTCCCGCCTCGTCCGGGGGTGTTTCCCGAACTAGCACCTCTGCCTCGTCGAGGATGGCGATGATGGATTTAACGGCCGCACTGCAGTCTTCGTCCCTGACGGCTGAGATGGGCGTATCTATGACAGCATCCGAGAGACCGAATATGAAAGCAAGTATTAAGTTGTATGATGATGACGAAAGGAACAGGTTGTGATCCTTGGTAGATAAAATGCGCCGGCCAGGAGTCTGGAACGAGAGCGTAGAGGTGTCTGGTGGTGGGGGGAGAGATGGAGTCTCAGGAAGTGGTACCTGATTCTCAAGAGCTTGACGCCTTCGTCTGGGCTCTAATTTTGGTATCTTGTCCTTCAAATTCGGGATTGACTGCGCCTGCTGGTTTATTGCCATTATCCCCACGGAGAGACCTCAGAAGTGTCTCGTGATGGATTTAAGTGATAAACCTTGACTTGATATCTTGGCTAGAAAACGGTGTCTTGCTGATGGCAATTGTTGAGAAGAAATAAAGCAACCCGGAATAACACCTACTTAGGTATTTACCTGGGTACGTAAGCAACTGCAAATAACCGTTTACTACGGACTGGCATAGGGAAATAAGGTATATATGATCGATGATGTGAGGCTCAAAGCTACTTGCTACTTCAGTACTGAGGTGTGCACAGTACCTCCATAACCCCTCATTACTATTGAATCGAGGGTACCTTCCTTGCCCATGCACCCCAGGTGGATCCAAGGTACTTGGTGTACCTTTTATTTGTGGTACCTTAGTGTAGTACTTGGGTAGATCATAGAGGGGCAGACACTGATTGATTTTCTGCTAGTGCTGCCACCTAATTGTACCTGTACAGTCCTGCCTACCTATTTTAGGTACCTATCTAAACAACTTGAAATTTCTACTTTCGGAATAAGAGCACATACCATCACAACCAACTTTCGTCTCTAACACCCAGCACGAAATATGACGGTCATAACTGAGCCGGAGGCGTTGCTATCGCATCTTCACAAGGCGGACGGCTCCGCGACTTATTCCTACGCAGGATATACTGTTATAGGTGCAGTGAACGGGCCTATTGAGGCACAGAAACGAGATGAGCTCCCAGAAGAGGCCATCGTGGACGTAGTCGTACGACCATCAGCTGGTGTAGGAGGTATGTCAAACACATTGCCTTGCCCTGCGTTTCGACAACCAGTGGTCTGATTTCCACCTTCCTTATCTAGGTACACGAGAACGCCATCTCGAGTCTTTATTACAGTCGACTCTACGCCAGGTCATCCTCGTCAACAACTTTCCACGAACTCTCATCCAGATTATACTGCAAATCACCGTCACCCCGGAGAACGAATACGTCAATGGGAAGCTTGTGCAAGCTAACGTGGTGCGCATCTTCCCTGCAATCGATCGGAATAGTCAGAAATGCTGACTACTTTCCTAATGCTCTAGAATCTCCCTGTTCTACCCGCCCTCTTACAGACAGCGATCCTCTCGTTGCTCTCAGCCTCACTGCCGATGACAGGTACTCTTACTTCAACATCACTTGCTATAATCTTGGAAGACGGTAGCCGACAGGTCGTCACCAACCCAACGGCGCGACAAATCGAGAAGGCCCAGTCCTTCCATGTCCTAGCCTTTACCTCCCAAAACGAATTGATTCTGGCTGAGAGTGATGGAGCCTTCACGATGAAGGAATGGGACGATGTTTACAACACAGCCTACAGTCAATGCTGCACGACAACGGCCGTCGGCGATACAGATACTCTTATGGATGAAGGACTCCCTATTGCCCCCGACTTAAAGCATTTCGTTCGCTCTACTATTGAGCAGAAGACTGCCTCAGATCTGTACTGGAAATGAGCAGGATCATTTGTGACTAGGCAGTGCACCGTTCGACATGGTCCGAAATATCCACAACCAATTCCCTGTGACTATGTGACCGCCCTTTTGACACTAATTAGCCCTCGTTTCTACGCGATATGTTCCCCAGGACTAGGGCCAGGATATAGGAAACCATAAATCAAAGGGTCTCGTCAGTCAGTCCATATACGAATTCGAGAATTTAACGATACTGGAAGCGTCCGTGATCGATGCCCACAATACTCATGAGTGGATGTTGATTATTTGACCTGAACATTCACATGGACTTTTCCAGACTTTTCCAGCATTGGGTTTTCCGTTTCGCTGTACTAGTGATCCGTCATATGTGGTGGTTAAGGCTATTAGGTGCCGGTTTGCCGTTGTGAACAGGCGGTGTTTCATCCGGCCCTCACAATGCACACTCAAGTGGAGGCAGGGCCTGCCGTTACTAAAGCTACGGTTATGCGAGGCCCTTACCTGCGAAAACTACCAAACAGTACACGCAATCTTCCGGTGCAGTCTCGGCGATTATGAGAGCTTAAGTCGATGCGGCCCAGGAGACATGTACCTGTGTAGCCAGTCAATTCAGGCAAACAGTCCGAATGGCGGCGGCTAATCACAAGTGATGCGCTCAATCTAAGGATCTGATTCGCACCGCGACGGCGCCGACCGTGTGATCATCACCAGGCTTATTGTTTATCACCGGCTCATGATTTGTCGATGTTGTTGGTAGCACATGGTTGGATCGTCATGCAGCTTACTACCTAGATAGGTACACAAGTCTGAAGATGAAAATAATACAAGGGCTCTGTGTTGTTTATCACATGAAACTTTCTGATTGTCTGTTAGTGCTTAGATTTCACTAGAAGTGGTGGTACCAATGTTGGGATTATGATGAATTCGTCACAAGCTTTCGATACTGAATAGCACCCTGAATTTCAAAAGCGAGGGATGAGACGAGCAGGCTCCCCTGTTCGGTGTTTCTCGCTTCTTAGACCCCTGCTTAAGGGCGAAGGATGAGACTTGGAACACGAAGACACGTCTAACATGAGAACAAGAAATATGGAGAAGGGAATTCACAGCTATGTTAGGTCAAACAGGAACGGGCCTTATTCTTCGGCGTTGTCATACTGAATAATCTATTTCCGGATATTTGAGCAAAAACTCCGAGTTTTGAGAAGTTAACTAGGTGTCTCGAAGCCTCGCGGGCGATCAGAGAGGAGGCTTTCCCCACGATGGTGCCCCACCATCCTGTTACTTCGTAGTCTTAACGCGGGTCGCACAGTTTATTCAGTCTATCGTCAGAGGACCTTTGCTGTGAGTTTAAAAGCTAATATGGCCTCCGATGAAAATATTTTTAGGGTTAGGCCTTTTCTTGAAGTCTCTTAACCTTCTCCTCGTTGACCCGAGTCTTAATATTCTCTCCCTCTTAGCTGCCGGTACAGTCAGCGAGCGAAGCAGAACGCTGGTAGTTCTTATAATTACCTTACAGTCTTTACGCTTCATCACCCGTCTCTTTCATCTGTTTGTTCTCCGTTACTTGATTCTTTTCTACGTTCATTTTTTCCTCCTTCGCCCATCATTTATCGTTCTGAGGAATACGAGCCGTTGCTCAACCGAAACCGATCTTCGATAAATTAGAGTTGATATCTTTGCAAGATTGTCTCTCTTTTTACCTCTCGCACATACGAAAAGAACCATATTTCACCTGCTCGGCAGAACGTCATAGATATCGTACTCGATATACTTATACAGGCCGCATAATACTATAATTATCCATCTCCCAAGACAAAACCCAGCTGGTAAGTTTCCCAAAGATCGGCGACCTACCTTTCCCATCCCAGGCACGTATCTCCCAAACATTTTGGTAGACTCCTGTCATCATCGAAGCAGACAACCGGTAGTGCCGACGTGGCTGATGGATTGTTAGACATTTGGGACACAACCCCGAATAGTGCGCTAGCTAAGCTGCAGAGAAGCGAACTGGGCGAGCTAGGTTACAGAGCAAGGAGCAAGGTACTTCAGCTGAAACCGTACCGACCTTTCACTAGCTGAGTTACACCACGGAGTTGCATACCGGCATCCAGCGTGTGGAGAAACCAGGACACTGGGAACCTGTAATCGCCTGGCTTCTGTGATCAGTGATTTGTATGGTCAGCCATCAATTGCGACTCCTCTCATCGCCTAAAGATCGCACCCGGCGGGCGTCTGCATCTCATCTGCATCGACCATTTACATTTGCATCTGCACTTAGGCACATATACTGTCTACTAGTATCGGTATCGCAATCACCGGTTCCTTGTCGGTCTGTCGGGGATAAGTTCTAGGAACGAGCTTATCTAAAACTGCGGGCCATTCTCTAACGGGCTTAGCCTCATCTTTTATTACTCTTATTGCTCCTAGTCTGCTTTTGGTCCGAGCTGCCGAGAGCCTCGGGGTCTCCAATTCCCCACTTGTCGCTTTGGATGACGCTATTCCACTCACTCACAATGGCGACTAGTCCCTCTTCTACCACCAAATCCGGTGTGGAACCTTCTATCACTCCCTCGATGGGCGTACACCCTGTCCTCGCCAACGACAATCCTTGCCCTGCCACGGCAGCCTCTGCTGCTTCTGCTGCTGACAGTGTGTCGTTGTCTCCGTCTTCCATGTCTTCCGGCTCTAATCCTTCACCCACAATCGCGACCGCAATTACAACCGCATCATCCACCTCGGACTTAACGAATTCTGCTCCATCCCACGATGCTGAGCAGGGCGGGTCAAAGCCAGAGCATGCAGCCGAAGGCTTGACGAACCCTGATAACATCGTGCTTGACTATAATAATAAGTCTCCAGGCCACCGGAACAGCGCCCTCTCTATAGAATCAGTTCCTCGACAAACCATCATTAAGGCTTTAGCTTCTGCCGCTCAAAGTCGGAATAATAAAAGACCTGAAGCTCTTTCTTTGAACAGCATGTTGTCCCCACGTCCCGCCGTCGGCAGGCGGCCGTCTACCTCTGCTTCGTCCCAGAAGCTCACTGATGCCCTCAACGAACTCGCCCTTCAGACCTCGACTCCAAATACCGCTTTTCCTTCCCTACAGTCGCCTTGCTTCTACCACAATCGCTTTGATGACGCAGTCGATATCGACAGGGTACTTGAAGAGATCAAGAATGACGACTGGATGTCGCACTCTCGTCTCGTCCAAACTGCTACTGGAGTTCGAGAAGTTTCCAAGCAGCTGCAGCGCAGACCCATCCGGCGGGCAGTTAGAAACGTCATGATAGTCACGAAAGCCCGAGATAACGAGCTTGTCTATTTGACCAGAGAGCTAGCGATGTGGTTATTGAGAACGCCTCGCTATGGCTCAGACGTTGGAGTCAACGTCTACGTAGACGCTAAGCTGCGCCACTCTAAACGGTTCGGTGCTGCTAGTATTATTGACGAAGATGCTCGCTTTCCATCAATGCTTCACTATTGGTCCCCCGACCTTTGTTGGAACCACCCAGAGAAGTTTGACTTGGTCTGCACGCTTGGGGGCGATGGCACGGTTTTATTTACTTCCTGGTTGTTCCAGAGAATTGTGCCCCCGGTCATTTCCTTCAGTCTGGGAAGTCTCGGTTTCTTAACTAGCTTTGAGTTCGAGAAGTATAAGCAGCATCTCAACCGAATAATGGGCGACGAAGGAATGCGCGTGAACTTGCGCATGCGATTTACTTGCACTGTTTATCGCAACGGCGCATCGGGTGAAGAGGTGGAAGAGGGTGAGCAATTCGAAGTGCTTAACGAGTTGGTCATTGACCGCGGCCCGTCGCCATACGTCTCCAACTTGGAACTGTACGGCGATAACGAACTCCTAACCGTCGTTCAGGCTGACGGGTGTATATTCTCGACCCCAACTGGTATGTTTAAACCGATGCTACATTTTTATTTTTTTTTATTTTTTATTTTTTTTTATATATAAATGCCCCACTAACATCCATTCAAGGTTCAACGGCCTATTCTCTCTCCGCCGGGGGGGCCCTTGTTCATCCCGATATTCCCGCTATCCTCCTTACCCCTATCTGCCCCCATACTTTGTCATTCAGACCCATGGTGCTCAGCGATACTATGCTTCTCCGCGTATCAGTTCCACGTAACTCTCGAGCTACGGCATACTGCGCTTTCGATGGCAAGGGACGGTTGGAGCTGAGACAAGGAGATCACGTCACCATCACAGCCTCGCAGTACCCGTTTCCCACAGTCATGTCCACAAACACCGAATGGTTTGACAGTGTATCGAGAACTCTGCAGTGGAACACAAGAGCCGCTACCCAGAAGGGCTTTGAGAGCAAGTCGGGCAGCCAGGCCGCGTCAGTCAAAGATGATGACCCAGAATGGGACATTGATACAGATTCAGCTTGCTATGCCAGCGAGGACGGCAGCATCGCCGCAAGCCCACTGCGGCGGCAAATGAGCCTCCTGGGCATGTAGAACACTAGACATAGAGTTATGGCTTGGGGATTTAGATGATATATTATATTCGAGCAAGCGCAAAGCACTTCTGGTTTTTTTTTTTTTTTCTTCTTCTTCGAGGGTTGGAATCGGTGTTCTGGCGTCGGACTTCAGCCATGGGTTCTATACACCGGCTTTCTACTCGCTGGGGGGAGGAATTTTATTTTATATATGTTTCATCTGATTTAATATCGATTAAGGCATATATAGGCCGAGTATCGTGCTTAGGTATTTTGGTGACCCGGTATTTGCCGCTAGATAACGGGGTCTCTTCCTCTAAGCTAGGCGTGTTTGTCACGATATTAGACAATGTAATAGAATAGTATCGTTGAATGCCTGTTGAGGACCTCTGTACACGAGGTTTCAAACATATTTTTTTCTTTTCTTTTTGCTTAGTCTTGTATTTTTTGAAGCCCTCATATCTGACAATAGTAAATACCTGGGTAGGTAACCTAGCAACGATATCCGGTACCTTCTCAACTTAAAGTGCGCGCGGCATGTTTTGTGTGACATGTGATCATTCTAGGTGTGGATATATATGCCTTAGGAGGAGTTTTCAAGTTTATTCCAACAAGTAGTGCTAAGGGTTAGATAGTTAAGCTGAGGCAAATAGTTTATAGCGGTCATTCTGGAAATTTCACTTGCACGAGCCAACTTCCAGTAAATGTCACTTGTGATACACAGTAACAATTCCTACCATCACATGCTCAACGTTGCCGCCTCTCTCGTCGATTAACTGCTCATCGACCTACCATCTATGATATAGGCGATGTAATGTGTAAGATCTCACCCTCAATGGTGGCTTGCAGCTACTAACCATGGTATTTAAGACCAGTCACTCTGGAGCTAACGTTGAATATATATGTAAGTAATATGATGCAATGTGTATATCATATAAGGCCATTCTTCGTCTGGGTGGTAGGTCAGCGCAATGGCGGGGCATGAGTAATTAGAATGCTACTTAGCCTGTTTCTCGCGCATTGACCATTTGTCGACCATATAGTAGTTACAGTAGTAGTTATAATCCAACGTGCGAGAAAAAAAAGACGCGACTTGCACCCGGCTAGGCTATTCAACGGCGTTTTAAAATTATCACAGAACCGGGGGGGGGGGCCTCAAAAGTGGGTAAAAGATGTCTCAAGGCGGGGGAATAAGAGGTAATTTAAAGCGGACAATGGTTATTATATCACCTTACTACTGTATGTATAAGACATGACAACCATCTCAATATCCCATCTCAATATTTTTTTAACGTATCGTCCTGCCGAGGACGGACGCCATTGCGATGATCTCTGTTTAATTACTTAGTCATTCGTTAGTATTGTGCGAGTTTCCCATTTCCGCTGCTCGTGATGTAGACCGCGATGGCATATTAGCAGTCATCTTACCACATGCCACTGTTTCATATGACTGAAAAGGCTCTACATTTCTATACCAGCCTAGGTAATCTGCTTGTCTTTCCCGAATGAATGACTAAGACGATAGAAGGTGTCATTGCATGTGTATTTGCAACGGTGTCGCATGTTGTACAGACAGGTATGGTTGCATATTGGTGGCTTGAGAGAACGGGCAGATAAAAAGCGTGGATGTCTCTGAGCAATTTATAATTTATATGCTTGAAATTGACCGATTCCAGTAGAAAGTGAGTGGCTTTGAATGGTTTTTCTCTCTCTTCCTCTTCTTCTTACCTGCGAGTCTGTTGTTATGGGGCAATACACTGCACTACTAGGTAGTGTATGTACAACCAATACCTCACCAACCTGGTAACGGCTTCGATGACAAGAAAAGTAAATAATAATAAGTTGCCCTTTTCGGACAGATGACACGGTTCTGATTGGCTGGTGTCGCGCTGGGAAAGGGCTTGTGTAGGGTGCTGGTAAGGTGCCTGTGGGCTCCTGTTAGGCCCTTAGTAGACGCGGTTCACAGGTACGGTGTGGAGACGGTGACACGCTTTCGAGAGGAAGGCCCCACCTTCATTAGAACCCCAGCCCCATTCTCTGCCCATATTAACAACACCCACCTCTGCCTCTGTTCCTACTCCCTCTTAGTCGAAAGCCCTCTCTCAATTCGCGATACCTCTTTCTTGACAGAGACTATCTCCCTCTAATTGTCTGTCTTCCTGTGTGGTTGAAGGCTTCTGTCTCTCGTTTCCCTTTTTTCTTGTGCTGCCATCTTTTTATTTATTTATATAATGTGTTTATAGCTGTCTATAAAAATCATGTCGTTTCCCACCGCGTCCACACCGTCGCCAGTCCGCGATCGACTCGACCTCTCCTTCAGCAGCTCGCAGAACAGCAACCCCGATAGTTCAACATTATGTTTTGAATCTTCCTTCAGGCTGGAAACGCCCTTTCCAAACCAGAAGGCTGAAAGTGAAAAGCATCCCAAGGGCAAGCGCAAAAGGACTACGTGTGTATAATGATCCCTGCCGTGGCGCAACCGAAATGGCGCGTTGAGCCTCTCTTGTGCTTAATTGACTAATAATTGGCCCACTTCTCCCTCTAGATCACAAGATAAAACCATCCTTGAATCTGCCTATAACTCTAACCCGAAGCCTGACAAGGCGGCGCGTCTTGACATCGTAAAGCGCGTTTCGTTAAATGAGAAAGAAGTACAGGTTAGTAACGTGGGCATGCGATGGATTGAACGCGTCGTTTGAGCCGGCCACTTGGGGAATGGTGTGGGTTAATTGGGACTAACGCGGCTGGACAACACAGATATGGTTTCAAAATCGACGGCAGAACGACCGTAGGAAATCTCGCCCGCTCTCACCACAGGAGATCGAGGCACTTCGATATGGGAATGGCATGCGTGTTTTATCGTCTGATGTCATGCCCGTGTCGATTGATCCAGTTCCTACGTCAATTGCTTTGCCAAATGCTGCCGAGCTGCCTCAGAGTTCATTCGCTGAAACGATAATATCATCAGAATTTGGGGAGCGTCCTCCGAACCCTGAGGATGCAGCCTCCCAGCATAGGTCTCGGCCTCAATCTCCCCAGGCCATCGAGGCAACGAAACCTGCTGGAGATGTGAGAAGAAACT
Source organism: Xylaria digitata (assembly GCA_022495195.1). Lineage (NCBI taxonomy): Eukaryota > Fungi > Ascomycota > Sordariomycetes > Xylariales > Xylariaceae > Xylaria > Xylaria digitata. The sequence goes on along the minus strand of MU376964.1, from coordinate 360,498 downwards.
CGGAAGCAACAAGGAATGCGCCGACTGGCACACCACCCTCGTCGACGAGAGCAGTCGAGTCGGAGGGAGACTCGCAGGCATATCCAGGGGTCTCTGCGACACCGATTGGATACTTGGCAAACAGATGGTTTGCCGGCGACTCCTTCTCAACGCCTTATGCGGCAGAAAAATCCGGTGATGACTCGTTCAGGCATGAATGGGATAACCGACCCGTGGTGGGTTCGGGTAATGATATTGGCAGCATTAGATTCAACTCTTTCTCGTCCTCGACATCATCAGCCGCTGATCACTCGACGCCTCTCTTGCAATCACAATCGTCATCATCATCATCATCTTCTCAGGTTCGATTATCTCTATCATTAGATGGCAAGGCGGAATTGGTATCCGCTCAACTATCACCATCACGTCCCGCTCCACAACTTCCCAACCCGGAGACATTACCTCCAGTCTTTGGTAATCGAACCCTACAGCGGAGCCGTAGTGCACTATCCGGCATCACGCTCCCACCTATTTCCACGCTTACAAAAAACCTCGGGGCTGATTTTCCACCCCAGTTCACTCGTGGTCGATCGCGCGATGTCCACGCCTGGGAATCATGCTGTGAGGCCGACACCCGCGATGAATTAACGAGACAGGCGGAGAATGAGTCTTCGGGGTCCGCCATAGCAGCCATTAGCTTGATGCGATCGTCCAGCAGCTCTGCAAGCCTGAGCAACTTAATTCATAACCACCATTCTCCCCAGCCTCCCTCGCACTCAGGCATTTTACAACCAAACCCAACCAAGCGAAATACACTCAGTACGCGGGGCCCTTTAGATAGAAAAGCCAAGCTTGGGCGCTCAAAAACTTCACCTCCTATGACCCGCTATATTTCGATGGAGGAGTCGAGAAAAGAAGTAGATATCGAGAAAGACGAAGATGATCTCGAACCCGAGAAGAAGCGGAAGAAGCAGGACCATCAATTCGGCATTCTGAGCCCTTCCGGCGATTCGGACAAGGAGAATTGGAGCCCAGACGGGGACGGGAACCCAGACCGCCGGCGTCCCTTACCGCCACCTGAAACCGGCGCATCCCCCACAAAAATAGCGACGGCGCTTCCAAAGAATCCACGACGCGTTGCACGTATCCTAGGTGAGCAAGATACGGCGGCCAAGCGACTGTTCCAAAACGGTTCTGCAGATGCGAGAAATCGTAGCGTGAATCGCGCGAACACGGCTCCCGCTCCGGGGCAGCGACTACGTAAACCCGGCGACGCCGCGGTTGCGATCTTCGAGGATGGCGAGAAAGGAGGGAGGCTTCTACGAGAAGGAAAACACGACGATGAGGAAGTCGAGCACTTCATGCGTGGTGAACTCTCGCCTAGCAAGCGCCCAGATATGGATGTTGTCGCTGGCCTGCTTTCTCTTAGTCAGGGAAACTGGCGGTGAAAAAATATTGCTGAGCCGAGAGGGAAGAAACTAAGAGCGAACACAAAGTCTTCGTTGGACAATCGTGTTGGCTGCATTTGTATTGAATACCTAAAAAATGTTAGGTAGACCCTTTTTTCAAAACCATGACAGCCCGATAACTTTTTGGCTTAAAAGGGGCCATGCTTCGTTTGCTGGGTTGGCTAACGAACTTTTCAAGGCTGGAAAAAAGGGCGGGGTTTATTCGGAAGGGAGGGGCTTTGAGATGAAATGAAACTTTGCTAAAGAAAGGAATTACTCCTCGTACTCCTGCCTACACACTCTTTTTGTCCCTTGCTTATTCATGTGATGATGGTGTATCTACTTACTTGTCTCGGCTAACTGGTCCAGAGATACTTTACCGCATCGGATTGGCGATTGCGAAAGACGTTCCGACTCGTCTCGCTTGACTGCCTTGTAGTATTGTGTATTATGATTTTATGATGATTTCCTATCGAAGACCGCGGAGAATAGAAACCGGGATAGACGATATCCCGACAATAAGATGAGGGAAAAGTAGGTAAGAGTAGAGTGCACCGGGGTGGGAATCTAGTAGGGAGCCTAAGGAGGCGGACACGAGGAGTAAATAGCGACACGATTTCAAACTTCTACCTACGAAGAGAGAGAGAGAGAGAATTTGGGGCCTTTCATGGTATCGTCTCATTTCGTTTCATCTGCAAATCAATCATAGTTCTTCATGCACTGATAATGCCGGAGATCCTTCCAGCTTTACTCAACCTCATCCCCCGAGCAAACTTGCTCGCTCGCTCATCTTACAGACCCGAAAGCACGCTCTGAACACCCACACTCCTTGCATCATCTCTGCTTTGGATAAAGCCCTTAAAATCGGTCTTTCCGAGCTTCTTCGCAGAAGCGCCAGTGCTCGTCGCGAGGTTTCTGCTCCTTTCGCGCAGAGCCTCGGGCCCGATGATGAAGAGATACCCGATCTCGGTCAGGAGCTCGACGGCGACTTCGACGTCCTTGGATAGTGGCCATTCTTTTAGGGTGGCGACGTATTTGGCGATGTCCTTGGTGACCATGAGACCGCCGGTAGCGTTCACCTTGAATTTCTTGAAGTGTTCGAATAGTAGGCGCTGGATGGCGAGCGCGAGTTCGCTGCTAAACACTTCTAGGTTCTGGCCGTCAATGGATTGGCTGAGTAGATTCGTGCAGCGCGATAGGAAGAGGCAGGTCGATGTGCAGGTGGTTGTCTGTAGCGATTCGACGAGATCAAGCTCGTCTTTGGGCAAGAAGTCGAGCTTCTTCTGCTGGGCTAGTGACTTGGTGACCCAATTGATGATGACGTCCATAGTGCTCTTGATCACATTGTTTGTTTTCTTTTCGATGGATTCGATGCCCACCTTGAACTGCGCCTCCATATTTCGTCGTACAGTTGTGTTAGATTCCGCCAAGCGAATGAGAACAGTGCTTGTGAAGCGGGACATGATGCTCGTAATAGTCACCGCTGGTCGAATTGATGGTAGGTAAGATAGGTCCGGTTCAATTTTCACATTTTCCTGGGAGGTGGCCCGCTCAAGAGAAGCCTCCAGAGCGGTTTCAACGTATACTTGACCCATATTCGTCATAAGGAGATTCAGAAGGATTGCAACGTCCTTGGGTGTATCACTTGGACTACCTAGTTCAAGTGTCCGTCGCACGCTTTCCGCGAGCCAGGTCATCATTCTCTTAGCAGTCGCGGTCGATAAATACCCCTCTTCTTCAGACACTTCGATATCATTCTTGTTGTTGTCGGTCTCTTGAACCCGAGCGACTCTCAACATCATGGCCTTTTGGGTTGGCGTTAGATCGGACGATTCAAGCCTCTCTAGATATGCGTCCTTAGCGGATTCCATGAGCTGGTTGGTGCGTTGTGCTAATGAAGCCATAAAACCAGTTGGTGCCTTTTTCCTCCGGGAATGGTAGATGTTGAATCGGAACAGTAGAGAGTTGAAGAGTTCTTCCAAGCTCCTTTTTTCTCGGTCGATATATGAATTCCCCATGATATATGGGACGAACAACTCTTCCATCTGCTGATCTAGGGTCTGGGCGATTTGTGCCGAGCAAGGTTCCGGATGTTCCGTCAAACCATGAGATTTCAGGTCTTCAATCAGAGCACTGATGTATGTTCGGGAAGAATGCAGTGACCGGAGGAAAGCAAGAGATGAAATTGTATTGGCTTTTTCTAACACCATTTCCAGTCTCTGCTGGACCGACTGTTGGAATATTCTTTGAATAAACTTAATGAGAACAGTCTCGTAATATGGAAATGCTCTTTTAATAATGAACGACTCTTCTTGCATGATTATCCGGACTTCATCGATGAGTGACTGCAGGCTAGGTTCGACACCCGGTGGCTCAGCATCGGGGTCTGCAAGCTGGTCCCAGGTCTCCCCATCCATCGTAACCTCGTCGGTGATGAGTTGATCCCTGTCAATGAAGAATTGGTGCTGGTTGACGAAGACAGCTATAACGCTGGCGCCGCCGTTGAAGTCGTGTAATACCTTGGCGCATTCCATCATATCGTCAAAGTTTTGCTTTCGGTAACTATTGTTAAACTGCTTCAGCAAGTCCTGTTCCAGCGTTTCGCAGAATTTCTCTAATATCTCGCGGGTGTTATGTGATCTTTCAGTGCCATTAGTGCCATTTGTAGTTCCATTGCGCTGATTCCCATTAGATTGATTCCATGATGCTGGATCCAATCTCTGGCTGATGCGCATCAACTGGTGCACAATGACGGCGCAGCGGACCTTGTTCTCTGAGCCGCCCTGACGCTGGATGTCTTGTAGAGATGTCAATTCGCCAGTTTCGCTGACTTGAAGCCAACAATGGATTAGGAAGTTAGCGTCTAAAGCCCGTCTCCGTTTTCGATCAAGTTCCTCGAGCTTCTCTCCAATCTGTACAGCGATATTGCCACCTACTTCTCCGCGGCTACCCCTATCGTTGGCATTCGGATTATTGAGTGTAATATCTAGAGCTTCAAACTGGTTGATAGACTGGTCAAGCTTGCGGCCAAGAGTATCGAGGGTCTGATCGTGTTGTATTTCGGCACGTCTAACTTGGGTGAGTAGTTCCGACTCTTTCTCCTGTAGTTCTTCGGAGAGGCTGCCGAGTCCCTCTAACGCATCTGAGGGGGCAGTGTCAGTAGCGCATTTTCGAAAGGAAGAGGGGCCATAGGTATTATACTCTCGAAGGCCCTGATTAGAGGCTTAGGATCAAAAGCCTGCTGCGCCGCACCTGAGCGGCGGTTTTGGGAGACGGCATTTTCGGCGAGGCTGTCGACGAAGTCGCGGACGATGAAGTCTTTATTCGAGAAGTCTTCTAGGGTGAAGCTAGGTCCCTTAGGAAACAGGGCTCGCGACCCAGGCCCAGCCTTCTCCATTAGATTAGCCACGTCGCTATCGTCGATACTGGCGACGACACCATAGAGGGGGAAGGGCGCAAGTGAAGGTGAGGGCAGTCGTTGTGAATTGGGTTTCCTCGGCGCAAACTCGCTCGTCTAAACAAGGAAATTCGTTCGTTATCGAAAGATCAAATCGTTATCGTCCGTATCCATCAGGACTTCTTTCTTGTACAATGTTACAGATGATCGTGGAATGATTGGTAGGTAAGTAGAATATAGTAGGTATTGTAGATAGATGGTTGAGGTTTCAGTAGCACCAAGCGCAGTGTGTACCTTATTGTGACATTATAACATGGCCCACATTAAGGAATAGTCGTACAGCCTGGCCAAGTAGGTAGGTATGCTGTAGGTACCTATCAGGAGGACTATATCATGCTAGAGGTAAGTATCCGGACACTATCTGGGTACCTAAAGTCGACCACTTCTTACACCTACCTACATAGTAGGTATACAGGGGTTTGTCGGCCCGCCAATTTGGCACCTAGTGAACTGCCTAGGTACCTATCTACTACACTAAGTGCTTAAGATACCTTAGTGTACATGATTTATTTGGCCGCGCAATGTGGCTGAGCCGCGGTCCGGCAAGCATGTTTCCCATGAAGCTAGAGCTGCACCTTGTTATCACTCCACCAAACATCGTTACCACATTCGATTCATATCGAAATTCCCCATGCTAATCGTCATACTTTGCCCACCGTGATTGACGCCCTTCGTTATAATCCTTTTCTATCTCGCTGGTAGCAATTCTCCCGCGACTCACACAACTACTACCACGTGCTTAGTAGACGAAGTGCATTCATTATCAAGGGACCGAGGTGATACGAGTGGCCAGATATTAAGAAGAAAAGAAAAATAGCCACGACTGACGACGCTCTTGCGTTAGCTCTGGTTTCTTTCTTTTTCTTTTCAACCATCGCACTACACATTCTCGTATTCATTCGTTAGAACATTGGATATTCACGGAAAGCATGTCATTCACGGCGAGGGATACTCAAATATATCGGGAAGATGAGAAGTCTGGGCATAGAAAGCTCGGGCCAGAAGAACGGGAAGAGTTGGTTAAGGTTGGTGGTTACACATTCTTTGTTTTTTGGACTCAATTTCGGGCTCAATTTCTGGCCTAGGCTCAGGCGTCGCCTCACCTTGCAGCCAGTAAACTCTGTTACCAATCCGAAGCTAACGCGACCTGTCAGAACTATCTCCCCGCGCCTTCATCCCGCCAGCGAAGCAGCAGCCGCGTAAAGAAACAAGACTCGTCTCGCTTCGGTATCAGGAGATTCCTCAAGGCCCAGTTCTATGCACTCCTATATCTCTTCATTCACGCCATCTTCTCGCTCTACATCCGCATCCGCATTGCATATCACTCCATCTCCAATCGCCTCGTGGCCATCCTCAAGCATCACTATAATTCCCCCGAGTACATTGCCCGAGATGTAGCCACTTTAAGGAGATTGCCAGTGCATCTAAGCATAATACTAACTCTCGAAAATGGTGGTAAAGGGGATGCCTTGGAGAAGTTGGTGAATGAGGTATCCGAGGTGGCTGCGTGGTGTACAGCCGCTGGCATTCCCAAACTGTCCGTATACGAGAAGACGGGTACGAGTTTCTCATAATCTAGTATTGCCCCTTTTCACTAAGCCGTGGTGTGTAGGTACTCTCAAGCGCTACATGACTCAAACACACCGCAGCGTTTGCAACCGTCTCAAGATCTGGTTTGGCAAACACCAGGCGCCCCCTGTTGCACTTTTCGCCCGAGGCGCACCTGCGATCCGTTCGGATAGTCGCCAGGGCTTAGATCTCATCCTCATCTCAGAGGACGATGGCCGCGAAGCCATGGTTGACCTCACACGAGTCCTAACCGAGATGGTACAGAAAGATAAGATTGCCGCTAAAGACATTACCATGGATGTAATTGACAACGAGCTCTCCGAGGCCGTCATGAGCGAGCCGGATCTATTAATCTCATTTGAGCCTTACGTTGATCTACAGGGCTACCCCCCATGGGCCATTCGTCTGACCGAAATCCACTGTGCTCCTGATAATCAAGGGGTAGGATACCAGCTGTTCCTACAGGCCCTTCGGAAATATGCACAGGCAACATTCAAACTAGGAAAATAAATTCGACGATTAATTCCCTTCAGGTTTCTAAAGGCTAGAGGCTAGATTAATACGCGCACCTAGGTGTTAAATAATTATATTTTCGAACCAAAAATGGGGAAGTAGGTATGGCATAAAGAGGAGCGATACCCAATGTTATGATTTGGGGGCTTGTATCCACGGTCCCATCTCTTTCGCTGCAGCATTCCATTTATAAACAGGCCCGCTGCCTACGTTGTATTGATAATAATTCTCTGTGCCTCCTATGACCAACGCTCGTCGGAAGGTGATATTGATGCGTCCGCCGTCCCACTCATTCTTTCCAGTACGCTTGGGGATTGAGTGCTGCCAGTTTGCCTGCGTCCTGCCACGCATTAGCACCATATCGCCGCTTCCGAGCGGCAGCTTCAACGACCCCTTCGGTGTACCATCGCTGTTGGTCCGTCCCGGTTCCGACTTTGGCGGCTTCTGCTTCATCAGGAAATCTCGCCGTGCCCCTAACGAAAACGACGCGATTGCCGGAAGTGGGCCCAAAAACTGCTCATCGTCGCTATGAAATGAGATGCTGTCTACACCACTAGCATAGTAGTTCACAAGACAGAAATTAAACTGGCATCCTGTTGCCGCCTCGGTAGACCTTCGTAAGACATCGAGACAGTGGGGAATAGGACGTGGCGTTGCTTTGTACCCCGTCTGCGTCCCCCGTTCCGGTTGCATACCGACGAGGATTGGCTTCCCCGTACGCGTGTCTACCACGTTCCCTTGTTGGGACTGAAGATCGGATGTTGAGCCAGACGCTGAGAGGTGATTAGTCTCGAAGCGTGCCGTCTCGTCTAAACCAAACACGGTCGTCCACTACAAATGTAACGAAGTCAGCGAGCGATTGCGCCTATCAGCCACGTCTTAGGAGTCTAGGAGCATCTCAAATTCTTTCGGCCCTAAACCAATTCCCACGCGATATTATTTAGCATAATATGGCGTTAAAATAGAGAGGGAAGGATTCTAAAAATTAAGCTGACTCACTCGAGGCGTGCGGATGTGCGTTGGAGTCCCGCCTCGCATGATGTCGTACTCGACACGGTAGAACGGTAACTCGGACCGGAGAAACTCGAAAAGTTGTCGAGCCGCCTGCTGTGGGATATACGGCTTGAAATACAAAAGGTCGAGATCTGGCTGGTCAGCTATGGCGCGTGCCGCACGCGCGGGCGGATCTGAAATCACAGTCTCGAGAGCAATCGGTAGATGTGGTATAGGGAACGGGTACGAGGGATGTATAGAGTAACTTTCTAATTCAATACTCGTCGCCGCTCTAGGGTTAATAGTATAATCATTAATAGTAATATGAGAGCCTGTGGTTTTGATAATCTTTTAAACGCATTAGTCCCGTGTCATGTCCTCGCAGCTGAGAGGCTTCTTTTCGTTTTGAAGTCCCCGTTTGATTACTGCGATCTCCTCATTTTAGACGAATGATTTTAGGAGATGGGGGAATTACCGGTATTGTAATTTTCTCATCTAGAACTGGGGGTTCGGAATCGCGTGGCTTCTTAGCCTTAGGTACGCCGAAGTAGGCATCTATTGTTCGCTTCTTCGACGCCATTGTCGATAGGTTTTATAGGGAATAAACTAATTAAGCCAGCTTAAACAGTAACTAATAGGTTCAATAAGAATATAGGAATGAGAGTGGTTAATCATGGATTGATACAGCGTTCAGCTTTTACTGTATGATAGTTCAGCCTCGTTAACTTATGACGCACCTGTCACCGTGTCGATCATCAGCCTTGCATACCTCACAGTACGCTACCAGGTACCTAGGATAAGAGTGATCAGACAAGCTGAGAGTACCCCGCCCCTGCTTACCTAAGAATAACCGTGCTTTTTGATGTAGATGCAATTTTTAAAGTACTCGGCCCCATTTAAATTATGTAAAGCATATAATATATTAAAACCAAAATAACTTCATCAAAATTATAGCTACTATAATGTACCCGAAATTAATCGATCCGTTTTTTAAAGCGCTATTAAATAGTTTTCGTTGCATTGTAATAGCTATAGTTTTAGTCAAGTTATTTAGGTTACAATACAGAATTACAGGTGTTAGTACTAAAAGCAGTTAGTTATGTGATCTGTACTTAAAACTTTTGTCTACATTAAAAAGCACGGTTATTCTTAGGTAAGCAGGGGGGGGTACTCTCAGCTTGTCTGATCACTTCTATGATAAGTACCTTAGGTATAACGCCTTGGGCACTACTACAGGCCAGCCCCTGTCAGCTCTGCCCTGTCCACCCAGCCCACCCCCGCGCGCAGGGGTCCTAATTGCTACTAATTTCAATTGAACAAATTCGCAAAGTTCCGCGAACAGAGACATGAAAATTTTATTTTCCCAGCTATGGCGGTATGTTACTTGAAACCCCTCAATAGCTACACCACCTTTGCTATTGAAACGGTGCGCTAACTTTGTGATCGACGGCCGTCAGGATCGCGCAACCGAGGAGGACATGAGCAATCTCATCCGCCCGCCCACTATCCGTCATACCATCGGCGTCCTAGACCGTGCACTTTTCGCGAAGACGATAAACCTCGCTGCGGCCGCTGTTGTCGACAAGAAAAATATCGCGCAATGGCGGCAAAGCCTTCAAAAGGAGAAGACACTTCTATTGGCCGAACGCCTATCGGCCGTGGTACCACACCCAGACCAGACGCTAGCGTCACAAGGCGCTCGATGTCTACTTCTTGATCCAAAGATCCGACCAGGAGGTAAGTACATACTTGACCATAGCCGGAATAACTAGTCATTAGGGTTCTTGTTCTGATCAACTCTATGCGCTTAGTTCCCGATACATGGACATCTCTCCTCCGTAATGGTGTTGAGAAGAAAGAGCTGGGTATTATCCACTACGATTTGTCGCTTGACTATACCCACTGGACCTATGAGGAGGTGATGCGGTGTCTGCTGCCACCAGAAAGCCGTGATGAATATGATGGATTTCCCACCGGCTTCAACCAGGCAGGCCATGTAGCGCACCTAAACCTACGGGATGGGTTTTTGCCATACAAGAAGCTGATCGCCGAGGTATTGATAGACAAGAATCCCGGCGTGCGCACCGTTATCAATAAGGTTGCCAACGTTGGTACAAAGTCGGAATTCCGCACCTTTAGCTACGAGGTCTTGGCCGGTGATGATGACCTCAACGTCGAGGCGCGCGAAAATGATTGTGTCTTCAGGTTCGATTACGCCAAGGTCTACTGGAATAGCAAGCTAGAAGGCGAGCATAGACGTCTCGTCCACTTGTTCACACCAGGCGAGGTTGTATGCGATGTCATGGCGGGTATTGGTCCTTTTGCTGTTCCCGCCGGCAAGAGAGGTGTCTTCGTATGGGCAAATGACTACAATCCTGAGAGCTATCAGTCTCTCGACTCAAATGTCAAACGCAACAAGGTACGGCAATTCCGAAGTCCCATACTCGAAATGCAATGCTCATGTTAGCCTTTAGGTCACCCAATATGTCCGAGCCTTTAATGAGGACGGTCGGTCATTTATCTGGAAAGCTGCTGACCTGGTTTACGCTGCTTCTACCAATGGAGAATACGCCGTCGCGAAACTTAAACGTGTTAGTAGACTTCGCCAGCAGAAAGATGGTGAAAAGGCAAAGGAGGTGATTCCCACCCCGGAGCAGCGCGTCCCTATCCCACCGACAATATCACACTTCGTGATGAACCTTCCAGCTTCGGCCATCACCTTTCTTCCTCACTACCGTGGGCTTTACGCCGGATATGAACAGCTATTCGAGCCGCACACTAAGACGAAGCTTCCCATGGTCCACGTCCACTGCTTTGCTGCTAAGGCCGAAGGCGAAGCACCCATGATCGACGTCTGCCAGCGAATCGCGGCTGAGCTTGGCGTCCCCATCAAACTCGGTGACCCAGAGGTCCCCGGAGAAGCAGCTGTATTAGAAATTAGGGCTGTTGCACCGAATAAGCGCATGTTTTGTGCTTCTTTTCGTATACCCGCTGAGGTTGCATTCGCTCCCAGGGAATAGACGATAAAAGAGACCATATAGACGAGCTACTGAAACGCCATAATGAAATTTTTCAACGAAATCTCCAGTTCGAGCAATCAGAAGCGATACAGTCGTGCAATACGCAAATGAGTCCACCGTCAACACTAATCAAAATAGGTGACAAGGGAGAGCCGCAAGCGCCTTTTGTTCGTATGCGTGTGTGCGTGTACCTCGATCGCTTTGCCAGTACAGACCGGCCTACCTACCTAGGTATGTGTAGCAGTGGGTCACGGCGGTAATAAGAGTATATCTATAGTATAGCGTCGCTAGAAAACTGCAAGGGAGAAGCTCATCAGCTTGCAAATAGGGCCCGCTATTCCATGCACGGCCAACGGTCCCGGCATGCTTTGCAGATGAGCCGCTTGTGCCAAGGCAGTCGATAGGGCTCGTGTCGGGCGGCAGATACAGCCGGACTGGCCAAATCACTTTTACATGCGCTTGTTCAAGTTGCTTCTGTTATCGTGTGTCCTGCGTGTTGCATCGCAGGGGATAGCCCGAATCCGGGTTGGGTGCTATTTGGCAAAGATGTTTCAAGCAATATGCAGGAGCCAAACAGTAATGGCAACGCTCTAATGCAAATCATACGTGCATAACCCCTCCTGGCCGCGATGTCCCGGCATTGAGCCGAACTTCATTTGGGAGAATCACTCGATGTCTGTTGGTTTCTTCCCAGTTCTCGTGTCACCTCCATTGCTTGTCCCTTGCAGAACGTGTGCGGCGTGAGCTGTGTTCTCGATTGCTTATGGTCGTCTAGAAGACTTGCGTCCCTTGGCGAACGTGTTCGTTCTTCCAATAGTACTTCAGATGGCACGGTTCCGGGTCGAATTTCCAAGATTGGTTTGTGTGAATATGCTCAGCATACATATGAAACAACGTGATTGATAACGTACACGGCTTGCCTCGTCGGGCATACCGCGATAAGTGTCATTGTTTGACCGCATCAAGATGGCGGCAGGTACTACGGCCAGTCCCACCCATTGACAGCGGTGGCGAAATTACGCGAGCTCATCGAGGTGACACTGCAAGGTGGCCTGGCATAATGCAATCCTCAACTTAGGCTACTGTAGTGTAGGATGCGAGCCAGGGGTGAGGGCGATCCGCCAGCCTTCCCCTAGCTCGTTCCACGCTCCTAGTGTACCACTACCTAGATAAAGCATATTAAGCTCCAACACGGGTATCTCTGATAAGCATGCTATTGGTACTCATAGCTCTGGCGAAAGCAGGTGCAAAGGCTGTGTGGACCATGCTCTATTATGCAGATGATGAAAGTCTGACAGTGTCTTGGAGATTAATGATTGGAACGGTATGATTGCCGGTTGACGTGAGGCGCGATTGATTTGTTCGGCGATATCGCGTTCAAGTGCGCGCGCAACGGATAATGCTGTCCGGAGCAGGGCAAAAGCGACAAGCCGTGAGGGCTTATTCTGGTTCCGAGATCACGGGGCTGGGGTTAATGGCCGTTCCTGGTGCAAACCGGTCAATTCGGCACATGACTGGTGAGGTCCGTCGCAGCTCCAACGAGGGGCTCAAGTGACGAAAACGACTTTTGGGTCGATCGGCGGGTTCTAGACCAGGCTAAAAAAACAAAGCTAGTGCGCGGCCTAGATAGAAGGGGAATCTCGAGTTATCGTATCAAAGGACATTCGGGAACTAATTCGATTAACATTCCATTCTCCTCGCCGTTCAACCCATCGAGGGGTTACGTGTTAGCGTGGCCGCAAGCTTATATGAAGCATAATGGATGTCCGGCTAGGGATGGTGATATTAGCCAGGTTCTCGCAGTGGCCGCATTCCGTTGCATTGCAAGGTCTCATGCAATATGGATAGGGTTACCCGTCTCTTTGTCTAATAGGCACGCATACGCAATCGTATGGTAGATCGAACGAGCTGTCGCAAGAACAACAGTTCTTTTTACGTCCTGTGCGGCTTTGGTCGAGACCCGGGAGTTCTGGTCTACATAATAATCCGATCTTTGGGTTTGATGGGCAATCCCATGGCTAATAAATAGTACGACCGAGTAATATCGAGATCTAATCAATTACGGTAATGACCGGCAGTTCGAGAACCCGGGGCCCGGAGGGAAGATGTTATCGTGGATCCGATCGTTGGGTCTATAGTACAGCTATTACGGTTAATCCTTAAAAAGGATTTTAAGTCGTGGTTATGTAAGGCTGCATGCACTCACGATTAAGATTATAATTGCACATTGAGGCAATCTAAGCGGACTGGATAGTGACGCCGAAAACCTCGCGCCAGACGTTCAGAAGAGGCAGAAAAGCGTTGGCGGCATTTATACAATTCGCACTCTATATACCCATTTCAAGGCCAAGGACGCGGAAACTGACCTGTGATCCGGAAAACGCAACGCCATGATACTTATGTGTAATTTAACCGATACATTATATGAAGCTCTCGTAGCAATGAATATCTCGGTCGAAATAAAAACGACCTTTTTTTCAAGTCACTAACAGGTACACTGCTAACTCCCGCCTTCTGCTGTGCACACTACCCCGCTATGAACAGGTAGCTTCACGTTGACGCTATACCTACAAGCCGACGGCAGACGCTCACGCTCAATTGTCTCATCACCCTATCACTTTATGCCAAGTTTGTCGTATGTGCCTATGGCTATTCGCGTTACGTGACCTCTCCGGAGCACCACGCGGTTTCTCGGGTCTAGGAAAGCAAACAGAGATGCCCAAGCCTATGGGAGTCCAATCAATGCACTGTAGTGTGCATCCATTTTGCGTAACTACGAGCAAATCCTTCACACCTTCATAAGCCTAAGCTCGCACAATCAAGCTTAATTGTGCGGGCTCTGATCACATCACGGGCAATGCAGTCTAGGTAGTGAGCTACTTTTGAGTTGCCAATGGGAGGCCTATGACAACGTCATACAAAACACGTGGGAAAGGACGCTCAGGAGAAGAAACGCCAGAGCTGAGCAAACGAGATAAAACTGTAAGCTCTCATTGGTTCAACAGTAGCGGAAAGAATGCCTAGGTAGGTAAACGCTATCAATTCAGTTGAATCACCATTACCCATCGATGTCAGATTTGACCATCATGATTTCATTGTTGATCTAGGATTGGTGCTTGCTCCCCCTCGACTAACAAGCAGAAAGAACCACGGGAAAAGACGACTATCTATTTACCTAGCTCGATCGGTCGATCAATCAGGGCAACATCATAACCGAGCTGCTTATGTATACACCGTATTCTGACCGTACTCACCTGAAGTCAGGAGTGTAGAGAATTGACTAATGGAAAGAGACTAGCACCTAGGATGTGACGGTAATACATCACCCCGTACATGGCATACACACCGTCGATCAGTACTCGAGCCATTAACAGTCGAACACGAACAAAAGTCGACCAAGGAGATCTTCACTCGAGGTGGGGTAATTTTCACATACATAGGACATGGATCGGTCAAACGACAGCCTGCGGGCAGTATGCGGGGGTGGGTATGATGTTGAACCCAAACCTACGTTCATTACTCAATTACTTTCCCGGGACTTTACTGCCGGGAGCTTAGTATGATCAAGAATGACTTCAGCCGCGCGCCCGAGTGATGTGTGCGATATTCGTCAGCATCAAAGAACGGGATATGATGTATGTACTACTATGGTGATGTACCAAAAAGAGACCGTGGCCGTAGAGATGGTACTTCATATAGTTCAAGATGGTACCTTATATACCCTTTCTCGCCGTGTCATATGCATTCACACACCGACTTCCAAACGGCCGAATTCAGTTTGGTTGCTTCGTAGCCGCTATCTCGACTACAGGGATACAGGGTAGTTCCTTGAACGACTGCTCGGGTAGACAGAGTTTTTGGCCCTTTTGAGGTAAAAAAAAAAAGGGGGGGGGATACAGAGTAGACATAGGATGGGGCCGTGTAACTTACTTTACAACGACAAAGTTTGAATAACTAAACGCGGGATGGGAAGATAGTTCTCTTTGGTAATTTAAGTTAAGTCCAGGTAGACAGGAGCATGTACGATATGATGACTGTGCATTGTTCATATGCTTTGCAAATTTTTGAGACACATCTAGAATCATCTCACCATATAAGCTCCTACATGCGCCATCAACCCCCAAACAGTACCTAGACCACACACACGGAGTGATCTGAAGTCTACGTCTGCACTTGTAAAATCTGCACGATCTCATGCTGAACACATCAGACGAGACGAACGATGGGTGAGCCCCCGTCATGGGCTACATGTCAACTAAGTACAAGTCCATTTTGGGCTTAAAGAAAGCATTGTCACTGCTAGGTTATGAATGCTGATATTAGGTACGGACAGTGGAGGCAGGTAAGTAAGTACTGTAGATACCTAGTAAGATAGTAGATAGGTAGATTTACCTACTATGTAGGTAGGGATCCTTGCGTCCTTCTAGAACTGCACAGCACCGTGTATAAGTGACCATTAGGGTATCCGAGCCGCCGATCAAATTTATAGAGTTAGAAATCGTTGACGTAGCTTTCGCCGACTGACCCACCCCGCCAACCGTAGGTCTAGTACTATGTAGATAGTGTAGTGTAGGTAGTAGATAGCATCAACGAGCCCAGATCAGAAGCCCTGGTCTCACCCCGTGCTACGTGATATTGATATTGTACGACTGTTTACTCTCTCTAAACTCGAATACGAGGCTACTCTCGAAGGAGCATTTTTAACTCTTGCTGAAACTCTTGCTAGGTTATTTCTCCGTTCGTGTTCCAGTTTAACCTTTGATTGTCTCACTTGGCTAGGGAATACTTTCCTTAAACGACGGACTACTTTTTTTTTTTTTTTTTCCCTCCCTGTATCCCATTCCCTAATCACCGAATCCTCCTCATTTTGCGCAGCAAATTCTGCAGTTTTTCGCTTAACGGATGAACCTCTGTCGGGAAAAAAGGCATTTACTCTCACATATATGATTTTTATATTGAATACCACGTAACCTTTAGTTTTTTAGGTGGTTTCCTGTTAATATACACTAATTATAGTGTTTCGAATGCGAGCAGGGGACCGTGAGCCTATGATATCGTACTACGCTACACTACCTCACTGCACTCCTGCACTTCAACTTATGGTACTAGTGTAGTCTCACCTTAGGTAATTTGCGTTTGTACTATGTAGGTAGTTGTCATCGGCGATTTTAAGCGGTGAAGGGCTTACCTATTATACACTGCATAGATACATACCCAAATCCATGGTACTAAATTGGTGTAGTTGATCATATGACCTTTACCTTTGATGACCTGGGTGTAGGTACCTATCTACTTTGGGGGTGGCTAGGAGAGGAGGTAACGTTATCCTATTGTACGCTTGCGAACAATGACAACCAGAGCAAAAACGGACGGGCTTTTTTTGGCCTATTCAATGTTGTTCCAAAAGTTCCAGCCATTATTTAGATTCCCCTGTAGATCCATCTTTTCCCTCAAATCTTTCTCTCCCTGGTGAGCCTCGGCCCTATTCACTTTCCTCTTAGCGTATCAGTTCCCGGTTTTGGGGGGAGGATTTTTTAATATTTTTTTTTTCTTAATCTCATTACACTACCTTTAGTGTAGACGGCTCCCTCCACAGCAAAAACAACTAAGGCAGAGTCGGACAGACAAACAGTCATCTTTCTAAGCTCAATTCAACTTTTATAGACCCGCACCTCTTCTTCCCTATTTTACTTTACACTTTTTTTTTATTAAAGCAAAGGTTAACGAAGTCGTTCCTCTCTCTCTATACTACCTAATAGTGGTATTTGGCCTCGTCTCGTCTCGCCTTACCTTGCCGTAGGTATGCTATATTCTATATATATCTACGGCCCGAACAGCACCGAATTTTGATCAATTGACCTTAACCGAGGTTCTAAATCACCTGTTCGAATACGTACCCTAAGTAGATCAGAAGTGTAAGTAAAGCGCATTCCGAAAGACTGTTCATACCATATACCAAGCTGCCCCCCTCACGAGTCATCCCTCTCGATGCACCCTGTTGGCCTGTAGGCTGGGATGCGCCGTGTGCAGTAGTGTGCTGCACTCACCAAGCATCACGCCCTGATTCTCTGATTCTCTGATTAATCTGATAATTCCCGTATCATTCCATTGGCCCGTGGTCATACGGGGGAAACGGCTTTACACGATGTTGACATTCCTATCCTATCCATATTTTGTTTTGGATCCCCCTTACGTCGCCCATGACTCGTCATCCGACGGCCTATCCTCCCATCTGCAGTATGATGATTCCATTATCATCATTATTGAATGATCATTCATGCATGCATACACTACGCTACACACTACTGTACACTATACAGTACATATACACTGGCGCGCGCCGACCGGCACCGTAGATCTTGCAGAACCGTTTTACAACCCCAGCTGACCGGGCTAATACTAGCTAGTTAGGTACTACCTGGTATATCTAGGTCCGCTATAGGTCCGCTATAGGTCCGCTATAGATCCGCTATAGATCCGCTATAGGCCTGGTATAGGCGTAGTATAGGCCTGCTGAGGCCTGCTATAGGCTACCGCTGCCAGGAATAACACTGTCACGCAGCACGCGGAGGTGGGGCACTGTGGGGGTCCCTCTCTCCCCTCCCACTGCAGACAGACACCGCGAGCGCGCTCTGCCCACATGCAGAGAGGTCTCAACCCCAGTTTTACTGTCCAGTCACGTCTAGACATCTATAACCCTTGTTCAGCGCCGTGAGTCTTCCGATCTCCCGGATTTCTATCGTCTCCCACCCGCCACTTCGACTTTGCCGTACTGGGACACTTGAGATTTTACCGCGGATCCTCGCTAGTCCTACACTATCCCTAGACTATTCCGTAGTCAATTCTAATAACCACCACAAACCACAATTCTTTCCTGCCATATCTGCCGTCTCTGCCCATCGCCTTTTCTGCCCCGAATCTCCGCGTGACCACCCTCGCCCATCATCGGCGCCTCCCTCGAGAGCACCTCCACACCTGCGTTTGGTGCAACATTTGGTGTGAATAAGAAGCCGTACTATTGCGAAAACCGCCAAGACGTCCTCAAGGCATCCTCAAGGCATCCTCAAGACATCCGCCCAGGCTCTGATCCTTTGCCACGAGTTCTTACCTCGACCTATTATCAACACTATCCGGTAGCCTGCCACCGACTTTACACCCTCCAGAACGCGCGAGGAGCCGTAGACAAAGAGCCAGTCTTGTAGTCTTGTCTTTCTACACATCATATTATCAAACGCTACTAGTATTTTCGAACGGTGTCAGTAGAAGCCCGGTTGTTATGACGGTGACCGCGGTCTCTCTATAAGTGGTCCAGTCGGAGGAGTGTACAGTACTTTTTGAATCGACAGCGCATCCGAACATGGCCGTGGTTCTTTCTTCCGAGGAGAGCGATCTCTTCTCCTCATCCACTTTACGACGGTCGCAATCGCAGTCCAAGTTTATGTCTAGTCATCGCTCGCAGGGTTTTCATACCTCAGCCTCGACGTCCAGGATAGACCAACTCTTCCACGACAACTACCGCCACCACCCTATAAATGTTGCGCCCGACTCAAGCCCATCTTCCGGCCCGCCTTCTCCCATCACCCTTCACACCGAAAGCGAGTCTGATCCTTCATATACTTCCACCCCTGCAACAAGCATATCGTTTGACGGGCAATATGATGACGATGCCTCTTCCCAGTCCCAGGATACACTGCTTCTCTCCGAGTACGGCGACAATCCATATTTTATGCTCGACAATGACAGTCTAGATGATTTTGACCCTCCGCTGAGCCCTCTAATTAGCCATTCGCATACAACCTCACCGGAAGATGTCACATCTGCCGATACTTCACGACCGGGATCTCCCGTTGCTCCGGAACATGCCGAGGATGACACGGCCGTCAAACGTCATCCCACTCACCATGTAGACTACTTGTCGCACGATTGGAAGGAAGAGGATATATGGTCATCGTGGCGCTACATAGTATCCAAGAGGACAGAATACGCTAATGCCGCGCGGTTAGAAAATGCGTCGTGGAGGACGTGGATGAAGGCTAAGTACGGTTTGAAAACGGTGTCGCCGGAGACTCTTAACTGGTATGCAACGCTTTCTATTTTTCTTGCGAGATGGTACTAATATGTGCGAAGGTTAAAAGACTGTGATGTGACTTGGCTCTACGGGCCCCTTCAGACACAACAGTGTAAAATGTTTGCCGATAGCGCCGAACGAAGCAGTTCAACATTGTCCAGGTCTGACTCCTTCATTCACAAAAAGCCCATCCTCAAGAAAAGGTCAATGTCAGAAGTCATGCTCCAGCGATCATTGTCATCGTCCTCGTTACTTAAGCAAGCTGCCGCTGCCGTGCAGGCTCAGCAGAAAGACGGCGGCAGTTGGATAGGCCGTCCTATTCTACACCGTGCTCACACAGATTTCGTGACCTTTCCCTTCTCTAAGCGAAGGAGAAGTAGAGCAAACACGAGTCTTTTGCCTTCAACTACTACATCAGGTTTAGCATCACCCGCGGCCGAGAGGAAACACATTCATTTCGACGAACAAGTCAAGCAGTGCATTGCCGTTGAGGTAAAAGGAGACGACGATGATGACGATGAACCAGATTCCTACCGCTGGAATTACGATGACAGTGACTCGGACGACAGCGCTATCATGATGAAGACGACTAAGACTAGAAAGAAGCCTATATATCTACGAAGAAAGCCCGCTGCTAGTAATACCAACGAAAGCATAACGATCGCAATGCTCCCATCAACTACCCTTAAGTATAGGGAAGACTCTCCAGCACCGCCCGACAGCGCCATCAAACATAGTACAGGCACTATAAGAAGCCCGATAATGTCGCCATCGCCATCCCAAGACACGTTGCGGCCATCCAAACCATCGGGGCTATTTTCACAGCAAGACAGCGAGGAGGATACGAAAAGCTCATCCCAGAGCAACGAACCAGGCACGAGCTTTGGCCATACTGAAGAAGCTCCACAGCAATCAGGTCTCCGTCGATCTACTTCTGTCGGTAATTTTGGAGAGGAAGAACATCCGGTTGGTATGCGTCGGACTGAGTCTGGTATGTTCATGCCGTATGAAGAAGGCGAGGTGCAGCCTAATGATGGCATCATCGGTCGGGTGATTGATACAGTCAATACAGCTAGGGATATCGCTCACGTCATCTGGAATGTTGGCTGGAGAAGGTGACAATTACTATTTAATTTTGATTGGACTTCGGGACTGGTGATCCGAGACTGAAGGATTTGCGATCAAGATACCCCACTGGTGAAACAGAACGGCGATGACCGGGTCCCGAACGAAGGAATTACGCCAGCTCGACACATCGTGTACAACTGCATTTTTAACGGCGTTGGAATGGAAGCGGGATTTGAATTTGTTTGGTCTCACGATGCTAACGATCGTCAGTCATTGTATCAAAGCCTCCTGTACCTGACGTTACAGAGTCGCATAAACACATGCATCGCACAGCACAATACGGGTGCGACGGCAGGGCTATCAGCATTCTCGGAACACGAAAACAAAATAAGGGTAGAATTAGGGAAACGGATGGATTCTCGGGTCAAGGTAGTTTTTTGTTGTTGCAACTGTCAACTGATCTCTGCCTGTCACGGTCTATGGCCACTAGTAGTAAGTAGTACAAGCCATTGACCAGTAAACGAAGGCGTAACCTCGAGATAAAATAATAATATTCATTGGGTCTATATTGCGCAAGTCTTTCAGTTGAGATGTGCCTATTTGTTTACGCCTTTGTCTTCGAAGCTACCCATCCCGGCTTAGCATGTAAACCAAAGTCCGTCCGATGCTGTTTTTGGGTATTGATTGCTTTAACGTAAGTAAGAGAGAGTATGCATCGCGAGTAGTTGCCATCTAGCGTCACGTACTACTATTCAGTTCAGCCACTTAATTATCACACTTCGGACCGTGTAACTAGCATCAGACATGGCGTTTTCCCCGGTGTAAGATGTTGTACCTTATGCAGGCAAATGATAAGATAGGACTCGTCAGGTGTTCCCGCTAGACACGCAATATACTACTTGTTATTCTTGGGAATTACGCCTCGAGTAAGCACCATTTATGTACGCCAACGTGTTCCTGTCATAGAGGCGTTTTGCGTCCGTGACACGAACAGGTGGTTGTTGATACGAGGCTCGACGTGGCGCGGCTGGGAACTAGGACCGGTGGATTTGGAACACACTTTGGCTAGGTATATATGTGTGTATTGAATCGACCCAACGACTACATCTCCATAGTTCGTAATCGTAATGGTTGCACATGTAGCGCAGAGATAGGCAAATTCCTATACTTCTATATGTCTCACTCTTTTTTTATGGGGAATCAATTGATCAAGGCCTTCGAGAGGGGTTTCCGTTGAGCATTATGGCCCTCCATTGTCTTTATTGGTCACACTTGCACGACTTCACTTCAATATGTAAGACGTGTGTTGCTGTTGAGGCTTCTGGTGTCTGAGTGGTGACTGCCTAAATTATCCCGCCACTTACATTATTCCTAGATCGTCAAAACCACCTTCAGGTTCGCGAGGATAATGTTGAAATAGTTGCACTTTTCGAGCATGACAGAGATATACATAAAAATTATGGCAATTGACAGGGGGTGCCGCACCATTGCCTTGAGAAACAAGAGAGGAATAAAAGAAGTTCCGAAAGGTTTTATGCCGACGGTAAGGTCTGGCCTCTGGTCGTGAGTCGTGCGATGGCTTGGTTTCTAAGTCCTGGTTTCTAGGACAGTTGTCTTACAGTACCTAGGGGTTGGTCATTTGAACGTAGGCAACATAGTAACCGCACTAACCGCTATTTTGAACGGATTCCTTTTCTGATACAATCTACAACGGCAGGAGGAAGAAAATAGCCAGCTATTCTGTAAGCGGTTGGGGGTCATTGCTCCAAGTTATACGGAAGGCCCAAAACAGGATCCGAGAGCTGGAATATTCGCTTCGATACGTAGAAATAGAAATAGATAGCAAAATAGTCGGGATTAGATGCACTTGTAGTATCTCGCGGATTATGACTAAGGATTAGCAGCAGGATTCTTCAATCGGGTAGCGATATTGCGAAGGGCCACCGCTACCTCGGAGACAACTGTTTCGTTCCATGTCTCCTGCTTGCGCTCCAGGAAGCATACCTCGATAATCTCTCGCATATAGAGGCCATTAACCTGCTGGAAATGTCCGAGACGATGGGTTATCGCCTCCCGCTGGCGGGCGATGTCGCTCCTTGTGTGGTCATAGTCCAGCTTCTCGCCTGCGCTCGCCTGGTAGATTAGGAGGCCGAGCTCGACCGCGTGGTCTATCTCCCTGTCATTGTATTCCTCATCGGATGGAAACTCGCCATCTCCAATCCTGACCGCTCGCCCGAACCCGAACTCCACAAACATTGTCCGGAGCACTTTGGGATCCCACTTTCCCTTACGCTCCTTTGGCGGGGACGGACCGTACAGATAGTAGCTATCTAGGTGGCGATGGACTACGCCCTGATTAATGGACATGAAATGGTTGTGTGATAGGGCCATCTGGGCTGTGAGACAGATTCTCTCCTCTCGTCGCACGGTATTGTCCAGGATGACTTCTGACATTTTCTGGTTAGAGGCTAGATCCTTGGGGCGCTTAATTATCTGAAGATGGTATTTATGTGTTTCATCTATCGCGGCAACGCCAATGACTTCATTCTTTTGATTGTTTCGATTCATGTCTGCTAGCTTCTGCGCAAGATTGGGGATATCCTCCCCGTCATAGCGTGACACTGTTGTCGAGAGGATGACGCCGTCGCTTGTTGGTGAGCCAAGACCTCCCTGGCCGACTTCCATCAGCCAGACATACATTGGGTCGGATCTTCGCCGCAGTGTAGACACGTAAGAAGTGTAATGTTCAAGTTTTGATTTGGTCCTGGAGAAGTCCTCCTCCAGCTTGACTGCCAGCTGCACTGCCGACTCACCGGGATTGACATCGCAAAGGGCGTGATGGAGGTTAGTGAGCTCAGTCCTGACTCGCTCCTGCTCAGCCCATAAGTCGTGAACCTTTTTAGATTGTCGAATCTTTTGGAAGGGGTCGTACTCCATGGTAGGCTCCAAGTTTCGGAGTAAGCCTTCAAGCACTCTATTTTCGTCCTTGAGCTGGTTAATGAGGTTATCCAGCTGTACTTTGCCGTGAGAGGCCCAAGACACGAGCTCCTTAAAGGTGCTATTCTTCTGCGCCTTCTCAATTTCTTCAGTCATGTTCTCCCCAGTGGCCCTTATAAAGGGCGACTTAACCTGTGCGGGGAGCGGATGATGAACTACTTCGCCATCCCTAATGCTTACGCGCTGCGGGTCACGCGCTTGCCGCTTCTCCTGTTGGTGCTTAGCATTTATCTCTCGTGCCCTCTCTACAGACAACGCGGAATTCACTGGAGGTGGCTTGATCAGCTTGGCAGGCTGCTTTTTCGCCTGTTTCCCTATTGAATTTTAGCAAGCCCCTTCCGATGGCTCCCGCCATTTGCAGGGAACGGAACGGACGTACATTCGTTGTCATAGTTTCGGATGACCTCGTAGCAATCGTTGAAGATGTTGACCATAGCGCGGATCTTTTTAGCTATGTCCTCCCCCTCACTCTCATAGCCGGTACGCGTTTGAGCACTCCCAACGCGGTACAGCGAGATCCATTTCGTAAAGAAGTCCAAGGAGCTGGAGAAGGCCCATTCCTGGCAGCGGAGATCGAGCCTCGAGTTCTGGTAATTCTCGCCGAAATTCTGCGTTTCCACCCAGAACTCCCACCCAAACTTGCCAATATCATAGACGGCTTTGAGGCCGCTGAGTGACGACTGTACAATGTCCATTGATGTACACAATGTTATGTTCGAAACAATGCTTTCGCCGTCACGAAATTCTGTGAATGTGACCCTTTTTCTCCTCTAGTCTTTTCGCGGCTTGCGCGGTTTGAGCGGCTGAGCCAATTGGAATCCGAGACCACCCTGAGGCCTTGTGAGTTTTTGAGGCAAGAATGAAGAGAACACCTAGTTATTTAAGCAATGTGGCTTATAGAAATGGCTGTGACCTCGCGATAGCAAGGAAACAGACAAGAGTGATCCCAACAGACATATATGGTTAAATCTACACAGTGAAATCCAACGGCCAAAACAGCCAAATTGACGGGCAATGTAGGTGGCCTCCCGAATTGCATTTTTGGCCTGGGGGTCACGTTACAAGCCGTGGTGTATTATACCCCGCGGACAGTTCAGCCCGTTTCAGCCATGATTATCTATCTGCCTTGCAATCCCTACCACGACGAGGCTTAAGCTCAAGCTTTTCTCAGGACGAGCGAATCCCCACGCCATCGCCATACAACCCGCAGGCTGTCGGACCTGGAACAAAATCGGCTTCTCTTATTCACGTTCTTAGATGTATAGTACACTACGATGGATACCCGCGGAGCTCTAAACATAATCAGCCTCCAGCTAACCCAGCTGAAGGATCGACAGGAGGCCGCTGGTAATACAGCCGACCTGGTCACCTCCATTGAAGAACAGTTAAGAGAGCTCGAACGGAGGATAGTTGAATCGCGGCGCCAGTCTCGCTCGGCGCTACAGCGCGTTTTCAGAAGGGATCTAGCACCTTCGTTGTCCTCAGCGCCCCCGTCCCCTCCGGTGCTCTCGTCGCCCTCGGCGGGACTCCCGTTGCCCGCTGCGCCCGCGTCGCGCTCGTCGTTACGGCACGTTTTCAGAAGGGATCCAGCACCCTCGTTACCCCCGTCGCCCCCGTTGTCGAGTGCTGAGCAGGAACAGCTGCGATTGTGCTTGGAGCAGATCAATTTGTTATACACCCGGCTTTCCTACGAGGCACTCAGAAACAACCACCAGACAAACTTACTACATGATATAAATCAGAGTTCTACCACGCAGCTGATGGAAGAACGCGCCTGGCGTCACAAGGTCGATCAATATATGGATCGGCTTAAGGCGTATCTAGAAATTCACTCGATGCAAGCAGAAGATCTAAAAGACGAGCTCGACGAAGATCCTAGCGAGGCCTCCCAGCCCCTCAAGATTCTCCATACAATTTCCCTGCGCGGACTCGAGATTCTGGCGGACGCTCTGGATGACGAAAAATATATGGACCTCGTCAGTCGGCTACGCACTTGGGGGATTGGTATCCTACATGGACCTCTCTCGCTAGACTACATCTTCGCGCCGAACGTTGAGACAGACTTAAGTTCGGTCTACATCGGGTTTCGAATGCTAGCAAGCTTGTTTATCAAGATGCTCCTCAATATAAGTACGTCGACCGATTTCCTACGACCCCTGAGATATCCTACTTTGTTGTAACTTGACCTGACAGGGGTTTTCTTTATTTAGAGTATCTGATCGTTATTCTTGAGATGGACTCTAAAGAAGTCGAGCTCTATCTTCTAGAGCTAGCCAACACTTTTGACATCCCAAGCATTTGGGGTGAAGTCCAGGCCCTCGAGGAGTTCAAAGCGCAGCTGAAACGGGAGACGACCGAAGAAAGCGTTGGTGCATGTCATCAGGCGCTTCGCGGCGAAATAGAGAGCCTATACGATATGCTACCAGCGATAGGAACGCTACGGCGCATCTACGCGTCCAAGGCATCGCCGGAGCGGGTCCAACTCCCACCAGCCGCTGCCCTGGTGGAAGAGAATGCCAAGCTCGGCGACCGCATCGCAGAGTCCTTGAGGGTGACAGCCAAAGAGAAGTTCAGGGAAGAGAAGTCTAAGGAAGAGAAGTCTAAGGAAGAGAAATCTAAGGAAGAGAAGTCTAAGGAAGAGAAGTCTAAGGAAGAGGAATCTAAGGAAGAGGAGTCTAAAGAAGAGAAGTTTAAGGAAGAGAAGTCTAAGGAAGAGAATTCTGAAGAGCTCAACTTAGCCATGCGTTTATCGGAGGAGAGCGAGAGGCTCCGGGAATTGCGCATTCCAGAAAGCGAGCAGAGAATGGCCGCCATGGCGACAATATTAAGCGATCGGCGTCGGCGGCTTCGTGGTATGTGATCCCCTTCCGACGCTGTTATAACGGAGCTAAATCTCGTCACAGAATTCAAGAACAAGTTGAATGCGCCGTCAGAAGAGCAGCCCTCCACCTCGAGCGACGTCAAGGGGGGTTCAAACACAGGGCCGCTGGGAAAAGAATTTGCCGCTTTTCACTCAAATGATTACATGGGCAGAATTGAGCAGATTTTGGGACCAGGCCCCTCGAAATCGAGTTGATTGCTCTGTCGCGGAAGGGCTTGGAGTGCTTTGCAACGGCCCACGTTTCGGTGTGATGGGCGGTCTGGGGAGGGCCGGCAAAAGGCCTTCGCTCGAGGCTCTGGCTGCGCCTGCTGGAGTAGCTCATACACGAAAGCATAGGTAACCATGGCGTTGATGGCCTCGATTTTGCGCCGCACAATATCCTCTTCGGATAGGCCCTCATCCATATCGCCCATGATGCCGGCAAGGGCATGTCTGTTGTTGCTTCACCCTTCCTTCTATGCCTTCATTTTAGCGAAGGATGTACAACTAAGTAAAACAAAGGTTAACTATAGTCCGAAATTTTGGCTAACCGCATTAACTACTATTTTGAACAGGCCTCCTTAGTTTTAGTAGTTGTACCTCTTTTTGTAAAACCAAAGGCAAAGCAACTCGGTAGATGTATACATAGCTTTAAACTATTCAGTTACTATAGATTTAATCAAGTAATCTTTTTATCTGTTAACTGTTATCAATATAATAAATCAAGAACCAAAAGGGAAGTCGGTGTATTTTCCGACGTAAAGTTATAGTAACAAAAACCAACAAGCCTTGTGCTCAAGCCGTACGGGATTTTTAACCAAAGATTTTGTGACAAGAAATCTCCTTCATTATAAATTAACAAAATATCATTAATATTCTTTCTATTTCTGCCGCTGCGGGAAACCAAAAGGCACAAGGAGAGCGAGACCGTGCAGCTCTCGCCAATTGAGAGCAATGGTGTGGAAAATGATGTTGTAGAGAGTATAGAGAGTATAGAGAGTAATTAACATAGCATCTACTGTGAAGGGTGATATAGTCGCTCCCTTGTGCCAACCCTACACTACCTAAACTTATCATAAAGTTTAATGTCCTCCATAAGAGGCCCAAGAGATAGAGAGTGTCTAAGCAGATATGTAGTTCGAACATGAGCGTGTATGTACGGTGAGTGTCTTGTTAATGAGTCTAGATCGTAGTCTGCCTCGTTTCCTAGTACACAATGTATTTGTACAACATAATGGTATCTTACTATCTTGCTCGCTGTCCATAGGTCTCTCCACAAGCAGCATTCATATCAAGTCGTTTTCTTACACGGCTCGTATGAGCCCCAACACCCGCCTCCCTTGTGTCAAACTAGGCCATTTCGACGGCCGTATCCTTAACCTCGGTACCGTCGAGAGGAAGCTCTGCCCCTTGCTTCTTATCCTCGGCCTTCTCGAGTATGCGTAATGCTTCGACAAATATCTGTTTGGAATGGACGTTTACGTTGGTGAGGCGGACCTCGATGGCATCGCCTACACGCACGTTTGCACCTACGACAACGTCATTGAGCGCGTCGTGCCTCAGGATCGCCGGGCGGTCGAACCAGTCTATCCGGCCCAGGGCACTTCCTCGAGCTAAGTGCCACACGGTTAACTTAAACGTCTCCGGCAGCGAGCCATCTTTAAACTGCCAGGCGCGTACCAATGCCTGCATGATCCAGTGGTCGGTGCCGTCAACGTTGGTTAGGGCGCGGGCCTGCTTCTCACGGAGGCGGACCATCGGTAGCATTCGATCGAGGCGGTCGCGGCTGAACGGCAGGAATGAGAGGTCGTCGCTCCTTTTCTTACCGCTTTTTCCGCCAACAAGCTTACGTTTCAGCTTCTTCTCCTCTAGCAGTGCCGCCTCGATCTGCCAGTGCACGATCAAGTCGCCAAAGCGGCGCAGTGGCGATGTCGCCTTGGTGTACATGTCACTACCTAACGTGAAGTGCGGCCCCGGTATTGTTGAAACCTCGTCCAAGCCGAGTAATGACCGCATATGCCTCCATACTCTCTCATCGGGGCGGGCGCCGGATAATAGCATTGGATTCACCACGTCACGCGCGTATTGCTGGAGGTCAGCGGCGTTGCGCGCCGCATGGGGTTGCGTTCGATAGGGGATGGGGATATCTCGCTCGTAGCACCAACGAGCGGCAACCTCGTTAGCCAACTTCATGGCGTTCTCGACTAGGTCGGTTCCCGAACGGTAAGAATAGTGGATATGGATTGAAGGATCCCCAGCGGTAGTAATGATGTCATTAATCTCTTCCTGTTTGACGGCGCTGAAGTCAACCGATGCTGTCGGACGGGGCACGAAGAACGGTGTTGCCCCTTTCGCTAACCGCCCCGCTTGGATTGCTCTGCCAAGTTTAGAAAGGATGGAGAGATCGCTCTTCTGGTCTTCCGTCAATTCGTTAGGTTTAGTCATCTTCCTCTTGACCTGTTGAGCCTTCGGCGCTGTATCAAGACTCTCATCGGCGCCTTCACTGTATGGGTCCTCTCTAATGTCGCCAATGGCTGAAGCAGCATCCTCATAGGTCATATATATAACATTCTTGAGGGTGTTGGCGGTGATTCTCTCATTTAAAACAACGCCGTCTGTGTTTACTAGGGCACTAAAGGTAAGACAGGGTCTGTCGGGAGCCAGAGAAAATCGCTCATGGATAAGACTCTCAGGTAACATAGGCTCAACATGGCCCGGGAGATATATTGCTTCAGGGATAAGCTCCGCATATTTTGCGACAGGTGTATCGGCGCCAAATGATGATGCCGGATCCGCGACATGTACATGAATCCAGTATTCATCGGGGTTCGCTGTCCGTTCGAGAGATACTGCATCGTCAATTTCACGGGCCGTGATATCGTCAATGCAGTAGACTGTCACATTAGTTAAAGGCTGCCGGATCAATGACAGCATATCTCGCTTCAAGTGCTTATCAAGCGTGCCCATGAAAGGACGGACATAGCCACCACTCCGTTTGACCTCAACCCCCGGGAACCGTATGCTGTAGCGAGCTGGAATCTCCCACGGCGGTATCCAGCCGACTTCCTGGAGGAAAGTCCACCCCGTAGCAGGCACATATCCTCGGGCTTCTTCATAGCGGCCGATAGTTCGTATGAGGGCGGAGCCAAGGGTTTGTAGGCGTGAATATTGTGGGAATTTTTGGTAGCTGGCCCAGAGTTCAATGAATTGTAAAATCTCTAGTTCCGTTTTAGACCAAGTTAGGTCCCGTCGAACTGGTTTTGAAGATGGCCCAACAATACCACTGTCTGACCACTGTCGATTTTTCCGGCTTTCATCAATTAATTTTTGGGCCTTGTCCACGAAGAGTTCGACGTGCATCGTGGCCTCTGATTTCTCGAGGTCGGGTTCGCCTCGCGTACCCAGATACTCGCGCATCATCTTCTCAATCTTCTGTATGATACGAACCTCTGAAAGTGGACTGACTTCGAACAAATATGAATTTTTATGTCCTGTTTGCCGAAGTGGTCTGAAAAATACCTCGTCTTGTAGCAATGCTCGATGGACCGCATATAGGGACTCAGGACTAAACTTGCCCCCATGCCTACTCGTATCGGGAAGAAGAAGATCGGCAATTTCATGCAAGGTAAGATATCGATGTTTAACGGGATCTCCTATGAAAGAACTAGAAGCATCAAGGGTGCCGGCATTCGCCTGATACACAGCTTCGGCTCTTTGAGCAAACATTAACATTTTGCGTAGGAGGTCCCCTCCCGTGGACCGTGACGGGCCTTCTCCTAAATCTTGAAGAGTATTCAATTGCTCGATTGAGGCCGAGGGCGAGGGCAATGCCTCAATAACTGGTTTTAGCTCATTCAGCGTTGCGAAATTGTTGACAACGAATAGAGTCCTAATGCCCATTGCCGAAAACCATTTCCCACTAACAGTGTAAAAATGTTCATAGCCGTTGATGCGACCAAGACAGATAGCGAGAATAGGTCGCCGTGAGCTTTCAGAGCTACGGGCATTGTGTTAGCGGAGATGATACAAGACGGAGGAAAATAACAAACTCACTGCAACTCGACTAGATCGCCAGCGCTCAGCATGGCATCATCGGAACGCAGATCTGCCAATTCATCGCCAGTGAATAAGGGTGAGCTATCTTCGGCTTCAATTTGTACCATGCCCACATTCTGCGGGCGTGTAAGGTTATTTGTCAAGTCGCCATCATATGCGAGATCGCTCAGCATCATCTCTCCTCGGGTTGGATTATCCTGTTCCCATCTCCGGAACCGTTCCCGGATGGGTATTTTACTTGTCGGCTCCTGCTCACTGGCAGAAGACCCACCCAAGGAATCATAGTTCGGCTGTGCGTGATGCACCGTTGCCAATGGCTGAGATAGTGGATTAGTATCGACATAAGATATGGTCGGGTTAGGTGTTATTACTCTTCTAGATGCTGAGTTGGTATATTGAGTGGCCTTGCTGAGGGTTCCAGTCACAGGTAGCGTGCGCAACCATGGTGACGATGGACCCGAGATTAAACGCCGAGAGGCACATTGCCAGCAGATATATGACCGACCCGAAGCTTGTAACATTTTTACTCCGATTAGCAGACAGTCGTGTGAGGCAACAAGTCTTGGGCAACAATATGTTTGACATTGGCAAAATTTCCATCAACAAGGGTGGCAACGACTAATCAATCAGCGCTTGTCAGGTGTCAATGTATTAATACAGTTGGCATATAAATGGAGCTTCATTCATGTTCTATCGCCCTGATTGGCCACCATAATTGGCCACCATGCTACTTACTAGTAGTAGTAGTGCGCCAACAGTACCTATGTACCTATGTGCCTATCTATATGCCTTAGGTACCTACTTACACTACTTCCATATTGCCTCTCATATCCTCACGTTTAGTCCTTCCAGACTCTTAGTATTAGATTACTCAAGAGAAAATAGGGCATTTTCCATCTGCAACGGCATTCCACGATCCATTAATAGTCATCTAGATCATATTACATCACTTTTGTACCACGGCCTCTCTTTGTCTTAGAGCCTGGCATGAACACCTGGACAAATGTTAGCACACTGTTTTCGAAGGGTCTCGATTCCACGAGCCAAACTGAGACGTATTGCACCGCTTTCAACGAAAAACCCGTCGTGGCAAGCGGGGAAGAAAGACATGGCTCGGCCCTTCGGCCACCTTACGGAATGTATCAAAGCCTGCTCCTTCACTTTTTTGAAGTTCTCCTGAATTATAGATACATAGTATGACATCACGTTAAAGACACCCGGTCGATGCTTTGTTCATAAGATGGGTTCTTCAACTTGCCATCTGCCTCATGTTCCCTTCGTACTAATTTCTTTTCTGTTCATCCAACTCGTCTTCACGTGTTTAGTCACCCTAGAACCTAGTGCATCACCTAAGTCAACATGGCAATGAAAAGAGTTGCAATCCTAGCCCTAGCCGGTACTGCCTTTGCCCAGGTGACCGGGACGAGCGGAGACACGAGTGGCAGTAGCGTACCCGACCCTACGGCTTCAGTTGACGAAAGTAGCATTGTAATTATCACTGCTACCTCGAGCTCACTAGTCGGAATCACTCCTCCTCCCACAACTACCGATGCTGCCTCAAGCACGCCTACTAGCTCCAATGCTAGCGATGTGGGTGGCTCGTCCACATCGGTGGACAGCTCTCCCAGCGAGACTATCACGCCGACCGTTAATTCGTCCGACACAGCAAGTTCCCCGCTTGTGACGGACACGACTGGCGACTCGACCGTGATTATAACGGACTCTTTGACGACTACAACGACGGGAGTTGTGGGCACTGGAGGATTGAGTACGCCCAACGCCAACCCCAGCGGATCTGCCACCGGCAGTCCAATTTCCGGCAACGCCGTCGTGAGTGGTGTTTCGGTAAGCGTTTACATAGGCATGAGCTACCGTGTATAATATTTGAAACTAATGGCGTGACTAGGTGGGCTTCTTCTTGATATCCGCTGCCTTGACCGCTCTACTGCAGATGTGAAAACTGCAGGGATGAAAATAAACATGAGCTCAATAATATCGCAAATGAGACCAGACACTTGCTGAAACATATAATAACCTTACACTCATTCGTCCTTGCGTGTGGCTGAGAGAAGGGTCTTATTTTTAACCCCAATTGATTAAATCAGCTGAGAGTTTGTAAGCAGCTAAAATTGAGTTCCGGACGTCATCCTACATTAATTTATGATAGCTTGTCTAAGAACTGGTATTACTGTGTCTTTCCTTGTCTGAAACTTCGGTATTGCCTATTTAATAGAACAATCATGAGAATTCTGAACGTCGCACTCCTACGCATATTGTGGCAATTAGGTGACTCAAGTAGGCACTTGGCTGGATGTAAAGCAAAACTTATTCCATATCAATAGTGTAGTGTAGGTAGGCTGAATTGGGTATTATCGGAGATGTATGAGCGTTGGTGAAACAAACGGTACCATTCGGCGGTGAAACGAGGTACACTACCTAGCCTAGCTGATGCCAAACCCAATTCAATAATTCGTGTTCCAGTGCACCGATCATACGTGTATGTACACTACCTATGTGGAACAAGGGATGAGATTGGATTGGATTGATTGAAGCCGTTAAGAGGCGGTTAAGATGATAAAAGGGAAAATATCCCCCTTTCAAAAAGCTTGATTTTCGGGGCTGTGGAGACGGCTGAACGGTCTCGCCCTGCGTGGACTGGCGTTGGACAGGCGATCGCTCACCGGAACGGCCTGCAGTAGTTACTTGGTAGATGGTAGGGTAATGGCAATACCTCCCTACCTTACACTTCATCCCTCTAACAGTACATTGTTTGAAAACATGGCAAAGTCGGCAAAGTCAATCTTACAAATGTAAGGCGGTCAGATTTCGCTTCCCCTATTCCCGGTGACGGTGAGTGTGTGCGATTTATTATTGGATGATGGATTATACGTAGTAGTGTAGTACTGTTAGTACAGCACACTGACAGGTACTCATATGTTAGGTGTACAGGAGCTGTAGTGAATTTTAAGTATCCAGTGTCCTGCCATCTTATTGGTTGAAAGGTTGTGTGCATTTGATTTGCGAATTCGCCTCAGCCCTGTTATTATCATACCTAATGTAGTAAGTCGGCATTATGTAGCGAGGCCCAGCTTCAAGTGTCTTAGGTACCTATATTACACTATTATTCATCATCAGTGTAGATTCGCCTCCTACTGCCGGCAGTTTCCGATTAACGGGAAAAGGAAGGATGCATCGCATGTTAACTGCCCCAACCCTGTTAGGACCTGATTACACCATTTGTCCGCGGAAAGTGCTACACGGATAACAAGTCATGGGCCATGACAGGCATTGATGCAGGTACGAGCTGTTCGCCCCACATTTACGAGTCAATGCAGGTACCGGCTTGTAAGCGGGCTAAGACCCCGATCCGGCCAGTCTCCGTGAGGAAAAAATAAAAAAACACGATCGGCTGGCCGGCCTCATCACGCCTCTCCACACCGTCATTTACATAGTAGTGTATCTAGTGAGTTCAAGACATGCAATGCAGTGTGTATTATGTTTATACATATCTTCTAGTGTGTGGCGGCGAGTACACTTTACGTACGGTAGTTGTAAACTCCGCGTATTAATGGTCGACCATCCGAGCCACCGGTACAGACTCTTGACATATGGTAATTCAGAGTAGTGGTCAACTCTAATCCATGTACAATTCTTGCTATACCCGCCACCGTACTCTAGTGTGCAGTACAACTCGTTATGTTCCTCCTAGTTACTGTATAGTATTCTAGAAGGCGGTAGTTGTCAGTTGTCTGGAGACTTGTTTTGGAATTGCTCAAAGGAGGTGGCCATTTGAAGGGGGCGAATGAAATACACTAAGAGGGGGAAAACCCACTGAGAGTTCACGGTAATTATTATTATCGTTATTATTTTCTTGGACATCTCGTGTCCCAGAACGGCGTAGTGCTTGCAGTCCTTGGGTATGAGAATCCGAAAGGGGTAGGTACCTAGCTGGGTATAGTGTCCGTAGTATAGCTACTTCACATGAAGGCTTCGAATGCGTTCTGAGACTGAGCCACTGGCTGAGGTCATGAGTAATAGCTACTACTGGTATGTACTTCCAGCGATGTGACTAAATTAGAGGCGTAGAGTTAGGGCTAATTTCGCTTGGATCCCGGGCAATTTCCCTTACAGGCCCTCAGTCCATACAACCCCTGTAAATACCCTGCAGTGCTGGGGCTCAAGAAACCGACTAGCCGCATTGGATCGTCCGTTGACTTCGCTGGAGTCTCTTGGCTCAAATCACTCCTCCACTTCCTCTCCCACCTTTCTGCCCACCTCATGATCCTGTCTGCCTGGATTCCGGGCTAAGTGTTGTAGACCAACCAACAAGTCCGCAACAAGTCCCTCGCCTCAGTGCGAAGCCACTAATCGATCGTTCTCGCTCGCTATTCCACATGCCCTGTAGTTAGGTACACTAACAGGCAGGACGAGTAGCGTTGTCACTGGCGGTCACTAGTTGGCGAGAACCATTGTCAGTCATCTATCTAACAGGACAGCACTACTATATGCAAGGTAGGTATCTTACACCAACTGCCGGGTTGCCAAAGTATCCCAAGTTCCGGGTTTACAGGGCCGAAAGCGAAGCATTTCTGCCAGTGAATCTTCCACTTGCTCACAACAGATCGTGGGGAAAATCGCATTCGTGGGAGCGGCTAAATTTACTACTCGTCTCCAAGTCTCGAACGAGTCTCTACCGATGGCTTTAGTTCCAGTCACGATACGGTGAAGCAGAGGTGCTCGGGACACGTACCCCGGCTCTGATGAGAGGGACCGCGCTACTGCACTGCTGCATTAGCATCCTACAGGTAAGGAAGAAGAAGATGCATCCGCCTGTGTAAGGAGGACCCCCTGAGATTGGCCAGCCTGCCAACATGCCCCGTGGGTACAAACAAGAAGTGCCAGCATCTCACGGCACCATACCAGAAAAAACAAACACCATGTAAAATTGGCGCCGAAGGACCCATGGCGCCGCGACCACGTAATAAAACTAACGACCATGCGGGCTGTTAGGTGGCTGCGCTAGGTATGGCTGACCCCCTTTCCCCTTCTCTTCTTCTCCACGAGGTCGTCTTCTTTTAATGCCCACGGCTGGCGCCAATCCCTCTTACATCCCTCGCCTTTCGCCATTGCTAGATCCCACCCACCGCTTCACTCATTTAGCGGGCACTCGTTTTTGTCACGACATCACGAAGAGGAACAAACATCCGTTCATATACGACCTGTAGCATTGGAATTCAGCCCTCGGGAGTTTTTGGAAAGATAAAAGAAAATGAAGGCGACTTTGGCGGTTGCGGCGCTCGCCGCCGGTGCCAGCGCAGGAAGCGTTCACCACAGACACAACCACGCCGCTCTCCACGCGAAGAAGGGTTACGAAGCCGAGGACACTTGTGGTTGCACAACTGTGTACAGCACCTACTATGGCGAGCCTACTCGTACGTGATTCAACCCCGTTCCGTGTGAAGAATGCTTCCGATCCGGTGTGTCACCACGAGATTTGTACTAACGGCAGCAGTCGTATTCCCCCCTGTCCCATCGCCGGAACCCACCACCTCGACCTCTACTCAGGTCCTGGTGCCCACGCCAATTCCTCAGACTTGCCCTACCACGGGTGTCTACACTTTTACCGCTACTACCATCACTTTGACTGATGCCACGACCGTGCCCGTCCCGTACACAACTTCGGTTCCCGCCGGTACCCACACCCTCGGTGGTGTTACTACCGTTGTGACCACTGCCACGACAGTTGTCTGCCCGTACGCTACCGTTTCGACCAGCGAGGGCGTGACAACCAGTGTTATTGAGAGCACTACTTACGTGTGCCCCTCTGCCGGTACCTACACGATTGCTCCCACGACCACCACCGTGACTGAGGACACCACTGTCACGATTCCCAGTGTTACCAGCTACCCAGCTGGTACTTACACTCAACCTGAGGTTGTGACTACCATCTATGAGACGAGCACCGTCGTCTACTGCCCCTTCGAGATTCCGACCCCATCAACCAGCGAGGCTGTCCCGACCACTTACGTTGCCGAGAACACCCCGGCCCCGGAGCCCACCTACCCCGTTGAGACTCCTACATATGTTCCCGAGCCGACTACCACACCTGCTCCGGAGCCTACCTATCCTGCGACAACCGCAGTACCTGTACCCGAGCCCTCGACAACCGCAGTACCCGTACCTGAGCCCTCGACAACTTCGACTAAGAAGACCCCGGTACCCACCAACAGCCCTGGTAAGACCCCAGGCAAGGGTGTGCCAGGTAAGCCTTGGGCCGTTACCTACACTCCTTACGAGACATCGGCCAGCGGTGGCTGCAAGTCTCAGAGCGAAGTGAACCGTGACATTGCTGCTATTGCCGCTGCCGGTGTCACCACCATCCGTGTTTACTCTACCGATTGCAGCACCCTTGAGTTCGTTGGTGGCGCTTGCGCGTCTCACGGAATCAAGATGATCCTAGGTATCTTTGTTGATCAGCCCGGCTGCAGCGCTGGAAACCCCAGCGTCACTGAGCAAATCAGCGCCATTAAGGCCTGGGGCAAGTGGGATCTCGTGTCCCTCATCACGGTTGGTAACGAGGCTGTGCTGCACGGCTACTGTACGCCCAGTGAGCTCGCCGACCTCATTTCCACGACCAAGCAGCAGCTCAGCTACACCGGACCCTACTCCACTGCTGAGACCGTCAACATCTGGCAACAGGAGGAGTTCTCTGGCCTCGTCTGCCCTGTCGTTGATTTCGTCGGTGCCAACGCTCACGCTTTCTTCAACACCGAGACGACTGCTGACCAGGCTGGTCAATTTGTTAAGGGCCAGCTTGATATCATCGACAACATCTGCAGCGGCAAGGAGGGACGTATCATGGAGACCGGCTGGCCTTCCGCCGGCCAAGCTCTGGGCCAAGCCGTCCCTGGTGTCAGTCAACAGGCTAGCGCCATCAAGTCGATCGTTAAGGAAGTTGGTGACAAGGCCGTTATCTTCAGTCTTACCTCTGATGCCTGGAAGGATGGTAACACGCAATGCCAGTGTGAGCAGCACTGGGGTTGTGCATCCGTGCTTGGTATCAGCATGTAAACGCGTACGCCAATCTGTACATGATTTATAGGATCTTTATTATTCATGCTTGAACATAGTTGGATCAAGATACGTCATGGACTACGTTGACAGTTATTTCGGTGTCAAGGAGAAACAGACCATGGGTAATTGCATATAACCCATGACACTATGACGGAAAATATTAGCAGCCACATTTAGAGTTTCCGTGTGGTCATGGGTCTTGTTCATAATATTGTAATTTACTAGTGTCTATTTATGAAAATTTGCTGTTTTGTTCCCAACTTGTTTTTTTGGTTTATACTCACATGATTGGCATTCAACTACTGTTAGTAAGTGCGCGTAATTATATATGTTTTGTAAGCCAATTTTAGTAACATCTTCACCGAATGCTACATCGCGTTTTACGAACTTCGTCGACTATGTGTCTTAGTAGTTTTGGGGCGACACCGAGTTAAATCTGTCTGATCTGCCTTGTATAGAGAACCGGCAACGCGCTTGACAAAGTTTCCGAAGTGTGGTTACTCCTAAATTTAAGCTTATATATACGGTTGTGTCATCATGTCATCGTCTTCTTTTTCGGGTTTTATCTAATCATCAGATATGTAGGGCGGTGAATTTCTAGTAAAACGACCGTTCAAGACGCATAAACTAGAGACACGTTTGGTCATGAGATTACTACAGCGAGTGGTAGATTCCATATTAAAATCTAGCGCATTCTCTCATGTTAATAAAGGTCTAGAACCTATCCTCATGGGGGCGAGTATTGTTGGTTGAACCGTCTATTCTATTGCCCTCTGGGGTAGGGTAGGGTAGAGTAGTTCATGGACTACACCGACCACCACCTATTTCTTCGCGTTGCTAGTCATGTCTGATAATAAGCATGCTTCCTCAATCATTTTTTTTATAGGAAATACGTAAACGTTATTGTCGGTCTCCTATGCTC
The DNA here is from genome assembly GCA_022495195.1 of Xylaria digitata. Taxonomy (NCBI): domain Eukaryota; kingdom Fungi; phylum Ascomycota; class Sordariomycetes; order Xylariales; family Xylariaceae; genus Xylaria; species Xylaria digitata. The sequence goes on along the minus strand of MU376964.1, from coordinate 322,474 downwards.
TAAAGGAAAGTCTTTGTCGATATAGGAGGAGATAATAATAGATAGTCCTATTCAATTCACGTTTTTTCTTCTTTTTACACATAGAGGCGTGCAATGGATGACACTAATACTAGTAACATCGTGGTATGTGAATGAGTGTGGCATCCTATCCTGTTGTGAGTCTATCAAGTTTTACTAGGCTTTATATAAAACTCGAATACGTAAATTTTAGGGAACAAACCTAAGGTTTTTGACTGGTTGAAAATTAGTGAAAAAGAACAAAAAAAGCCCCCCGAAGAGTGATTCCACTCTGATCAACACATATGTTGGATAAGCAAAAGGTGATAGTTGAACATGACCCAGCAACCAGGTCTTTTCCTCTCTATGTTGAGATGCTTGTTACTAAAGCGCCCAAGTGAACTAATAGCAAGGGCGACGACACTCCTTGTTGTTAAATTATGTCGTGTCCTCTTCAAGTGTGTAGGAAAACTGGGATGTAGCGGGAATACACCGCAAGACTCATTCCGAATGAGATTTAGCTGGTGATGGTGCATCAATACGTAGTTGTCCCAGAGCCTGGTGTAGGAACATACCCATCGAGTAACATGAAAATTGTATGTAACGCAAGAGTAGTAGGTAGTGGATAAGGATCAAAGTGATAGTATACTTAGAACGGGAGAAAAAAGAGACTAGCAAAACAGGGGAATCACCACCGGCGCCTAACGATGTCGTCACCAAGTAATTAATTGTATCGTGCTCGCTTCCCTAGGTTGTATCAACTCCGCATTGACGTCTCCTTTTGTGAATCTTTCTTTCGGGCCGGGCATCTTAATATCCTCTTGCATCATACTGTAGAGTATTCGAGTACATACTTACCTAGGTACTTACTCCTTGAGCCCGAGCTCGTCTATTCATGCCTAGAAGCTGTGCGGAGGTAGTACCGACCTTCGCAGCGATGCCACCGTAGCTGGCGGATGCATAGTTTATTTGGCCCCATACCCACCTGCCAATATATTGATAGATAGCACGAATGTTGGGAACGGCGGCCCATTCATGCAAAGGCAAGTGGATAGATAGATCGAAGAAGGCGGTGTATCAGATGGGTTATCTGATGCGCTTCGAACTGCCTAAAAGTCTCTATCGTACCCCTTGGTACCTTGAAATTAGATTTCTAAATATAATGCAGTTCCTAGTCCGCTACCTAGCGTTTATTACCCTCTGTGCTCTACTTTATGTATGAATCCTACCTCGTAGATGGTATAGTCCCATAGAGTCCTCAAGCCAAAACCGACGGAGTGGACAACCACTGATGTCAGGAAGATGACTCTGCATTACGTCCGTAAGACACCATCGGTGTTGATAATAGTCCTAGCTACCTCCGGTCTGGGGCTTTTCACATAGTTTTGTCCCCTTGAGATTCTCCTGCTACGGACAATATCGCTGAGATGCCAAATTGCGGTTGAAATGAGGAGTAGCCTTTGATTTTCTGGCCGCTTTATAATCACATGTGATACAACATTGAGATCTTGCAGTGTAGTGGATACATCAACTTCCACCGGAAATCTGCCTTCTAAGGTCCCTTCTTCTTCTACTTTCGTTATTTCTTCTCTTCCCCCTCTTTTTGAGTTCTGTCTCCTTGGACGTAAACAACTCCAATTAGTAAGTCTAGGTACGCTCATAGAGTAGAACAATTGTTATTTAATCCCGCCCATTTGTTAAACAAATAGCCTTACTCCATCAATAGACCAACGTCCGTCTTCGGCAACAACGGGTGCCTACGCTTCCGGCTCCTCACTTACACGCAACCCACGCCAAGGAGTGAGCCCTCTCTCTCCCCGCCTGCGCCTATCCTTTAAACTAACTACTCTCGGTCCCCTGCTCCTCCCCGTCTATCTCTACCTCCGAGGCCGGACGCGAGACCAGAGACGACGAGGGCTCGAGTAGGTAGTCCCAGACCAAATCCCGAAATCTGGCCCAAGTTACTTCTGATAAAGCCACACCGGGCACCCCTACAACCCGAAGATCTGATCCACGGCACTGCACTGCGGGCGGGCAGACCAACATCATGGAACACCGGATGTCGGCCCGGGAGACGAGCTCAAGGATGATCTTCGCTGTCTAGAAATATAAAATGCTTCTTTCTGGCTGTACACTATGTATGATGGGGCCCACGGTGCGGCAAGACGCCCGCTTCTTCGCAGAAAGAAAAAAAATTGCATATCCACATCTTTTTATTCCTGCTTGAATCACGGGGTTAAGGCGAGGGGAAAGCAAGATATACCTTATCTCAGGACGAATGCGTTACTAGTGATACAGGGCAAGTAATGACCGCAAAACCCACAATGATATACAATGTCTCAAAAATCCACAACTCCATATTCCCAAATCCTGAGCTTTGCTTCGTGGGGAATAGTTTATTGCGCATGCGAGTGAACAGACGTGTACTGTCTCTATAGACATGTTGGCCTATCAATGTAGTATCTCGTAATCGTATAGTGATCATCCTCACTGCCGTGCCAAGTCTCATCATGCATGGGGATGCAACATATAGGCAGTGTCCTAAGAAATGCAATCTGATATAAGCTTCACCATCCTCCTCGGCATCCGAGTGGAAGAATCTACCTCGAATTCGGAGTATAATCCTGCACCTGTGTTCGAAACGTAGTACCAGAAGCAGGTCCATCTAAGCCAAGCGAGCAGAGTGGGTATCTGCCAAGGGAAATAATCGTCACTTGCAATAAATTTTTTTCTCAACCTGGCGAAACTTGCTGGAATTGGTCCGGCGAAAAAGGGAATTCGTCGATCCGGGAACCTGCTTCATATTGCCCGCCCTCTAGCTATATGCATATGCATGTACCTTGTGGAATCTACCAATAGCACCCAGCTTCCAAGACCAATCCAGGTCTGGATGTATATGAACGCGCAGACTTCGCCCCGACAGCACCCAGTTGTTTCCTAGGAAAATGTAACAACCACAATAGGGTCTAACCTCGACGCGAGGGCTCTGCTTGCCGGACTGGTTCATCTAGTTGGCTACCTCCTTTCACCTCTTTCTCACGCCGAGTCTTTTCGTCCACCACACAATTGCAATATCCGAAAGCGTTCCCATAAACTCTAGACATAATGAGGATGATAATGTGATGCGGCTAAAAAACAATGGTAAAGAGAAGATTTTTGGAAAATGTTATGAAGCCCAATAATGCCAACTACCTGAAAATGGTCCTAGAGATGCTCCTCTTGATCTGAACGCCCACCCACTAGATAATCAAAAACTATGCTAGGAAATGTAAATCCTATTAAAAGAACCAATCTTCAGCCATCGCAGCCTGCCTTCGTTTCTGCGTCAGAGTTACTTGAGTTTGGGGGTGGTTTACGACCTCTTCGGGCGTTGGTAACCAGTCGTAACCTGGGGTGAGCTGCCGGTAATCTTGGGAATACCGCCTCTCCTTGTAACCAAATGTGCTCTCTGCACCATGATCGCACCGCTCGAGGCATAGAACTCCTCCACGCACTGGATCGCTCGACAGGGCTACGACCTCTTGACCGGCACTGGTGAAGGACACACCAGCAAGTTCACCAAAGACGTCGATTGTCTGTTTGGAATCAAAGGTTTGCGCATCGATGATGTTAATGATGTCGGCCTCTTCGGCAGCGACAAGCAGTCGTTTTCCGGAGCCGAGTGGAGAGAAGCGTAAGCTTCGGACACCGGCCATTTCGCTTCGCATTTCAGTGACACTAGTACCCTCGCCTTTACTATTCGTCCATTTCCGAGCATCCCAAATCCGGATGCTTTTGTCTTGATTGCCTGTAGCTACGGTCCAACCGTCTGCTGCCCAATCGCAAGCGAAGCCAAAGTCTCTATGCCCCCTAAGCTCTTGGAAAATTTCGCCTGTTTCGGCGTCTGTGATAAGAACGTCTTGCATGTCACCGACCATAACGCGAAGCCTCTTGTCTGGGCTGAGAGCAGTACAGTTGAGCGCGTGCTTGTACATCTTATTGACAATAATTTCGTTTCTGGCTAGATCTACCATTCGAAATCCAGAATCATTTGATGCAAAAGCTGCCAGGGGCACAGATGAGCGACGCGACGAATTGATCTGTACATGGTTGGTTATGGCACTGAAATGGTCGGTAAGTCTCCCGTCGAAGTAGCAGGATTCATTTTCCGTTTCGAGGGAACGATAGCGATATGTTCCGTAAAAGCTGCCCGTAACTAAGAGGCCCCCCTCAGCTGCTAGCGTGGAAACTGAGGCATCCTCATTGTTTTTAAACTTCATAGCAGTTTTAACCTGCCCTGTAGTAGGATCTAGTTCCCGAACAGTTCCAGATACACAGGGATAGTAGACAGCCGTCCGAGAGGCACAACCCATTATATTGCGCAATTGAAAGTGTAGTAGGCGGACATCGGTTCGCAAGTCCATGCTTCGAAATCGAAAGTAGTTTTCATGGCGCCTAAGTAGCCTGTCCGGGATAGAGGCGTCCCAAGAATCGGAATCAGCCTTGTTGATATAGTTGCGGAAAGTCCTGGCGCGACATTTTCGTGCTGAGCTCCTGTGGACACCGAGAGCTTGCCAGTTGATACCTTGCAGATCGTATTCATCGCCTTTCAAGTCCTCATATATGACTCTTGGTCGTTCCAGTTTCGTAATGCTAATCTCATTGTGAGGAATGCCCGTTATCTCCTTTAATTGATTGTGACTTTTTTGCCATTGCCAAAGCCGTAGAAAGTTGAAGGAATTGGGGTTATCTGGCATCAAAGTCCCAGGATTGGCATTAGTCAGGAAGAATGGATGGGGTTCGAAGCCGTCCCCGCCAAATTCCCAGATATCTTGTTCATCTATATCTTGCTGCGATCCTGGCAGAGGAGGATTAACAACCAAAGGGCCGATAGGACCAACTATAACTGGTATTAATGACTGAGGGGCGGCATTATCTGTGGGAACACTGGCGGTGTCCTGTCCTGGAGGTGTGCCTTGTAGTGGCAACATGAGTACCTCGTCGTTCGTCTCCTCCATATCGATATCATATAAAGGTGCACCACCTTCCTCAGCATCTACCATATCATAGTCATTGTTTCCTTCTGTTGCCTCGGCTTCGCCAATTCCTTCGGTGGTAGAGTGGTGATTATTCTGTGTATGGGCGTGAATATGGGGTAAGGAAGTTGGTTCGGAATTCTGGAGATCCTCGTGATCCTCGTGATTTGTGTGAAGGTTTAGATGGTAAGGTGAGGTGTTTGTATTCGATCCAACGGGGTATGTCTGTAGGGGAACATCTTCTTCGGCGGTGGGACGGTCAGGCTCGAAGGAGGAAGAGCCTGGCGGCGGATTCTGAGCGCGCATTCTTCTCTAATAAGTGAACAGCACCTAGATATAGCGGCGATTTACTAGAGTTCGGCCTGAGGGATGAGAGCGTGAACCGGGTTATCGGTCCCGACCACAAGACCAACTGCCCCGGGCGACCTGAAAGAGAGGTTCGGTGGTCACGAACAGCCAAGCCAACTAGCATATGTGGGAAGCGTTGCTTTTCTGAATTACCAACGATGCATGTTGCGTAATGCCACACGGGGTAGGTTTGCACGCCACCGTTGAAATCCCGGCAGGTAAGCTGATATGTGTTCTCGCAATCGGGAGAAGGAAAACACACTACAGCCTAGGATCGGACCTAGATGACAGACGGTGTTGTATTAGAATCAAAAGGCAATAGTTGGTGTTATAAGAATGCTTAAAGGCGATTGACAGGGAACCTGGTTAAGCTGATGGGGGGAAACTGCGGGAGCGATGACGATCTCCTGCCAGCGACTACTTTGGGATAAGCCAGCCGGTCCCAGGCTTTCCACGTAGGCTCTCGGTATGTACTCCAACTGGGGCTGATAGGACCTGGAGATCTCGGCGCAAAGCGAATGCCCAGGATCGATATAAAAAAAAATGAATGGTATGCATACTAGTACCTGGTATAGACCTACTATAGTTTTGTGGTAGCGCTGTCTTAAAAGCACATACCGTCGTAGTGCATGTGGGTGATGATGATGTATCGAGTCGCCTCGGGTTGCAAAGGGTCAGGAAGTAGATTCGCGAATTAATTTAGGTGTCAGTGCAAGTGGGAATAGGATATGTGCATGATACCGTCTATGTCAAGGTGATGGCTGATTTGCTCGGGGATTTCTGCTCAGGATTATGCTCAGGATTCTGCTTATAGGATCGAGGTTAGGCAGCGAGTACCATGATATCTACCTATAATCTAACCCCCCCTGCTACAAGTCCTCAGGTAGAGAGATAGAGAGACAAAGAGACAAAGACGGAGAGACGGAGAGACGGAGAAGGGAGAGAGTAGCGAGGGTATGCTACAACGATGTTAAATATCTCTGAAATATCTCTGACTGGTGAATCAGAATAGTTGGCAACGACGAGATAGATACCGGATTTCCCTATCTTGTATCTGCGTAGGTACCTTGATTTTGAGGAGGGTCAAACTGATCACGGGGCACAGAAGAGGATACCTACTAGTAGCAGTAGCAGTAGTACGAGTATGTCAGTTGTAGTTGCAGAGTTGTGGTTGTGATGTGTATACTTGGCTCTTACAAGGTGACTACAAGGTTACTATAACTACACTGGTAGTGGATAGATGAGAGGTGGGTAGTACGAGGTTTAGGTCGTGTACTGTTAGCTGTAGCTAGATATTACTTATACTGTGCATAGCGGCACTGTGACACTGTGGCAGTATAGCAGTGTAGGGGGCGCCGGGGTGCCGGGGTGTAGGGGTGTTGGGGTGGTAGTGTGGGTAAGCAGGGGAGGTTAGATGAACAGCGGGAATGCAGATGGTGCTGTAGATGGCGTAGCTTGCATAATGGAGATAGTGCGCACTGAGGGTGGACGGATCAGCTTGATTCATTGGCTCGGCAAGGTGGAGTTCGCTGCAGTCGAGGACGAACCCGGGAGGGCCCCTCCGTTGTAGGTTAGTTGGTAGAGCACCTGGTAGGGCACCTGGTAGGGAGAGACAGGGCATGCTACTAGTACTACATATATGGTAGTAGTACTAGTAGACGCGCTGACCTGCCCTGCCCCATACTGTATAATAATAGTACACTACTAGGTACAGTACACAGATACTAAGTGTATACACCCTTACTGACTAATTCATCTTCAGTATCTGTGTACACTACACTACACTACCAGGTAGGTACCAACCTAGCTATCTTATCTACAGTGCAGCTGTACACTAAAACCTAGTGTACCTACCTAACCCTACCCTACGAGTTAAAGGTGAGACCTACAGCTTTTACCCGTGACATCTGCCTGGTAAATACACAATAACGTACGTATCTATTCGAGTACGCTTTCATGTTTCAACAGCAACAATAATACATTGCTTTTCCCTCCAATAATAACTTGCATGCCTGGGAGCATAGATAGTACTGTAGCCTAGATGGATATCTACCAAGTTGGCGGCGCCGGCGGTCGTAATGAAGGAGGGGAGGGGAGGGGAGGGTAGTGTAAACACAATAATAACACAATGACGTTATTACCACCTCACTCGCTCACTTATACGAGACCTCTTATTACGCAACTAGCAGCATTCAGCATTCTCTTCCCTCTCACACCCATCAATCATCATTCTGTTTGTTTTGTTCGAGAGCCTGGGTAAGCGCCGACTTATTACTGGACTTACAGTAGCTATAGCTATTTTTCTTACATCAGAAAATGACCCCGACCGTCACATATCAATATTTGCAACACCCGGTTCATTCCCTCACATAGCAATCTGTCACCTTTTCTTTGTTGATCGTGAGTTTATTTTTTATTTTTATTTATTTATTTTATTTATTGTTTTGCCCGGTCACTCGAGCGACTACATGATATACTACTACTACTAATAATAATACCCAACCGGCTATTCACCCAACCTCTGGTTTCAAGCCATGGGCTCGGGGCTCTGATATCCCTGGGGGTTATTGTGGTTACTATTGGCAGATGGGACGGGATAACCTATCTCTGGTGGTTTATCTAAGATAGAGCTTACTGAGAGTCGCGGGACTTTCAAAACCCATTCAGCTGCGACGCACACTGCCTGTGAGCGTACACATCTGTCGGCGAATCGATATTTTAAGAGTGATGTGTCACTTTCCTCACCCCTCTAACGACCGTTGCACCGAGGTACCGACCTATCATTCCGTGACTCGACCAGTAACTCAATTTCTGCTGGCGGATATGAATCCTCTCTCCTGTTCGGCACCATTTCGCCGCCTCAGCAGCGTCCGAGGAGAGATGAGTGTTCTCCCCGATGGTTCCTGTCCGAGACATTATCGTTCGCTATTGTACCCGGTGAAGGGCAGGTTTGAGACAATCATCTTGTATTGGCCAACCTGCGACCATGACTGACTGCCCATGACAAGCCACTACTAATCCCTATCTACTGGATATGCAGTGCTCGTTGCTGAGGCTTGTTAGATCTCACCTGCAGATTGACAACTAATCCAAATTAATGCAGCGAGTATACTGTGTAGTTGGCAATGAAAAAACCACGGCTGATCATGTCCACTGCTACGGCTCATCCCGCCCAAGTTTCAGTTTCAGTCCCACTCGGTGCGTCCTGGATCCCGATAACCATCCACTCAGGGTTGAATGAGTCGCTGCCTGTCTCTATTCCACCATACAAATACTGGCTTTAAGACACGGGTGCCGGCATGAGAAGGCTTCAGTAAGTACGGAGCACCGGGGACCCTTCACCTATACGAGCCGCGGTTTTGCGTAGTTGGCTTAGCGACAAAAAAACTGACGAGCAAACAACGACATTTGTGTTGCGAGCTTCACATGTAAAGGAGCTGGCCATTTCCGAGACCTGGGTTCGACGTAAGGTTCGTGGTGACACGGCATTGTCATCCACGCCCGTGACATGCTGCAAGTACTGGTCGGGGTGTTCATGCTTTTCAAATTCGGTACACTGGGCCTCGGGGCCTGCAATATGGCAGGCGAGAGGGGGAGAAAAAACTGATCTGTCTTACTTGGGGTTCGGCTAGATGCAATAAGGGGTTCCTTTGATCTTGCATTTCTCCGAATCTTGGCCCTCTTATTGCTGATCCGTTCGTCTTGTCTACTATTTTTAACTTAGGAAAAAAGTGTACACAGTTGATGAAATTTCATTTAAAAGTCTTTTCTTTCAACTGGAGTTACCTCGTGAGTGGCAGAAGAAGTTTATTAAAGGGCGGCGTATGAACGAACATACATCTGTGTTAACTATTAAGACAAAGATACCTATCTTAAGGATTTTATTTGCCGCGATAACCATCCCGCAGGACGGCTGTGCTTCTAATATCAGCCCACGGTAACCAACAATAAGCCACAAATGATGCTTAACAAGACAAGGCATCTAGGTGAAACATGACAAGTCTGATTCCCACTGACCTTACGCCGACACCTGCCTTGCTCACATCATTCAAATCATCCCGTCCATCAGCGGGCGGCGGGGGGCGTGACCATCCAATCCTAACTGCTGGGCCCGGCAGAGTGGTTCGCCCCCTCGTCAAGGAGCCCGAGTCTTTAACCAACCCCTCCCCTCCCCTCCCCTTTCGCTCGTTGCTCGAGGATTAGCGCCACACGTCGTGTACAAGAACTCACACTAATGTCGCCATTAATTAAGTTAGGGAAACGAAGGCCACGTTCCCGCCGACCTCGTTCACGTGGCTTTAAGATACCAAACGTCTTCTCACTACGAAAGTGGCTGGTTCAGCCGTACGATAGAGACGCCAAAAACCGCCCACCTGGTTTGGGGAGAAGCCACGACAAAAAAAAACCAAAAAAAACAAAAACGCCTTGTTTTCTGGAATGCAGCTAGCGTGTGGAATGATATGATGATGTAGAATAGTTTTGAGTCTTAAGAAGGCCAAAGGTGAGGGAGTGCATGACACACACACTCTTCACCCCCCTGATCTCGAGGGCATAAAGTCAAGAGTCCACGACGAGGGGTAAGCCGGATAAGCAGATTGTGTGGAATAGAAAGGCCCGTACACTAAATAGCTTGAGAGCTCACAATCGCATTTTTCTCCAACCCTACCTAGTACGGGCATCTTGTTCTTTTGTTTCGTGGGGGGGAGGGGAAGGGGAGCCAGGGCAGGGCAGGGCACATTTGCGGCGTAACCAGGGACTTTTGATTCTTGGGGCTACCTATATTATGATTACTCGAGTCAGTCGAGAAACGGGATCGACGACTACGGCTGGGAGTGAGGAGGGAAAAGGGAAAGGAAGAAAAAAAAAAGCAGCAATTTCGGTACCAACAACGACGAAAAAGGGGGGCAAACAAACAACCCAGAAAAAGAATTATTAGGGAGCCGACATACGCACTCGGAAAATAACAAACCTGGACAAATTATAACAAAAAAATTACAATAACGGAAAAAAAAAAAACAAAAAAAAAACACAAAAACCAAGATAACCAAGTGTATTTAAGGCATAGTGTGTGCAACGAGGACCCGTGACGCACAGTGATACGTACCCAATACCCAATAGCACAAAGTCAGCTCTTGTCCCGAGAGCCCGCACCACGAGTGCCCCCATACCGCCGCTTTTTTATCCTGCATAGATTTTCCTCGGTAGGTGGTGCAGTGTGCAACCTAGACTCGATCGATCCATGTGTCGGGTTTCACGGTGCCCGTAACACCTACGTATCATGTGTCGGAGATACATAGATGACCAGCCGAGTCAATAGGTCTACGCGTGATTGCCTTCCATAAGTGGCCCCTCATTGTGGTCATGGCTTGTACCTGGGTGTGTTGTCCGATGAAGCGTCGTCGCGACGGTAACACGATACATTAACTCGAGCTTACGCCTTTAGCTGTTCGCCCTCGTGGCGGATCTAAATTGATCCACATCCTAATGAAACAGTATATAGAATTAAGGTAATTTTGGTATAATATAGCCATGTACAAAAAATGAATAAAAGTGCCCCGTTGCGCCCCTTGCCATGCCGCTGCATCCTATATATATCTAGACAGTGCTAACAGTCTGATATGAGCGAGTCGCCAATCCTTGGAACAACCATTGCATCCCCTTCCTGGCAAAATAACCTCCGCTGTATTCCGCTAATGAAAAGATCACTGAGACCTGGGATTATCTCGCTCTCACATGCCCGGGTAATACTGGTCATCGTATTGATGTTGGGATAACGTACCGGGTCCTCTAGGCCAGTTGCCGTTACCTACAACACTTTCTCGCGAGGCCCAGAAGTTTTCATCTCGCGTCCGACGCTCGCGCTCGAACTCGGCCCATCTTCGCATCTTAATTTTGCTGCTGTCGAACTCGCCTTCATACTCAATACCGGCCTTCTTGGTCTTTTCGCCTGCCGTCTTCCGAGTGTCACCCCAGGAGAAATCGTCGAATTTCCAGAAGGCATAGGCGGGGAGGACAAAGTTCCAGATAGGAAGAGATAGGAGATAGATCGCCATCCACATCACATAGGTCCAGGAGTGAGCCGTAACTACAATGAGAACCGCGGGTAGACCTAAAATGAGCGCCAACAGGACAAGAGGTATTATTTGCACCGTTGGCCCAACAATAGATATAATAACTACCACAACGTTAGAAATGATAGATAAAGTCTGGGAATAGTGAGGTGAACTTACCAACATAGAGAGTGAACGCAATGGCCGCCGGTAACACAAGAGTGCCAATCAAGTCAATGAAGACAATAAATTGCATACTGAAGCAAAAGGTACCACAGAGATCCTTGACGAGAACCAATTCCATAAGATTGTGGATGGTCGAGTTAATCCATCTTCTACGTTGCGAAAGGAGGACGCTAAATTCGTCTGGAACGGTTGTCTTGCAAACAGCCTGCGGAACGAAAACTTGTTTGCGCTTGGGAAAGGTTCGTAACATGAGTGTAGTCAAGTATCGATCCTCACCCAGCAGTAACAGATTTTTTGTGTGTAGAGTATCAACCACGTTCTCAGAGTAGTGTTCGACGATATCAGGGTTGGCCAGGATGGGAACCCAGAAATTCTGGGCCTTGGGCGCCTTGATACGGTACATACAGAAACAACCGGGCAGACAGGTGACACCACCGAAACAAGATTCGAAGGACTTGGCTTGGTGGTGAGAAATGAAGTACTCGAACACCTGTATGGCTGTGACCCAGCTCTGCTTCTTGTTGGCGATTTTGGTTTCACCACACAAACCCATAATATCAGGATCCTGCACCAAGGCACACAGCATATGCGTCAAGCTGTCTGGGAAGATTTTGGTATCAGCGTCGACCATCAGAACTGCTTCATAGTAATCGGGTGATATGCCGGTGACTTTCCAGAGGCCATTGAACATTTCAAACTCCAATTCCGACATGCGCTCATCGAACATGACCTTCTGAAGGAACGACATCAAAATGATTTGACTGTCGCGTTTTCCTCTGTTACCGGGCTTGGCCTTTGTAGCCTCATCAGGTGTACCACACTTGACAATAAGCATCATGGGCACTCTTTGCTGTTTATCTAACGGAATGGCAGACTTAGCACCATAATCGTAGAAACCGGCGTAGACTTTGGCCATGTTGTGCCTCTTGGAGCCACTCGCAACAGCAACGTAGGAAAATGCCTCAACCTCATTGGGAGCAACTGTATGGTCTTTCATCATCCCTAAACACACGTCCGGAGTTGACATCGTTTCGCCCTTGCCTTTGATGAGACCATCGCAGATAACAAGGATGACCTTATGACTGTTTGGGTAATCTGTCATGGCGATAGAGTCTAGTGTAGTTCGGAGGCCGAGCTCGCCTTCGGAATAGGCTGTAACTAAGCAAATGGAGTGAATCAGGGGGAAGCCAAACGGTTGATAATCGGAAGGTGGCTGAGGGACAACTGCTTCGTGAATAAACCCGGCGGGACCGGGGCCGTAGCCGTAACTGTCTATAGGACCGGCGCTGCCGCTACCGTATGTGTCGGACCGAAGCATGCTGGCCCTGCTGTCATTTCCCTGTCTATACATCGAATTAGGGTGGAGCAAAGGTCCAGAAGATGCCTGGCTTGCCATGGTGGTAGGCTGTTGCGGCCGAGCACTCCTTTCGCTACCGGGGCCGTAGACGGCTGAGAAACGCGACGTGGTAGGCAAGAAAGTGCTGGTGCGCTTGCTGATCCTATCGGAGCCGGAGCCACCGTAACTACTGCTTATGTCCCCGGGCATTCTCACCGGCGCGCGATATATGTCCTCACTCCAATCCTCAATCTGGCGATTCCGTTTCTTCTTGTCTGCGGATTGTGAGGTTTTTGAGGCTGCATATTTGCGGCTGATGAACCATTGGAATAAAAGGGCTAAGCCGAACCTTGCGGCAACCACAGACAAAATAAGGGCCAGAGACACGTAAAGAACAACCTTGGACGCAATGCACCCAACAGTCTCTGTGTCAATAGTTCCAACCTTGATAATTTCCTCAAAGCATTCGGCTATTCGCTTGTCCTCGGCATTGGAAAATGCCCTAGTAACGTCACGCCCACGAATAGCGGCGTTGCTAGCGGTACTCCGGTCTCTCAACTCCTTGAAGCGATCGGGAATAACCACTTCGTCCTCGTTGAACCAGTTCAGTAGATCTAAATCAAGAACCTGACCTGAGTATACCATCAAGTTACGTGAGCTATTTTTCAAGTCTTCCCATGTGAAAAAAACGTCGCCAGTGCCACGGAGCTGTAGATAGAATGCGTCTCGGGATGCCTGGGTGGTATGACATGAATATCCCGTGTAATATGGCCATGTAAAGTTTGGCTGGGTTGATCCGTCTTGAGCGAATGTAGTACATGGGAAATACCATGCCAAATCACCGTCGCTATTAGTGGGAGCGTCGGAATTTTCGGCAGCCGTAATGAGACCTTTGCATTTGCCGTTCACATTTTGGAACATGAAACTTCCATCCAGGCCGCCATAGCTTTTGTTTGGGATGTCATAGAGGATATTGGGATATCGTCCATCTGTTCGAAGTGGAATACCGTCCGCAGGGGGATGGGCCGATTTGGTTAAATCATATGCGGTTCCATGGAATATCATGAAACCATCACCAACCTCATTAATATGAAGCCGAACACCGGGAGTTGAACAAACCACTTGGGTGAAACCGAAGGTTAAGAATCCAACGAACGCCATCAAGTACAGAATGATGCTGATCAATCCCATTTTTTCTCGCCACGCCCTTCGTTGTGCCTTTGATCGGAAACCACAGCAACTGAGAATGAAGTCGGGGCACCAGAATGTGATGACGGCACAATAACCGTTCCATATACTTGGGGGGGAGATTTGCTCCTTAGGTTTGTTCCGTTTCGCGTCCTTTGCCAACTTCGATACCTTGTGACCACTGGAACGTCGCCGGCGCGAGGCTTGAGATCTTGCCTTGGCTTTTTCCAGGTCATCAGCGCGTTCCCGCGGTGGCGAGCTATCCGAAGTAGCGCCTACACTTCGTTCTCCAGATAGTTTGGCATTGCTTTCTACGTCTTCGTAAATCGGGTCGGTGCCTGTTGAGGAAGGAAGGGTATCCATTTGAGCGGCATGCTTTCGATAATAGTAGTTAGGATGATCTTTGTCTATTCTGTTGCGTTCGGGGCGTACTAGGCTCCTTTTGCGCGTCGGGACTCCATGGCTAGGGGCTTGATCATCTGTCGGTGAAAGAGGCTGCTTATCTGTATTCACCTCGGGATTCCGAATTGTTTCAGGGAAAGAGTTCCCCGATGCAACGCGCTGGTGTTGATAAGAAGGACGGCCGGACACGGGATAGTAGTTTCCCGTCTCAACGTCGTTCGGGCGGTTGCGTCGCGAGGGAGACTGTCGGTACGCATTGCGCTGCTCGTATGATGGGCTTAAGGCTCCAGGCCTCTCAGGGAGGGACATGTTCCTACATACACAGCCTAGTTAGCAGATGGTATTTCGCTTCGCTCTCGAGGGAACATGGGCTTTGACAAAACTAATTGACAAGTGGTGGTGAGTAGGTCGGAAAGCTGAAGGGAATACGGACGAGAAGGATGACCCCTGACTGGGGACTCAACGTCGACAAACGTGTAACGACTAAGAGAGTGACGAGCGTTTATGGAAACATGACAATAACTTGAACGAGTGAGATTGATGGCAGAGCCGGCGGGGGCCCAATTTCGAGACACAACAAAAAAGCGAGTGGTGGTGGTGCTACAGTATTGATGTGTGATGGACGACCATAGGACGGACCATAAGCAGAGAACACAGCACAATGGCCGCTGTACTTACAAGTCTTGTTGTGGTGGGCAACAAACAGGGGAGAGCCGTCGACCAGAGAAAGCTCAGCGCGGACCCAGCGGGCAAAGAGAGGGATCCTTGTCGTTGTCGAGTCGTGGACCCCACTGAAAAACCGGCTGGGAGCGAATGGCTGCACGAAGAAATCAATGCTTCCTTGTTGAGCACTTTGAGGGTAGCAGAAAGGGTAGCACACTAAAGTTGGTCCCTGGTAGACTAAAGATTACAGTACTGACCGGCCCCCTGTAATCTTTCTGTTTTGGGATCGCCTCGATTTCAGACGATCTGTGTAGGCACCTAGGCAGCTCTAGTCCGAGTCTGGCCCGAGTACAGACAGGTATATATGATAGGGCTTGGATATATCGTATCACAGGTAACAGGTATAGGAACAACTTTCGAAGCCGTTTTTAGAATGGCAATAACGGTGGCACGTGAAGCATCCTAGAACAATGCGACAAGTGAATATGTAAGCAGGTGCTATGCGCCTCGAATCTACTGTAATTGGGTTGACTGGCCGGTAGGTTTGTTGAATGAATAACGGAGAGTATGGGGAACGCTCGATGACAGGGCCAGGGCGGTGACGATGGGAGGAATACGATGGCTGACAGTTTACACACTACACTCTAAGTTAGGCTGCTGGAGGATTGATTTAGTGGGTGTAGTAACCTGGAGATTTAAGGGCTAGGTGGTAATGAGGTAGTGTAATACTATGGCCGTAGGCAGGTAAGTAGGTATGTTGAAATCCAATGATCCGGCAAATTCTGCAGTACGTGTAAGAGTAAAAGCGTAACGCTGGAAATGAACGAACAAACGAAAGTGGAGGAGGCTAGATAGCCTGGGTAGTCTATGCGATGTGCAATAGAAGTTGGCTGATTACGGAAAGGCAAACGAATGGAAGCTGGAATCGTAGGACAACATAAGAGCAGAAGCGAGCGATAATGACAAGTCCACGTTGGGGAGTAACTGGAAGTGAAAGCGGAACATTCGGTGGCTTGGCATTTTCCCGAGATGCAACAGAGAAATGTTTTCGCCACATAGAACAACTCGACTTGTTCTTGTGATGATAATTGCCTACTACCAGAAGGGGAGGTTGGCCCTTCATGTTGCAAGATACACAGTATGAGTGGCTACATACACCGTATGTAGCTAAGGTACATACCTGGTACACGTGTAGATTAGATACATAGTACGGGTATGTTTGTCACCTTTGGGTAAAGGAAAGGGACCTAATAATTCTGCTCAACGGAGCCCGAGTACCTATGCCGGCGGGTTTATATTAGTATACCTCAGCAGAATAATTTTATACACTGTATAGTACCTAAATAGGTGGCTTCTCTCTTCCCGCGTGCGGATGATTCAGTGTTCCAGTAATCTACACGATACATTACGCGCCGCAATGCCTTGAGGGGGTGGCACAGCACACTGGAAGAGACTGACTGGCGCATAGTGCACTATACACTCACTGCACGGTACAAGCCACGCTTTGGATTTGTCTCTTCCCCAGCCCACCCGATTCATTAACATATGAGCTCCCTGTTCAACCCCAATCAACAGAGACACCGGGTCATTGAAGCAGATTGGTAAACTTGAAGGGGTTCGCCGGGGGCAGAAGTTGAGTAACGATGGCGAACCTTCTGCGCGAGTTGGATTTATAGCTCTGCCCGCCTTCCTGACGTTGCCTAGCGACTAACAATGTTTGTCACAAGGGATCTCTGTCGTCATTGCGGGGGACAGGACCCGGTCATAGCTGTCCATCTATGAAATCTCATCATTGAATCTCCTAGCGCTTTGATGATAATTCGAGGGAATTTCCGACTTAGCTATATTCTGTAACTCATAAGCCCGTCGTTTGATGTGATTATCCCGGGTAACTTGAGCGGTACTGAGATGAACTGTATCTGCCGAATGTTGAGGGACATCGAGGGGATGAAGGCGGCAGGCAGGTCTCCCGTTTGTAATGGGCGTCGGTTGAACAAGAAATATAATACTATTTATTTTTTTATTTTTTTCGTTATAATAAAACTCGTGCAGCGATAGCTAGCTAGCTATCAAGATAAAACACGAGGAACTCCATCATCCTCCAATACAGAAGTTCAAGATAAGTAGGTGGTTAGGTACCGGATGTAGGGATGTTGGGGCGATCATCATACGAGGAGCCATGTCAAATCGCTTTTTGCCAAATCCAACTGAATTTAACCCCGTCTCTCTGTGACAACTGGGAGCCATACCGAAATTTCCAAGCTCTTACCGGAGACTTTTAGTCAACTTATGTAACATCTTCAAGTGTCAGAGAGGAAGTGTAAACACCGGTAAGTTCTGATATGCTAGTATAACTGGCATTCAATCATGTTCTGCGTGAAATGGAGCAACATGGGCAACGCAAGGTGACGTCGACGCATCCTCTTTCTGTAGTGTACATATTGTAAATACCGGTAGACGGATGGATACCGTATACATACTCGTATCCTAAAAATAATGAGTGCGATGGCGAACGGTAAGCGTCTGGAGGTAATAATAGAGCTACACTAGTTTTCCTCCTACAGGCAGATATGCGTGCATGAACTGATGAGGTAGGTGGTTATTAATAAGCGACCAAAAGGGACACCAAAGACTACTTAGCGCTAGGGATCGTATTCATTTGAAGAGCCGCTTTTAGTAGCCTCCATCTTCAATTGTTTCGATCTGGTGATCTTACATTTCCCGCCGTCGCCCGAAAAAAGGGCTGTATGTGATTCTTGAAGAATATTCTAATAGGTGTTTACGTTCTTCTAGCTGTTCATCTGAACAAAGAAAGCCAAATAATAGGCACAGCAGTCGATACTAGCGATGACTACAGACCAGCCACAAGTTTGGTTAATTGAGAGGATCCGCTGGACCACTGATGTGCTTGGTGGAATACGAGATATGTTATGGTAGTACTGGCATTGGCTTGGCTTTCTCTACTACACTACTATGTATGTACTACAGTACACTATGTATGTCTCGTCTCTATTCCACCTTAGCACGTCAGGGCTAGACTCATAAATTTGAAGGTCACTTGAACAACTCGGGCGGAGCCTCGAATTGAAAAATAAAAATAAGAAAATCGGAATGAACCATATGAATGGATCTGACTCACAGGAAGTCCATCTGGCTGCATGCGGCGATGACGTGCTGAATACACTACTGTGAAGATCAGAAGACAGCTGAGGCTGATACAGCGGCTTGGTCGGAGAAACATTACAGAAGGTGGCAGGTGTACCGACACGTCCTGTGGACACTGTTGTGGAAACTGTCGTGGAATCCAACGAGGTGGTGAATGCTACCTACCACAACATGAGGGGTTAGTTACATGTACAGTTGTGTGCATGTAATATAGCCCTGTATATGACCCAACGAGGGATGGTCGCACCGCAAAAAAAAGATTCTGCGATTCCCATGTTAAAGCAAGTGAGGTTGGACTTTGGCAGCACGTGGGTTCTACTTGCAGGGTACCTAACCTATCTCAATCAGGGTTTCTGGGAGTCTTGGTTTACCTACACCGTTGCACATAGTGCACCGATCTAGTCGAAGTAATGTAGTGTAGATTCTAGCCTGGGCCGACAGCCACCGTATCATAATTCTAGTGCACAATAAACAAAAATAACCCGTCAGATCTGGTTAGGCACTGTACAAAACTAACTTAGTTTCATGAGCTGAGAGGTAGTCAGTTCATGGCGCGATTAGTCTAGAATTAGTCTAGAGATGATTGCATAGGACTGTCCAAAGTATAGGCTAAGCTCTGTCTTATAACAACCCTTGGTTTTACCGGTGTGAATTGAGTCTCAAGGAAGACAGCGATATGCGAGAAAGCAATGCTGACTGATGAAAAGACGGCGAGTAATACGGCGTATGTTGTTGAACAATCTACAATTTACGCGTAACTCGGTTGGCGTCTTCTCGACTGACGACGGGCGACACCGAGGAACAGCAGAGATGACAGGATAAGTGTAGTGAATGAGATGAGCTGTCGTAGTGTAATACAGCTCGTCACCTCAATTCTGCCTTGCGCGGTAGCTAACGAGTAGCGGCACAGAGCTGAACAGAGAAAGAGGCTCACTTGTCATTTGTGAGTACCTAATGAGAATATTCTAAGCTGACGAGAGTCCAGTCCAGTCCAGTCTAATGCCGATAAAGCCGATCTAGTACACATATACACACCGATCCCTAGCAGTACCGACCTAGGTACCATGGGAATTCCTGGTATTCCTAATATGCAGCCAACCAGCCAGGTAGCCCGCCCGGCGCCATTTGGTAGACGCCAATTACGCAAGGCTCGATATTAACTGCATCAACTATTGCCTGTTGACGATACAAATAAGTACCCAATGCGTTTCGATAATTGGATGAGAATGAGAAACTGACTGCCGGCACATCAAGAAGGACCATCGAGGGTTTCATGACGTGTGTTATGGAGTATATGTAACGATACACTACTCGTACTCAGTTCTTGGCGGGTCAATTCGAAAGAAGGAGAGAAAAAAAGCTCGATACGAAGAATATGCAGAGTAGAGACTTCTGCCACCGCAGAGCCTTATTCCCAAATGATAACCGTACAGTAGTGCACTACCAAATACGAATGATGCTGGGGTGTTGGGTTGTGTCTAACATGAAATGGAGACCTTTTGTCTCTGGATGATCTACGCTACGGCCGTTTCTGTTGTAAGAGGGCCCATCTTTTAGCGGGTCCGGTTTAGGGGCTCCGAGCAATCTCTACTGTAGTATATCCCTGTTTCTTTTTAAGATTTCAAGCTAGACCTGTATCAGCATTATTAGTATTAGACGGCAAAAGATACGACATGAGTACCTTTGATATTGAAGAATATGATGAGAATATATAATCGTAACTGGCTTTTTCAACGAATCAACCAGGACTCTTTATACTGTGAGAGTTTAGAATTAGCATTGATTATAACCACAGCTTTGTTAGCAAAGTCTTGCCTAATGTAAGCGTAAAAAATTGCAAATGTGTAGTGTGTGTACTAGACATCAAGGCTAAAAAAAAAAATGGTAGCACCTCTAATGGTTCCTATAGGTAGTGCACACTAACCATAAGTACAAATTACCTACCTAGTACTGTACACTAAGTGCCCCTCCTTGCGGTACTGTAAATGTTAGGTACATAGTACATACTACAGTGCCTAGTAGTACCTTAGTAGTGTAAGTAGCCCGATACTGCGGGCAGCATAGCTGAAGTCACCTGGCGCCGCCACTCTGCCTAAGCTACGGAATGTTGCAAAATGCGCTGGGTACAGAACCTTGAAGGACCCTGAGAGCTGATGAGTTAGCGGTATGGCCAAGTGCGTAGGGACCCTAGGGTCTCGTCTACATGTCCTCGGTACCCTACGTTAGGTAGCTTGGTAGTGTAGCTTGGTAGGCAGAAAGGCGGACAAGGCGCCTGCGGCCAGGGACCCAAGGACCCTAGGACAGATGCTGTGCCAGCATTGAATAGTCCCCAATCTGCCCTTTCTCTGCATTTACCTCGACCAAACAGGCGACAGCCCTGCTCCTTGTGCACACCACTTACAGTATTACGCTTTACACCCACCCACTCACTCACTCACTACCACCACGGTTGCTATTGTTGCTGTATGCTCTGTGCTACGACTGACTACCTACTATTGCTGTTGCTATTGCGTTGCATGATCGCTTTGAGTGACAGACGTTGTCGTCGTCCTCCTTTTGTTTGACCCAACTTTGGATCACAAGCCGGCCTGAGTCAATTTCCATCATAGCCATCATCTTCGTTTCGCCTAGTACGATACCTCCCAAGCGTGTTGCCAGTTACCTATATCCTGTTGTTGTCTGCCCTTTCTCCTGACGCAGTTTCTTTTTGTTCTGAAGCATCAATTTGCATTAAAAAACGCTACATAGAGAGAGACGCCTTGTCCACGATACCAAGCTGCATCCCGCCGCAGCTCTACCGCATTTCCAGTTTATTAGTTCGATACTACGCATTTTTCTCTACGCCGGTGCATACACCCGAGTGTCCCATTGTTCCGTCCAGCGATCGTCCAACCCTCAATCGCTCCGCACTACCCCGTCGTCTCCTGTCGCACACGTACGTCGTCGCTCGCGCCAGATCTAGTCTAACCGTCTCGACTTATCTTTGGGCCGATGTATGTGACCGTTGTGCGGTCACAATAGGAAGGGAGTTGTTGCTTCACGTATCACAGTCCACCACGCTGGTACCGACCCTGACCAAGTAGCAAGAAGCTCTGGTCGTCGTCAGGGGCACACCATCGTGGCACTTGGCTAGGACAACTCACAGCGCCACTTCAGAATGGCAGCCGCAACTACCACTCCTCCGATAGCTACGCCGTCTCCACCGAGATCACTGCAACGAAAACCTCTGCCAGGGTCTAATATATCACCAGGTTCGCCTCAGTCGGGAGTGTCTCGCCATCATGATTATCAAAAATCTAGGGCCACGGACCCTAGCACAGGGTCACCCATTATGAGGAAGGCACTTGTGTCCCCAGTGAGGGTCAACTCTCAACCTGAGGACTGGGCGCAGTCTGCCAATACAGCTATCCAAAATGGTCAAGTAAATAATACATGGCATATACCCAGTCAAGACCGAGAGCTGCCAAAATCACCCATCGCGCCAACGCCACCACCCCACAGTCCTATGTACATTCAGGCTCAGGCACAGCACGAAGTGCGATCTAAAATGCAAAGTTTGGACAAGCCGTTACCGTCGACCTTTGCTGTAGATTTACCGCACAGTACTGGGCAGGAAAAGGTGTTGAGTCCAAGCATCTTACAGATGAGTGTCGACCACGGCTGTGATGATGCTTCCGCCCCCCTCGAGCAAGATGGAGGAAGCATTCAGGATACGGGTCTCAACCAGGATCAAAATCGGCAAAGTCGCGAATCCGATACTACCGTCAGCACCCGCCAACAAACATCGACAGTCTCATCCGTTGAGACAAGCGCCTCCTCACTGTCAGGGGGCCTCAATGAGATGTCAGAAAGCCAGGTTCCATCAGATAACATGTCCGTAAAGGAGTCTATCATAGAGGGTACAATACCAGAAGAGCCCCCCGTTCCGCAACTGCAATATCATCATCAGCCTTTTCACCCACGAGTTTCGAGTGTTCCTATAGAGTCGATTTCTCGGAATTCGTCTACGCCCGATGTCTCTGACAGTGCCTTAGCCATCAACCGTCACCTGACGCCTAATTCGTTTTATGTGAGGAGAAGCTCGTTGCCACGTCCACAGTCGTCCTATTCGTCGTTCTCCGATTTCCCTCAACGGGGCCGCTCTCCTGCTCATGGCGGCCCTCATGCTCGCGCCCCTTCTCAAAACCGTAGATCGCCAGACAATAGAGCTTCGTCATACGGGGAACTATTGAATGTTCCATACCCACAGCCAGCCCCAGCTCCCATTACATTTGATAACTCGTATTTACGTAATAACGTGGGAAATAATGCTTCCCTATTAAGCACACAAAAAACTCTTGAAATGTATCGGCAGAACGTGAAGAAGACAAATGACTTTTCCATTCAATACTCGTTTGCGGTATTTCTAATATCTACAGCACAGGAACAAGGTCTTGACTTCGATGAACCTTCGCGGAGAAAGCCGAGTGCAAAACAAGGTTCACAGGCGGGTGGGGTAGAGTCATCGCCGACTGAGTTGATCCGGGAAGCTAAAAGTATTCTGACAAGGTTAGCAAATGGTGGTTATCCGTTTGCTCAATATTACCTTGCAGATGGGTACGCGTCGGGCCTCTTCAATAAAGGCAAAGAGGATTACAATGCAGCATTCCCCCTCTTCGTGCTAGCCGCGAAGCATGGGCATGCCGAATCAGGCTACCGAGCTGGACTGTGCTACGAATTTGGATGGGGCTGTAGGAAGGATCCAGCCAAAGCAGTTCAGTTCTTGAGGACGGCCGCATCAAAGAACCATCCTGGGGCAATGACGAGACTTGGGAAAGCGTGTCTATCTGGGGACTTGGGCGAGAACCGATACCGAGAAGGCATTAAGTGGCTCAAAAGAGCTACTGAAACCGCTGATGCCATGTATAATTCGGCTCCATACCAGCTCGGTATGATGTACGAGACGGGCTACGGTGACGACATCTTCAAAGATGAGAGCTACGCGGCCGAATTATTCACACAAGCTGCTGAGCTCAGTCATCCAGAGGCGGGCTACCGCATGGGGGATGCCTACGAGCATGGGAAGCTGAACTGCCCTCGCGATCCAGCGCTTAGTGTTCATTTTTACACGGGCGCAGCGGAGCATGGACATGCCGCCGCTATGATGGGTCTCTGCGCTTGGTACTTGGTAGGGGCGGATCCCATCCTCGAGAAGGACGAAGAGGAGGCTTACGAATGGGCCCGCCGATCAGCAGAGCTTGGTGTGTACTTTGCTATGTGTATCACGAACTTACTTATGCTAACCACGACATGAGTAGGCTTCGTAAAAGCGCAGTATGCTGTCGGCTATTTCACCGAAATGGGCATTGGATGTCGCCGTGATATTCTAGAAGCCAATGTGTGGTATGTTAAGGCGGCGGATGCTGGCGATGAACGCGCAAAGCAACGCCTCCAAGCTATCCGCCTGGCCGTAAGTGGCGGGACGCCCATGGAAGTTGCACCCGCCAAAAACGCAAAAATGAGAAAGAGCCAGGGCAAAGAGGATAAAGAGTGCGTCGTCATGTAGACAGGGGTCTACGCGACACGAGGGAAAGAAAAATTTTCCGAGGAAATGTTTCTTTTTTTGGAATAGTATCGGAAACTGGGAACATAATCACTTCAGTCCAGCCTTCTTCCTACCTGAGCTGTGACTGGGAAACTGGAGGTTGGGGTTAGACGGGGCGTGGATAAGACCCTAAAGCACTTTCATTCGATCTTTAGAAGGACCTGGGGCGGGTTGGTTCTCGTTTCTTGCCAGGTTTACTTAAAAAAAAACTCTTGCATCTGCATGCTGCGACGCAGCGACGATCCTGTGGTCCAAAGAGCATGCTCGGCGTTTGTTTCTTTGCAGCCTCATTTCCCATATCTAAACCATATCCTGGGCTGTGGATACAGAAAGCCGCGACGAGATGGGGGTTTACGCTACGAGCAGGGGAGGACCAAAATGCTCCAGGCGCCATGAAGAGGAAAAGAGGTCGCCTTGCTTTGTTCCTAATTGCCTTGAGCTCGTACATCTTTGTTGTACATACCGCCGCATCTTCCTCTTATTAGCTACACCTACCAACTCCTTAATATTTAAAGCCGAGACCGCAAGCCGCATTGGGGGAGTTGGCTGGGCATTTGCGTTGATATTATCTATCTATCTGTCCATCCGTCCATCTGTCTCTGTTATAGTGGTGTGAACCTGAACATAAAGCAACCGTTGGACATTGGGAGGTGTAAATCCAGGGAATCACCATCGTGGTAAGGTTATCCATGTATTAACAAGCATATTTGTTTTGTTATTGTTCTAAAAGGGAAATATCATTGCAACGTTGGTTCCTCAATAGGAAGGGATTTGAGGAGATTCCAAGATCAGGGAATACTCTAGGTAACGAGTCAAGCCTTGGCAGGTCGCCAACGCAGAGTGTAATTAATTACAATGCTTGTCGAAGTCGCATTTTCGCATAAAAAGAGATGGAAAACAGGTATATTATAAGTATACCTAGAACGCGGACAAGAAATAAAATATATTACTCCATATACACGCTACGCCATGCTATGAAGCCTCCAAGCCGCAATCGACGCCGGTCCTGACAATAACGCCTCATCATCTCATGAATCTAAGACACCTCACCCACCCACTCTTCTCACCAAGCTAGTGAATTCATCGGTTAGGAGATGCAAGGATACGTCTCCCCCCTTTATTAAGTTTTACACTCAAGCACCGGAGGATCTTGACTCGATCTCCTCACCTAACACGCCAGGGTTTTTCGGATCGACAACAGCAGAGTACCTAGAGTCGCCCCATCTGGCGCCAATCGTGACCCAGACATGCTTGCTTGGGCCACTGTGTACCGTCTCACGGCTGCCCACCCACATGAGGCGATGTTCTCGGTCCATTCTAGTATTTCCTAGGCCGTTGTTGGTCGTCCACTCTTTGATGATGCCGACGATAAACTCTATCTTGCGGCGGAAATCGTTAGCCCCTGGTATTCCCTGGATATCTGGGTTGATTTCCGGGCGCTTCCGGGTAGGATTGCGCGTAGGCCGGATGACTGGTTTGACCGTGAAATTGAGCAGAGTCTGAACGGGATATGACAAGACGCCCCGCTCGTCGAGTGCAAACTCGTCAAGCTCTCCCGTCGCTGCTAGCTTCTCAGCAGACTCTCGAGGGAGATGCCAAAAGTGACACCATGTACCAGCTGCGTCAAGCACGATTTTGGTGTGGTCAGGAAAGTTAAACTGTAAATGGCCATCTGCAAAAACCCAACATCCAACATCCCCAGTACGTTGGTAGAAAGTGACTACATCACTAGGCGGCATTGTTTGCTTAGACGATGTTGGATTTTCTGATTGCCCCGTGGCATCGGTGCCATCTTGATCGCGTCCGTATGCCATCATGTAATTAGCGAATTTTTTCCACAAGACGAGATGTTCTCGCTTTCTATAGTCATAAATATCGTTGCCTGCTGGAATTTTGCCTGGCGTACCATCCTCGTTAGGAACAATCTTGAACTGAGAAGGGTGAACAAAAACGGTGGAAAGCCCTGTTTCGCCGTTGTTCTCATAGAATTGTATTTCATTAGTCATAGGCACAATCTGCTGGCGATCGGCATAGCCAGGATCCTGCCGTCGTGAGCAATGTTGTTCAGCTCCCCGAACGAGAATACAGCTTGGTGGGAGCTTGACTATCCTGCCTCCTCTGGCGCTACCAGGGATGCTCTTGAGAACGCACCCTACGCTTCCATCATTCAATATGTAGCCCAAGCCAAATTTATTTGAATAGTCCACCCATTTCACCACAACATGAGGAGGTGATGGCGTAGGTGTCTTTCCGAGAAGTGCCATAGACCTTGAGTTCAAAGCACGTTCAAGCTCTGCTTGAAGACTTCGAAGACGGTCCAATACCACGTCAGGTTTTGTGTTCGGCACTGCTAATACCCGCTCTTTGGAACTGAACAAGGAACTTAGTTTTGTTTCTGAAGTTTCTGGTCGAGAAACTAGTTTCTCGTTTTCTTTCTGCTGAAGCGACACCTGTCTTGTGTCGGATGAAGCCGCCTGGGATACTGAGGTAGACCTCGTCCCGGACTGTTCTGCGACCGTTGAGTGAACAGCACTTGCCTTTCTAGCGAGGCTGCTCTCCGTAGAACTCTGAGAAAGATCGCGTCTCGCTCGCTGTCGCAATGTACCGTTGATACTTGGCGGTGGCAAGTCATTTATTGTTTGAGCTCGGGGTAATGCAGCTGGCTTTGTAGGTTTGTTCTGAGCCCTTTGCTGGGCTGCGAAGCTCTGTGGAGGAGCGCGTAAGAGCCCTGTCGGAGCTGTCTGCTTCGTTTGTCCATCATCTCCTGGTTTCGCAATAGGTTGCGGTGGTGGTCGGATGGGGACTTGAGTCAAACCGAGCTCCTTACTAATCTCTTCATAAGGCCTATAAACAATTCCTTCTGCTAGTGGAATAATAGGTGTTAATCCGGCTTGCTCTTCTAACGCGACCTCTCTCCAGGTGCTCTTGTAAACTGATTGAGGTTTGTTCAATTGTCCAACCTCACAAACAGCACATAAGTCCTGAAGATTCTGTGATATTTCTAACGCCAGGGGTGGCGTGACATCTACTGCGTAGAAACGTTCATCGTCTGGGGGACAATCTCTAAGTTTTGTAGTAATTTCTCGCGGCGTCGGTATATAACCAGAAGAAAAGAAGCTATGCTGAACGATAGTATCTGGATCTGGTCGCATGTCTGCGTCTTCGAGCATTGTGGCTACGATGTCCTTCGCCTCCTCTGATATAAACTTATTGGAACTTCCCGGCTTTGGCCATTCGTAATCTCGGTTTCTGGCGCGACGATAAATTTCATCCGTCGTCGAAGATTGGAATGGAGGTTTTGATGTTAACATAGCAAACCTAAAACGCGCGTTAGTTTGGTGACAATGGCCGGCGTCGTGGATCTTACATAATAATTCCCAGACTCCAGATATCGACCATGTGGTCATGTCCTTTCTTGCCCTTCTCGAGGATCTCAGGTGCAATATAGTTAGGCGTGCCGCACAAGGTCGTCCGGCGGATGGTCTGCATGTCTTTACCAGTAACCAATAACGCCGCTAGACCGAAGTCACCAATCTTGGCATTCATGTTCCTATCTAGGAAAATGTTGCCCATCTTCAAGTCTCGGTGGATGATTCCTTTGGCATGCATATATTTGATCGCGCCGGCAATCTGGACGGAATAGAATCGTACCTCGGGCTCGGTAAGACCTTTCCTACGCTTGACCATATCCATGAGAGAGCCGTTCGGACACAGCTCTAGCACAAGGTAAGTGCAGCTGTCGAATGCGAAGGCCCTCAAGAATTGAACAATGTTTGCATGTCTCATCTTTGAGTGAATCTGCAGTTCGGTTTGGAACTAATGTGGTGGTTAGTGTTATTTTGGCGGACTCGATCCTGACAATAGCACACCTTTTGCTCCATTTTGGTGGGCATCTTGCTCCTCACGATCTTCAGCGCATACTTCTTCCTATGCCCTGGTAGTTGGCCCTCGTAACACACCGCAAAGCCCCCCTTACCCAACATCTTGCCAACTTGGTACACAGCTCCATCCTTGCGATCAGTGCTTGGAGGCTCGTAGACCTGTGTAGGAGGCTGAAGAGGCGGCTCCTTTTCCTTTTGGGGGGGTTTGGAAGCCACGGCTGCTTTCTGTTTCGTGGACACGATGGCACGGGCGGGAAGCTGGGCGTTTACGTCCCTGGGCGATAAGGCGTCGGTGTAAGCTCCTTGCTTTGCAGCGAGGAGTCGATCTGCCATCTGGGGATTTCTCGGTGCTAACTTGTTGACAGGACAACAAGCAAAGCCGGATAATAGTGTGTGGTATCGAAATGTTCAAGGTCTGGATCAGTTCAAGTCAGTTAGGGGAGGAATATAGTTGCTGTTGAAGTTTGTTGTGTATATTCGCTTCAAGAGTAGGGAGGGAGCAAAAATAAACAAAAGCCAATCACTCACGTGTAAATCTGCAAAGGCATGAGGAATGGTAACAAAGTCACGCTGTTTGAAGAAAAGCAACTTCAATGACTTAATTACTCGCAGCACAAGGTAGCGAGAGAATAGTTGTCAACGGAATAATTGCAAACTGATCATCAAGCACAAGAAGAAGGATGGCGGATGGTTGATTGTAGGTACAGTGTGCTGGGCAGCAGTAGTTCGTTTACCTGAAGATACTGGTTGGTGGGCGTTGGGGAGGCAACCGCGCAATTACAGGTGGAGTCGACTTGCTGTTGTGACCATTGAAAGCTACTTCCCTTATGCCGAGACAATACCTGCTTTACAGTGTGAGAGAGAGTTATACACAGTATGTCAATCTAGATAGGTACCTGCCCCTACCCATACACCCTGCTTATCGATAGGGCAGATGGTGAGAGCTAAGCTTTCAAGCTGGGTCCGATCCGGGACCCCCGTTGATAGGGATTCGCATCGTCACTTTTAGAACAGTCGTCACAAGCTATTTTCCCAAGCTGGCTTGGGCTTTCATAGTATACCCCAATATGTTGGACTCTTTCTAGAACTAGCTTCGCGTTTGAATTGGAACTTCAAGTATCTTTTCTGCTCCCGCTTGTTGCCGAATTTTTCCAAGAGACCCATCAGCACTAATCAAGTACTAAGATCACCATGGTGGCCTTGCCGTTATTCAAGCTTGGCTCACTCTTCGTCCGGCACATATCCAAATATGGCGCAGTAAGTTGTATCCTAGGGAAACGCATGTATGCTTAGTGATTGACCTCCACTATCAGAATCAAATCAAGAAACAAGCCCACGACCACCCTGGCTTCCGATCGTTTGCTGCAAGGTATGGCCAAATGATGCATCAGCTGAATATGCGTCTTTCGGTAGCACTGTTGCGCAATGTTGAAGCCGAAACGAAAGCGAAAGAAAAGGCCGAGGCCCCCACTGTGAAAACAAAAGAAGAGATAGAAAGAGAGGATGAGATCCGTGCCAAGTATGGTGTTACCAACCGGGAGATCCGCGCAAAGAGAACATTTCCTATAACCACTATTTGGAGAAGAAAATTCCGGCCTTTACCGGAGGCCAAGGCCGTGGATCTGTTTGCGGACGTCATAGGCGATGCATTCATCCTGTTTGTGGCGACAGCTCTAATTCTCTTTGAATACCACCGGTCTTCACAGAAGCCCGACTCCAACCTAGAGAAAATCACGAATCTCACAGAACGATTCGAAGAGCTCGAAAGGAGAGAAAAGGAGCTTGAGGAGGCGGAGAAAAGGCACCAAGACAGAACCGCAATTTTGGAAGACGTGCTAAGGCAGTTAAACGACCCCAAAACTAAAAAGCTGTTGCTGCCACCTGCAGCTACGCCGATATCAGCTACATCACCCATACCATCTCCTGCACAAACTTGAAATATGACTCTTGGGTATGTATATACAAGTTACACCGGCCATAGTTTATGAATGGGTCATCGCAGTTGAATATATGGCGTCGGTTGAGATGACATCGGCAGTTTCAGCTCAACCGCGGCCATATAGCTGCAACCGTCAAAGACTACACCATTTAGACATAGCTATTCAGAAGACTCCATTCATGTTACGCTTTTCTTGTATATTAAGTCCGTATATAGATCCAGGGGTGTCTTAGACGACTCTACCTTAGAAATATGTATCCTGTAGCCTGATAGCTCATATCAGACTCCTACCTAAATACAATGTATATTGATTGACAATGGCGGTTTAGTTTGTCTATGGCTTGAACTGGGATACCTATTCATACTTGGGCTATGTGACCGAGTGAATACATATGTACATAAGGGGGTATGTATGTATATCATAACACACCACAGCACGCACCTGCCTACATGTAAGTGGATGCTAACGTCCTGTGGTTGCCAGTATTTGAGACGTCCCGCGTACTTTCCCTTTGAGCGGATTGGGTTTTATATTACGTTCGACCATCGTACTGCGAACCTCTGCTGCAGTGCTCAAACCGGCCTGCACGTTTGCCTCAGATTTTACAGAGCGTCCGAGCATGGGGAAATCATTGTTAGTACATTATTCCACAATATTCATACCGTATATTTCTATTTAGAGAACAACGGCAAATCTTCAATAGGACGCAGTCTGGTGTTGTTAGATATGAATTCCAACACATCATGAGCAAGGATGGAGCGACCACTTATTTGCACATCTCTTCGCAAACGCCTTGATTGGGCCAGCCTTCCCGCCTCACTCCTACGGAGTAATAGCTCGTGTGGCAGTTGGAACGGTACATCGTGATCTCCCATTCTTATCCCATGCTTTTACTGGAAGCAGACGAGCAATGCGATGCTAAAACTAGGCAGAAACCCAACTGAACACCCACGACATAGCGATTCCCATCCCTACACAACGAGTATTTCGTGCTATTTGTATGTCTCCACGAGACGTTGCCTCAGATAGTACCTTAAACCGCATTGAACGACTGTACAATCTCAATGCTGGCCAGGACTCGGGCATTATCTTCCTATTGAAGCATCATGATGAGCAACAGTGCGCGGTATCCGCACTTATGACACTTCAATTACAGTGAGCTCCTCGTTCTCGAGACATATTGTCTTTAACTGGTATGCCACTAGAATAGATATAACCTGACCGTATCTAGACTCGTTGGCAAGTGGGCGCTGCCTATTATTCCGGTCGAGTCAATAGCTGCCGTGCCAGCGAGCTTAGTGACGATTCACCGCCAACTAGCTTCCACGGCCTCCGGCCGAAAGGCTCCCAATCCAGCAATCCATCTTCTCCCGCTCTGTTCGAGTCGAGAGCCGTTAGCAGAACATACGGTCAATGTCCTAACTGACACGACTTCCGGGTTTAGAGATCTACTTGACAAACTTTTATCAAGCTCTGAGTTCGAGTCGGAGATTGCTAATCTTCTAGAGGAGGATGCAGACAAGCTTAGGGGTTTCTGGACTGATGACCATCCAGTGGATTAATTGCCACGGCGCTTCCCAGTAGTGATATATTTAGAAATTTGTTCCAGCGATCTTCGAGCGGTCCCAGTGCTGAGGTAGAAGCGTTCCCGGTCGTGATTGGCCAGCATCATGTCAGAGGGAAGATTGCTATTGCTACGATATTCCAATAAGTCGAACTCCGTGTGATCTAGGCGGGACGGAAACTTCAAGCTCGTATACCATCTTAAAGCAGGCGTCTTATCAGTGACAGAAGCAGCTATATGCAGATTCAACGAATATAGCGCTGACATCTCATGGAAACCCCCCGTATCGTGGGCTTAAACGGCCGAGATTGTGACGAAGCTGCTTACCGTCACATATGCACCATGCGGCGGAAATCTAAGGTCCGTAGAGATAGAGAGAGAGGCCTACCTATTTAGGTCTTGATCCTGACGCATTGTCACATTCGAGGCTAGGATTGCTTAAATGGCTGATACTATTTGTAGGTACTGACCTCTGAATATCTCTCAACTTTACCCAATATGCGAAGCGGGATGGTAGGGTGATCATTACTAGCGAGTAACTAGGAAGAAACTTGATCTATTGGTCAATAATTCAAGTGACCTGCCACCGCTATGCAAAGATTCCCAACGTGGCCGTCCGAAGCGAATCCAATGAAGGCCATCGAACAACCGCTGCCAAGGGGTTGAATTGTTAACCGCGCATTTGTGACCCCGCAGAGTGACATGCAGTAGTACCTACATAAGCTCCACTCCATAAGATGCCAAGCAGTGCACAGGTACCTTACCTACGCCACCAACACAATCCATGTTGCCTGCTATCCTATCAGGTATTATATAGTAGGTAAATGGTGTAGGTATGATCAAGCCTCGGGCTGGCAAGTCTTGACCGCCGAGAACAAGGTTGGTATCGTGAAGCCCAGAATTTGGTACGGGATCTTTCGAGTCAACAAGGAACCATCGAACCACATGATCCGACATTAATCTCATCATTGAAGCTGACCGCTCATAGAGACGGGTTAGCATCAGCCTTCTTGATTTCATCTGATGGGCGGAAGTATCCAGACGAAAGGCATGATGAGTAATTGCAGCGGCAGTGTATGCGAATCAGCCATCCGTTCTATTTCGAGTTGCAAAGGGCCCTGTGATGTGACAAATGTCATTTGATCTTACCGTGTAATTAATTATATAGACTAGTTTGATTCGTCCACCTCAGCTAACGCGGTATTCGCCTCATCAGGCTCTCTTCGTTTTAAGCGCCTAGTCGGCGATGGTCGGTCTATCTGAGGATATTTGCAATATGCGTTGAGGTAGCACAGAAGACTTGCTGGTGATTCGACCGACCGCTTGGGGGCAAGGTCACTATGGAAACGTCATTTAGAGCCGTAGCAGATATTGACTCATTGCTGAGACTTTTGAAATTTCGCTCAATCGCCTTCCGGGCCTTGCCGTGCTCTCCGCGCGCCGTTCAGGTTGGGTAGGAGAGGGTTGAGGAAGCCTAGCTCGGATGACTCCTATGATACGACTTCGCCCACGTCGGCGGCAATCATGTTGAGCCTCATTCGGGGGCGGGATAGCAATGGAGGCCCTTTCCTCCCTCGGGCTTCTATGTCTCGGGGAGCTTCTGGCCCCTTTACGCGGCGACTTGCGTCTGGGTTGAGGCTGGTCTCCGAACCTTCACACTCATCACCGAGGTTTTTATTGCAAAAGTCGTCACCGCCGCATATTCCGTTTTAGAATGTTAGCCCTACCGCCCCCAAGAATAGCGCCTAGGAAAGTAATCAACAACCAGGTTGGAGCGTCGACTTGCGTGAGAAAAATAATTCACCAAAATTACTCTGATGCAAGACGACCGCCGTTTATAAATATTTCGGCGAAAGGCGCACCACACACCACTCATTTCGGGCACGGGTTCATGCAGATTGTTCCCCGCGGTTGTGTTCCCCATGGTTGTGTTCCTAGTGGTAAAAACACGCCGATAGTTCGTAGGCGCTACAAGGTGTAACCACACAACACCTTGGCCATCTGGTAGATCTGTTCTTACCGGCACTTGGGACCCCTACTGTGATACTCGAATTCTACACTTCCAATGACTAGCAATCAAATTGGCGGACGATCGATTTTTGACGCCATCTCAAGATGTATCATCATCATACCTATGATAATATCTTGTTGAAGCTGGTCATTCGAAGCATACCCACTAAATCAAATTTGAGTGTTGGGGAGTTCACCCCAGATTATCTCTTTAACGGCCCGATGGAATTTTAAAGTATTATCGGTAGTCGGATGTTGGCGAATATCGGGCCACGTCACCGACCTTTTACTTACCGGCACGACAGCACGAGGAGTTGTGCTACGACCGTATCTAAGACCTGTATAGCCTTGAATAAGCATACTCCACCATCGCATGCCAACCGCTTATCGAACGATTGGCTACGGAATACTGAAGATTGTGCTGTGTAGCTAGCAATCGCAATCGCAATCGCTTCACCGCAATGTTAGAAAAAGCAAATATGCTGATGTTGGACTGGGCGGATTCATCTTCTTTATGTTGTTATATACTCATCCAGTCTCTTCAAGAAATGTGCACTAGGTACCTATAGTACCTGATAGAACCCGAGATGGTGAAAACTCCCCACCAGTGTGGCCTGGAAGTGATGTGGTCCCATTTAAGGCCCCGTTTATGCATCTCACAGCAGGTACACTACACCACTAGAAAATATCGCTATAGTTGTATCGGGTAATGCGGCCCAAATATACCCTCCCCTGCTGTACCGCCCTGCTTTTTTTTTTTTGCGGCTGTCCTGGCAGCGATGACTTCGAAACCAATTAGTGTTTGAGACATTGCTCGGACACCCGGGCCCAAAACAGGCCTGAATCATGACCAATTGAAGATCATCATCATCATCATCGCCGCTGTTATTCGAATAACCGTAAATACCTAGTGTATATATCGGTAACAGCAGCAGCAGCAGCAGCAAAGGCTAATGTGATTGAGGTGTCACTGTGAGCCAATGATGAATTCTCTATCGGTTGGTTGTCATCGTCGTCCTATCAACAGAGTACCATCTACACTACCTCTTTTCTCTTAGCGTGGATGTGTGGATGGGGTGGATTCTATACTACACCAGACAAAGATTCAACCCCGTCTTTACCAACCACTCATACACTACCTGGCCATCTACACTACGCTACCGTATTTACACGCTGGTCTGAAGGTCGAAATGTTACAGTACACAGCACACTATAGATCCCTGTCGTGGAAGCAGAATCCCCTGTTTCTCGTCACCCCCCCTGCAGCTTCAAGAGCTCCTTGATTGGCCATGCTTGCATCTGTAACCGCCCGTCCAAGCCCCAAGCCCCAAGCCCCGAGCCCCGGTTCCCACTCCCCTAGTCACTCTCACCATATTGCTGCTATTGTCAACTACCTCGTGAAGCCCGCAATCATGTGAGCCCGTCGTTCAAGATGTTGCGTTACCGCCAGCCTATACGGCTAGGCGAGGGTCAAACATGAGCGACCTGTCCGCTTTCTGCTTGTACCCTAATGGGACTTTGATGGGGCCAGGCACTCCAATAACCGGAATAGATTTGGTTATCCGTCCCGTTCTGCACATCATGAGGACTGAACCATTCCAATACCCCAGTCAACCCTGTCGGTTATCCTGGGCATCGGTTGCTCGTGAGTAGGAGATAATGGCGGTCTCGGCCATGGCTGTTGAGACTCTCCATGTTTCTACTAATTGACCCAATCCTCTTAAAGCTGTTGCATGCTGCCCATATTTGAACATCTCCTCTTTTGTACATGGAGAAACCCCTTCGTCTCATATTTGAACCTCATCGTGTCTGATCTTCCACCCTTTTTCGCCCGCAAAACAAGCTATCAATCTTGGCAACTAGCTATCCTTGTGGTCCACCAAGCACCCGCTCACCAGGCCGACTGTAGCGTAGAGTGCTTCAAAGCGCCGTTTCGTCTCAGACTCTTACCTCGTATTGCCCTTCTCGACTTGAGTAGCCGAGATCCTAATTCAAGTTGAGGCTTAGCGCCTACTTCATGACATCGAAAAGTCGATAATCTATCCTTTCCCGGATGGTTCCCATGCCGAGCGGATGCCAGCTGTCATAATAGATCGGATATCAAGAACTTGGATCTCAGACGAAGGCCCGTCGCTGGCAATCCCCCCAGTATCAAATACTCTACCCCGGCAGACGCCTGTCGGTTCTGATACAAGCTCTCCCCTAAACGGGAGCCCTGCTCCCCCCTTAGGGTTAGGAGATAAGCTGAAGAACTCTCCAATATAGCCTCACTAGGCCCCGCGGTTGTTGCTCTTTTTTCTGGCTCTGTTCTCTTTCTCTTTTGGTTGCCAGCGCTGTGCACTCGCTTTCGTTCACCAATACCATCGTTTTCTTGGCTTTCCTTTCGACACTCCGCAGGTCCGGTTACCTTACATTTGCAATCTTTTGTTTATTAAACCATTTCGATACATAATTCCGAGGGCGCCGATCAATCGATAGTCTTTCGCGGTTTACCTTCGCTGTTCTGCGAGAGTTGCTCGAGGAACGTTCTGGGTTGGGCGGACACTTGGCCGGTTGGCAACCTGAAAAGGGAGAAGAAGAAAAGATCTAGAAAGAGTGTGGAACCTTCAGAGGTCAAAATCTAGCGGCAGTGTGCTATTTCTGTGTTAAAAAAGAATCGAAACGAAGATTTACGAACGACCAACGACAATATGGGCAAACTTATCAAGAACCACTGGGCAAGGCTCATCGTCCTGTCCGCAGCAGTCTGTACGTGGTACCATAAACCCTCTTATCGTTTAAACAATTTGAGAAACCAAGTCGTAGTTGTGTACTAACGCGCAATCTAGACCAAGTCGCTGCTGCTCTGGAGGCCTTCTTCTGGCCCAAGATATTCTGGGATTTCTTGACCAAGACACTGGACCCAGCAGTCAAACCCGTACCGATCCTACAAATCATCAACCTCATCATGGGCATCGGCATGTTCGCCCTCGAGTGGCCCTTGACCTTCATTGCTGGATCGACATTCCACCGCAGCTTAGAAGCTCGCCTTGCGCTTCTACCCCTGGTATCTCTAGCCTCTATCCTCATCTACCAGGGCACGAACGCGGCTCTCTATTACGTCACGGGGAGCGTTGTATATTTCTGGGCTTACAGTGAAGGCGAGGTATGTATATCTCGAAGATCTATTCTACATAGGCCTAGCAAGATGCTAACAGAGTAAATAGATCATCTGCCCTAAACCGTGGACGCTTCCTAAGAGAGGTCGATGAGCATGCGGAAGGGATATAGACGTACACAGAGAGCCTCAGGCAACAACGGCAAATAAATAATTTCATCCCAATCAGATCGGAGATTGCACATATTTCCCACATCGTCTCAACTCTTCACTACCTTGCAACCGAGAAGTAGCAGGCAGAAGGGTACCTAGGCGGCCGTACATACGAAACCATGTTCTTCATATCACAGATCCTACTAGGGCCATCGTCATTATCACCATCCAATTAACCACAAATCTATCGAGAGGGCATATGTCCCCCCATTATTTAAACAAGCGGGCGTCGTGATTCTTCGTATTCTAAATTCACATTTTACATACATATGTATAGTAATGCATATCTACTTACTATATATAACTCGAAACTAAATTTTTTGCTTCGCTTTTGTACTTCTTCTGGGCCTATCTGATATACTAGTAGAGCGAAACTACATTAAACTGAGATACACTAGGGTAGAGTGAAAAGCTAAATGAGATGGAAGGGTGAGGTGAGGGGCGTCAGTCAGCATACTCGGGGGAGCCTAATGTACTGTAGTCCCGTGCGCAAGGGAACCGAGAAGTGGGTGGACATCAAGACTGTAATCTTCACAATTTGCACATGAATTACACTACACTAACACATGACAGGAGTGTTTGGACATGATTTAACTACTGGATTAAGTGCTATTGAGAACGGCCGATTTGCCAATTAATCCAGAGCTGGACGCGCAACGTGCAAGCAACATACGTTGAGCACTTTTCCCCCTTACTTGTACGATTACTTAGCAGAGCAGGATTTCGAAAGGTCGCCGGATCATCAAGGTTGTTAGTTTCGGAACTTGATGCCGACGAGGGATTGAAACTACTAACCTAACCTAGTACACTATGATGTAACAGGGTTACGAAACATGCCTCGCCTTGCAATTGGCACTGGGTGGAATGGTGTCAGCCAACACCTGAATGAGCGGCCTTGTGCTTACTTATACGTGATTTCACATAGTCATAGTGTACACATTGGAAAATAGCGGGAATAAATACTATCTCAAAGATTATGCTGAAATGCATATGATTCCGCCAGCTAGTTATTATTCTAACTACCTATCGCAGAAAGCGAAGAGATGCCACAAGGTATTCTCTTGCTAGAACGCGTCAAGCGCATTTGCTCAACTCATATTCATATCTCGGATCTTCAATACAGATCATAAGCCCCAAATCGTACAGCCTCTGGTACCGCCACCAACGCCGAATTTCCTCCAAGATCCATGACACTGGGAGATATCACGAGGTAGACGAAGAGCCTTGGTAGACTTGCCCATTACACCCGTTCTGGACAGTCTTATCCTTCAACCGCAGATTTTCGCTGCATGCCCTTATCTAGTGCCTAGCTGGCCATTCACGATATTGATTGTTTTAGCATCGTTCTTAGGACCCTCCCTTCCGGGGAACTAACGCAAGAGCATAGCATTAGCATCGGTGTCGGATGGCATTTATGATATCGT
Source organism: Xylaria digitata (assembly GCA_022495195.1). Classification (NCBI taxonomy): domain Eukaryota; kingdom Fungi; phylum Ascomycota; class Sordariomycetes; order Xylariales; family Xylariaceae; genus Xylaria; species Xylaria digitata. The sequence goes on along the minus strand of MU376964.1, from coordinate 284,411 downwards.
CGGCGCGACAACTCGACTTACCTGTGATTCCTGAATACTGCCCTTCTGGAGGATCAGTTTGATGACTTCGTCCTCATCCTCCGTGTCGAACTCGGCTGCCAGTGTTAATTTGGCAGCGTCAGAGAGCTGGCCCTGGGTTCCTTGTCTGTTATGATACGTCAATTAGCGATTTAGTTCACGTAAGGAAGGAATCGAGACTATCAGGCCTAGCTAGGGGCTCAACATGAAAGGGCAACACAATAGGGCAATAATAGGACCCGCCGGGTCGGCTCAACGCCCCAGTTACGCGGAATGGCTGCCCGAACCGGCTAACGATGACGTAACGAAGGCCGTGTGCATCAACTCATATTCTCATTGCCGCCGACGAGTCTGAGTACCCATTGGCGAAGATTGAGTTTATCTATCGGGATGTGCTGTGACAAGCTAATGGAAAGATGGATTGATATGCACTTACTTATGGGTTACGAAGATCTTGAATGTTGATACGAAGTGAGCTAGAGGCACAGACTTGTCGTTCAACCACTTCTTGTATGTCTCTTTGTCGTCGACAAAGACGATGAAGTCGTCGGCCTTTCCCTTGTAGTGGACCTTGATCTGGGTAGTCTCGCCTTTAGTCATGTTGACGGTATTGTGATGATGTATGGTCGATTGAATATGCGAGACAAGAAACAGCAGAAGTAGTAGGTATAATTTTGGCTGTGATGATGATGGAATTGATTGATATCGTGGGGGAATTGCTGATGGAGTTGATGAGGAGAATGAGTAGAAGAGAAGATTCGCTTTTCGGCAGGAGAAGCTTCAAATAGGAGAGCCCGGCAGCTGTTGTTTCCTGGTGCCTATTGTTTGCATCCATTCCATCATATCTGATAGGCGGCTACGTCATCGTAGTCTATGCTATCCGCGGCCCCAGACAAAGCATGCCCCCGCTGCCCCGCACCTATGCAGTGTTCTAGACACGCCACTGCTCTGCACCTTGGGCAGTATTGGGGGAGGAGGTGGGCTGTTATTAGGGTCTAGGTTAGGTAGTGTGCCTACTAATAAGGTATTTACCTAAATAAGTACCTACTCAATCTAGGTACTTACTAGTAAGTACTTACCAAGGCAGGTAACCGGGTCTTATTACGTGCCTAACAATTCCATTGTATTCTTCCCTGTACCTTTTACGTCACCGAGAGACACTGATCAGATTAGACATGAAACGTAATATCAGCAACGCCGAGGGGAATGCCCGAAAGTGGCATATAATTAAAGTACAAGCATGTGTAGAGTGACGGCATGATACCAGTAGCTCCTCTACCTAAGTAGGTACGGGAGCTTCCGAGACAGACAGCCCACCTTTTTGGAATGCGGATAGAGGATGATAGTCGAGCCATATTTGTCCCCAGAACAACCGTAGGTGCAATCATGCAAGTTATGAACTCATGATGGGCACGTGGTAGGTGATTGAATTTCACCATATGGGTTCGGTTAAGGATTTGTTTTCATCAGGTACACAAAGTGGTATCTCCCTCGCCACTCGAGAGTAGACTTGGTGCTATGTGCCTTTCAGTCTGTCCAGCATGATTCATACAGCCCGAACCTCCTTCTTTGCCAAGAGCCGTAATCGATGCCAATTAAAACCCTAGTTATGATATCGTTAGGTTAGATAAATAAAAAAAGAACTAAGAGAAAGGAGTGGGTGGTATCATTCCAATAGCCAAATCAGCCAAACTCCTACGTCAGTGCACCCCATGAATGCATTAGCCATGTCCTATGGCAACCTTCCTTGTTGTATACAAACCATCTACTCCTAATGGAAGAAACTGCGGCTTCCTAAAGCTTGGAGGCCCCTGTTGATGGCACCCACTCGGGTCCATCTGCTACTAGATCTCGGTGAGCTCATATAATCTCTTGCTGGATCAACCATCTGCGATCCGTGATACGACTCGACTGCTTCCACCGAACAGGAGCATATAGAAGATCTGGTCGATGGCAGTATCTTTTCGAGATGGCTACTGAGCCTGGATGATGTTCGAAGAGATGGTGTATTCAATCCCTTCTCATCGTCCCAAATCGCCCCCTCTTCCGCCATATTCATTCGCCGCACAGTACCTTCTGATGTAGTGCCGTCGGCTACTTGGGAACCACTGCTACTGCTGCTGCTGCTGCTTGACCGCTCCATCTCATCACGAATGATTGGTAATCGCTGTAACGGATTGTTTTCCATAACCTCGGTTCTAGAGGACGTTAAAGCGTCACAATTCACACTGACAAGCGAATCGAGGAACCTATTCACGTGAGGCATCTGCTCGCTGTCTTCTGTGTGTAATAGGTTAGCAGTACTAGCCGAGCGCTTTGCAAACGGGTTGGTGAGGCTGGCAGCACTGAGCTTTCGCATCATGGTGGATGCCGAACTTCGCACGCGATGTTCATTTTTCGGTCGCGAGGTTATACCAGGGTATGGCAAGATCTTACGACTCCAAACATCCGCAAGCGATGCTTCGAGGCGGGCTCGTTCAGCCCGGGACGGTGCAAGGACCGGGATTCGGGAATTCGTTGTTAGGAGTGATTGTGAACGATTGATCGATGACGGTAGATTTGTGGTGATGGTATCTTTGACGGTACTTGTATTCTTGAGAATGACTTGACACAATGGAGACTTGGGTCCGATAGTCGTGGCCCGGTGGATAGATAGGCGACGAGCGACCGACCCTGGTATATGTAAGTAGGTATCTGGTAATTGGTATCTGGATACAAACCTGGTTTTCTAAACACCGTCCCGAGGCTTTTCATGCTGAGAGAGTTTGAGCTGTAAAATACCGGAGCTGACTGTTCATGAGACCCAGGCTGTTTTGCTGTGGAAAGGCGTATACGCCACTCCATCTCTTCCTTCTGAGAACAGGCCGTCATAATTATCTCGTATAGTTGGTGATCACACTCGAAAACGAGCTTCCAAGAAAAGGGTGCAGTGTGGCATTGCAAGCCTGCTCTAGTCAGCACATATACCAAGTCAAAACGTGGCGATTAATCCGAAATACTTACCTCGTCCATTATCAGCTTCTTCAACTTTGATGCTATCCAAACCAATACAAGCTTGGATGGTGTATACTTGATCCACCTTTCCGGCCGTGGCGAGACATAGGCAATTTCTGTAGAGAAGTGACACCATGTACTGACCTGTCACACCTTCTCTGTTTTGCCAGCAGACATGTAGAGCACCACATAAGCGTATTTGCCCAAGCGAACGGATGGCACTCTTGGAAGCGGCATCTGATTTCTGATCAAGTTAGTGGGCGCAAAAAATAATAAGATCTAGTATCTTACTTGATTGGGAAATACGAGACGGTCTTGGAGTAGCCAGGTTTGTTCCAGCGAGGCTTTAACCCCAGGGTCGTCCGTGGCCCGATTAATTTCGGCAGTAGTTTCACGAAGTCTCATGAGCACGCTCTCAATCTCTATGTGAGAGCTAGGGCAGTCGCAGACTGGTGTATACTTCAGAAGCTCGGAAAAGAGAAGAGGGTATCTGCAGATTCGTTGTATGGGCTTTTTGGATGTTAGCTCATTAGTCTTCTCGGCCGTTAATTAGTACGGTTCTTACTTTGACTAGGAGGTCACCAATGGTCAAGGACTTTCTGTAGTGGCGCGAATGATTATTTGAGGCATTGAGTGAAGCAGCCAATGCCTCTATGCCTTTCTGATAATTTTCCCAATGTGGGAGCACGCGATGGGTAGACGCAACGTCCTTGATCATCATCTCATACCTTGCTCCATATTCTTCATAGATGAGGAATCGATGCATCTAAGATTCGTCAGCATGCCCGTTCGGTTACACGGCTTACTCCCGACCGCTTCTCTAGGATCTCGGGATGTTACCTTCTCCCCAAAGATTTGAGCAACCTCAGCTGCAATACTCGGTTCAGCGACCACGCTAGGGACGCTATGCAACAAAGACTGGCCTCCCCTGTCTTCTGGGACAGAATCCAGGCTATGCCAACGGTGATGCTCTTGACTCGGCGCTGGACTTGGTTTCACCGCAATGTATTCGGGCTGCGTGTATTCGGAATCAGGGACGATACGATGAAGCTCACCGAGGATTTCTTCGTGAAGCTCGATAATGTCTGTTAAATTTTGGTTAATCGAAGATCGAAGACCGTGTTGTAGAGTCGGTAAAGAAGCCAAAATCGTGACATAGACCTTTTGTCATGTTAGTAGTCGTGATGATAATGGAGTAGACCGAACGCACGTTCATGAGAAACCTAATGTCGCCAATGTAATTTTCTTCAGTAGTAATGAGCTCCTCGAGTATCCTTCGCCTCTGGAGAAGTCGTTCTGTCACGGCTGGGTCCATATGGGAACCCCTCTCGAGATAGGTGCTGTCTTCTGACATTCTCTGAGCTGAAATGGAACCTCGGCTACTATGATCTGTCCTCGTATGAACAGAGGATCGAGCGGTATGTCTCCGTTGGCGGGTTCTTACACTCGCGCTAGCTAGGCTTACGGTGGCGCTTTTTACAGCGGCAACAAACCCAAAAGAAGAAGAGCCTGATGAAGACTTTCTATGGCCGTTGATTTGCGTGGGACCTCCTGTGAACAAGTGCTCGGGGAATAGCTCCGTGACGCTACTTTCAGTACTGGGACGGCGTGCTCGCCTGTGTAGGCTTTTCATCCACTTATGAAATGGCAGGGGCGTTGGCGTCGAGGCCTCTTCTGGTTCTTTTCCGACCTCACCATCGAATTCACCGATAGAGAATCTAGGTAGATCTGTGGAGTGCCTCGATGCTTCGTCGTCATTTCCTAAGCTAAGGCGGAAAGCAGCTATATCGTCCAATGCCTTCCATACGTCCTCGCTATCGCCACCACCATCTCGTAGAAGATTAAAACAGTCGACTCCTCGGTTGGGGTCAGTCTTATTATTCAGCTTGACGGTTGCTGATGTTGTCAGGGACTTGACCCAACTCTTGCCTCTCGCGACACGCAGTGAATGACTCCGCGAGTACGGGCTAGGCGAATCGCTCGTCAAGAGTGCGAGAGGCATAATTTGAAAGAAGAAAATGGTGCCTACTAAGATGAGGACCAAGAAAAAAAATGACGATGCAGAGTTGAGTTCCAAAACTCCAAAGAGGTTGATAGGACAAGAAAAAAAAAACACAAAAAAACAAAAATGAGCCCCCGGGCTTGATCGGATTCAAAACATAATTATCGACACGAAGAAGATGGTGAGGTTGCAGAATGAACCGGATGATACAAATGTCTCTGTTGTTAGGTGCGTCATGTGCAAGGTACCTACCTATAGGTATGTACGCCTAGGATACGTGGAAAGAAAGAACGAACTCATTGGACAGCGGTTGGCACCTGAAGACAACGGAAGGGAAGACAGAAGGAGGTGAAGAACATCTGCAAAAGGCGGTGCACTTCCCGATGCCTGTAGCTTGTAGATAGGTAAACAAAAGAGACTTTGAAGGAGGCGGGAACGATGTGGAGGAAAGGTGCTGCTGCTGGGTATCGATCGCACAGTTCTCTCCTGCTCCGGACCGGGAGAGTTCACATTTATTTTCTCCAAAATATTTTTTTCTACTCGCTTGACGGCGTTTTCGAGGCGCTCAATGTTTATGAGGATGTGACACAAGTCGCCCTTGTCGCGGAGCTCGCGATGAGGAGTCTGCGTAGGAGCTGCGTCATAACTGCAGAGATAAAGCACGATAACTAGGGACATTCCGATATGCCAAATGGCGATCCGCATTTGCATTTCGATCGACTACTAGGCAACCTACATTAGTGTAGGCATGTAGATAAACATATAACATATTGTCACAATGTGGCACGAACACTGTCAATTTCAGAGATCCCTTGAGGCCGGACAACAATTTGTATTTGGTTTTTGCAGACCGCGAAACATTGAAAGCGGTATGTATAATACCGAGAGATGGATGACGGTTTGTGTTGCACACAGCCGTTTGAGGTCTGTGATATTGACTGAGAAGCAACATAAACAAGCACGATGATTGGAGGGTTTGATCAGAGCTGAATCTAGTCTGGCCTAGTCAGCATCTAGCATGGATAGACAGTCCGGCCCACTAAGGCGCCACCCAAGGCGCCACCAAGGGTTGCAGCAGATGGAGAAGGTGGCGTTCGGCTACCGAATCAGATCGAGCCATAACCCGAGCCGCATATTTATCTGATAAGGCCTTATCGAGGAGGCACGGTCCCCACAACTGCCCGCCGCCGGACAATTCGGTTAATTAATTCGCACACCAAAAATCCTGCTTCGTCCGAGAATTTCCAGTCTTCGTCAACCGCTAACATCTCTTCCACCACAACCACCGTTACTAACGACCACAGCAACACCGACAAGATGGCGCTCGCACGTGGTCTCGACGTGAGTGACACCTCCAAAAAAACCCCCAATCGGTGAATGCTGAACAAAACTGACGAATTGTCTGAAAATAGAAAGGATTTGTAAGACTTTAAAAGACAACTTCTACTACCCTCCCCGATACTTCCCCCCGACCCCTCCAACAATCGATTCCAATCGATTCTCCCGCGGAGAGCAATATTCCATATTCCACTATGTTTGGGCGATAAAGTCTACACGTCTCACCTCGTGGAGGATCCTGCTCTCTTTGCTTCTATTTTCCTTGCAAAGTCATGGCAGAGATGGACATTTTTTAGACTGACGCTTGAATTCCTGGAACCAGAAAACGACGGCTCGCGTCAACAAGAAGCGTGTATCCCGCACTAAGGGTCACCTCAGCCGCCGTACCGCCCACGTTCGCGATGTGTACGTCAACCTCTCCTTTCCCTCTGTGAAGTTTTAAATGTGGTGATGGGAGGACGACTGCTGACTGGGTTGGTGTAGAGTCCGTGAGGTCATGGGCCTTGCTCCCTATGAGCGCAGAGTCATTGAACTCCTCCGCAACTCGAAAGATAAGGTGAGACGGCACCCCCGAATTCATGGGAAACACCCCGGCTAAATATCTGTTATAGCGTGCTCGCAAGCTGGCCAAGAAGAGGCTCGGCTCTTTCCAGCGTGGCAAGAAGAAGGTTAGTCTAGAGTTGCAGCATCAAATCTGTGTGATGCGGGAGTACCGACTAAATGACAATATAGGTCGATGAGCTCCAGCGCGTCATCGCCGAGTCTCGTCGTGCTCACTAAATCGTCAACTCGTCATTTTGAGGAAACTACGGATACGGGACGGAGTGAAATAGGGAATTAAAAAAACTGGCTCGGTCTGGCGTCGTCAACTTTTCGGGATGCATTCTCAATATCCCTACAGTCTGGGATTAGTTGAAGTGAGCAGTGCAGCTTTAGAAAAGTTGCTGCTACACAGAACAAAACATTGACGCAAGATACCAAATCTTTTATGACAAGCCATTATTCATTCTATGTCTAGTACACTCAATGAGAATTGATGATGCCCTGCAAACAAAAATATAGTATATACACTGTGACACCAAACCCTTGAACGCGATGCTGTCCGCAAAACTCCGAGCTTATGCTGACATGGTCTGTTGATCCTCATGCCCTGAGAGTTCTAGGAAGCCTCAAGTATCTCCCATTCCGTGTAACCCAGTACGGACTCTGTAAATTTCCGCGGATGAGCACTACAGTTTCATTTCTTACCGAACCCCTTAAGCCACTTTGGTTTCTTCAAGCCTGAGCCCTCTCCATCGTTTCTCGACTTGGGCGCTGGCACCGGCGCACTTGGTCCCTCCTGCTTGACTTCAATCTCAGGTATATCGATTACGACAACCTCCTGCGCCTGACCCGCCGCACTATTTTTAAGGAAAGGCAGCTGTCTGATGTTGGCAGGTACACTGTCATCCCACGTAAAGTTGACGAGCGTGTTAGTGCTTAGGCGGTATCCCTTGATTAGCTTCGTACTCGCATCATCCTTGATAACGGTCCGGGCACCCGGAAGCACGAGCCTAAATGACGTAGAGCTGTTTGCCATTATGCCCCTAACCTCGCTATAGAGGTTCGCACCTGTATCCTCCGACCCAAACGTCCACTCGGCGGAGAAGTTGTCCGGGAACCGCACTTTGATCTTGATGGACTTGATGGCTGCTACTTTGGCCTCTTCCGCGACGGCCTTTTCCTCAAGTTCTTGATCCGATAGAAGTCGCTTGTTCTCACCTAATGACTTTAGAAGTTTTTGGTGCGCTTTGGCGTGGCTGATGTCGGGTGCGTAGTCCTCTTCTGAGTCTGGCCGTAAAGCTGCGATTGGGGTAGATGATGATGGGGCTGCGAAGATTGTAACCGGCCGATGCCCGGGCTCGGAATCAATGTCCATAGCATCGGTAATGGAAGTATCTTGGGCTGGTTGGGGTTCGTTATTTTTGATGGGTGGTGGTGAGACGACTTCGGTCGTACCTGACACTGCTGGCGCCGAATCACGGGTCTCGTTTGCGAGAGGCTCAGGCTCAGGTGTACTCGCCGAATTTCCTTCCACAATGGTGTCATTAGTTTTCTGCGGTGTGGCTTGCTGTGATGTGGTTTTCTGTTCCTCAAGCTTAAAGTACTCTTCGATGTCTCTCATAGCATCAGACAACGGCTGATCCGTCTTCTGGAAGGACAAGCGCATTAAGACACCACCTGAAGTGTACCCAAGCTGTGACAACGTCTTCTGGAAGTCGACAAATGTCGACAGGGTTCGGTTCTCTATGACGATATTCGGTATCTCGTAGTACAGCTGCCCGCTACCCGCTTGTGTGCCATTATTAGTCAGCGGCACCCCTCTAGCGGTGATATTCAAGTTCTTCCCTGCGCTCGCCTTGCCGCTCTCAAACTGCCGCAATATTTGCCATATAGTGAAATCGCTCGGGAGTTTCTCGCTTACGCGGCCATGGGGAGGGAAGAGACCCGACTCGGGCGATGGTAGTTGCAATGCGACGTTGACGATGGTCGGCGTGTTGGCTCGAACGACAAGTTCCAACCGCGCACCTGGAATCAGGCCAGATGTCCGGAAAGTTTGGGAGAGGTCGAGCTGTCGTTGCTTGTGTTTTAGAAGGAACTTGTTGTTGGAGATTTTAAGCTTTGCGCATGCTTGTTCTAGAACTTCTGTAAGATATGTCCCAGGATTGACTTTGATGGTCACCTGTCTAAGGTCGGTGCCAACGACCTTAACATTGGTTGCCATGATGATCGTTTGTCCGAGTTGAGGGGTGAATACCACGGGTTGGGCGAGGGTGGGAAACCCGTAGACGAGCCGAAAACACGTAAATAGTGGTGCACTTTAGTCTAGGGCCTACCAAATGCGTGGGTGCTCGTATGGTTGATCTCGTTGTAGGCTGTACGAGGTTCAAGTGTCTTGAGGTATAGCTAAAGATAGCCAGGTACAACCGCAAAAGATACAAGTAGATTCTTTTACTTTGGGATACTGTCTCAGTAACACTTTGTATTAATCGAGGTTACGGATATGTATTGATTCTGGAGGGGTTATCTGGATCGAACAACGGAGAACACCTGCGAAGCATAGCTACCATATGCAGTTGATCGGCCAGCGCCGTTTGTCGTTTGTCATAGAGGAGATGAGGGATGGAGGGGTGACGATTCCAGAGCCGTGCCTGCCCCAGAGATTACACTACAACCCTACGTAGGTAACTAGTAGGTACCTATTAAGTACCTATATATTATGTCTGCTAGGTACCTAGGTATGTTAGAAAATATGTTTGGAGGTATATTGGGTGCCCAACTACTTGCGCAAGACCTCCCCATTTGCACTCACTGAAGCTCTATGGAAAGTGACCTATCAGCGCTGCCCACCCCCCTGCAAAAGCCTGGAGCTTGCCGCGCCAGTGTGTGTTTGCCTTGCAGCTACCTATCACTATACACTGACGACCTGAGCCTGGCAACATTGATATTGGACATCGTCACATCCAGCCAGCTACCTAAACATCCCATCCCGTCCCTTTTCACGATAATACCCCCGATCAGACGAGCCAGCCGCTGTACGGCCTTACAAACGAAAGAAAGGCACACGCTCACCAACGACGAATTTGATTTGTTCACTTCTCCCTAACCTTCTATTCGCCACCACACAATGGTAAACTCCCCCATTCACAGCTTCATCGAGAACAGATAGCTAACACATCTACGTCTAGTCCTCTCCTTTCTCGATAAGTACGGCTGCCCCCAAAAATCCCAAAGTGCATCCACCCATCGAAACGAGGCAAAAGGGGCCCGAACTAACCGTCCCCATGGTAAACAGACGGCGGCGCCTGCGTCGCCATGGTAGGCAAGGACTGCGTGGCGATCGCATGCGACCTGCGCCTGGGCCTGCAAGCCCTGACGGTGTCCAACAACTTCCCCAAGGTGTTCCAGTACGGCGACAACGTATTCCTCGGGCTGACGGGCCTGGCCACGGACGTGTCGACGGTATCGGACCTCTTCCGGTATAAGGTGAACATGTACCGCCTGCGCGAGGAGCGCGCCATCGCGCCCACGACCTTTGCGAACCTCGTCTCCTCGTCCCTCTACGAGCGCCGCTTCGGCCCCTACTTCGTCAGCCCCGTCGTCGCCGGCCTCGACCCCAAGACCGGCGCCCCCTTCATCTGCGGCTTCGACTCCATCGGCTGCATCGACTTCGCCAAGGACTTCATCGTCAGCGGCACCGCCTCCGAGCAGCTGTTCGGCATGTGCGAGAGTCTTTGGGAACCTGATCTGGTGCGTGGTGTTTCTTTCAATCTAGTGACTGGTTTATCATTATAGCGCCTTTTGAGCTAATACGGTTATCTTATGTGTTAAATAGGGGCCAGAGGATCTTTTCGAGACCATCTCGCAGGCCTTGCTGAGCGCTGTCGATCGAGATGCACTGTCTGGTTGGGGTGCACACGTCTACGTCATTGAGAAGAACAAGGTGACTAAGAGGTTACTCAAGGGACGACAGGATTAGAGGATAGAAATCAAAGTAACCGCTCTTCGCCTCACAAGGGATTTGAGCATAGATGGTATAAGGTAGTGGCAGGTCCAGGACCTACGACTACAATGCCAATAGAAGCTATTACATGAACAGGGCCCTAGAGTCTATAGCTACAGGTATGGATGGGATAGATTCGTGATGGTGAGTATGCCATCTTGTATCAACATCTAGGTAGTAGGATTCAGCTCTGGAGCTACTTCGTTAGGACTTCAGAGAGTGCCTTGAGATTGAATGAGACCATGGAAATGCACAATGCTTTTATTCTGTTTATATGCCATCTTATGTGTAGAGGGAGTTGAGACTCCCTAGGTCTATTCTATCACCTAGAACCTCTATATGCTCAATTATGCATCCTTCTTGGCCTTGGTAACTTTCTCACTGCTGCCATCGAGGAAGACCTGTCGTTCGATGGCTTTGAGCACCTCGTCGATCAAACTGGATAGGGTTAGTTGGGTTCTACTAAAATTAGGGAACTCTAGGATGACTTACATCACTGGGGCACTAATCACTAAGACTGCCTTCCACTCAATCAAGTTTAGGGGTAGAATAGAGAAAAGAGTTTGCAGGAATGGGGTGTAAAGTAGTGCAAAGTGTAGGGCCATCGACAAGGCAATAGCGTAGACGAGCATCATGTTCTTCCATAAAGGCAGTGTTAACAGAGACTCGCTCGATGAGAGCGCGTTCATGGCATTCAGCATCTCAATGACAACAAGAATGGAGAGAGAGACGGTCGAGGCGGATTTGGCGTTGTTGTTCTCAAACATCTGGCAGCCGATACTTGCGAATTCTGTGGAGCATCGGTGGAAATGAGAGAGTTGGTAGAAACTGATCTGAGGTCCTTCGGGGTTGTACATGAACCACCAAGCGTACCCAGCAACAGTAGCAAGGCCGACGTATGTGCCGATTACCAAGTAGCGGAAAAAGAGCCAGCCCCCGATAAGAGCCTCATCACGCTTGCGCGGTCGCCTTCTCATAATGTCGTGGTCTGGGGGGTTGAATGACAATGCGGTGGCTGGGAGACCGTCCGTGACGAGATTGACCCATAGTAGTTGAACGGGGATCAGGGCCTCAGGCATGCCTAGCGCTGCGGTAATGAATATGGACACGACTTCTCCGATGTTCGAGGAAATGAGGTATCTGATGAATTGTTGAGTATTGTTGTAGATCGATCGACCTTCCTCGATAGCAACTTCAATCGTAGCAAAGTTGTCGTCGGCAAGAACCATATCAGCAGCCAATTTAGACACATCGGTACCTGAGCCCATGGCAACGCCAATATCTGATTTCTTGAGCGCAGGTGCGTCGTTTACACCGTCTCCGGTCATGGCGACGACCTCGTTCAAAGACTGAAGGAGGTCAACTAGCTTCGACTTGTGGCTTGGCTCAACACGAGAAAATAGAGAGGCATGTCTTGCGGCTTCGAGTTGTTCGCTGGGAGTTAAATTATCGAACTCCCTACCGATGAAGCTCTTGCCCGTGAGATCTTCAGATTCCCCAAACACACCAATCTGCCGACAGATACTTTCGGCGGTATTACGATTATCGCCAGTGATGACGATGACTCTAATACCGGCAGCCTTGCACTTCTTGATAGCTTCGGCGACTTCAGGTCGGGGGGGATCAAGCATGCCGACGAGACCGAGCAACGTGAGATTTTGTTCCAATTGGGCATAGTGAGCAGGCGTCTGAGCAGTGTTGATCAAAGGGTTGGATCCGACGTCATCGAGGCTAGCCAGTGCAATAACTCGAAGTCCACGGTTGCCGTAATCAATAACCTCTTTTAGCAGAAGATCGGAAAGCTTCTTATCAAGCGGGACTCGTTTGCCATTAGCTCCAACGAGTGTATGTGTGCATCGTTCAATAATGGATTCAGGGGCACCCTTAACGAGAAGCTTTTTCTGCTTGCCGGCTTGGACGAGCACAGACATACTCTTCCGGTCGCGAGAGAACTCAAAAGTGGCGAGCCGGGGATATTTCTTTTCATACCAAGCGCTGGCGTGGTGAACGCAGTCTTCAGATCTGGTATTGGCGGGGGGCTGAGGTCCGATCTTTTCAGCGAGAACTCTCAATGCGGCTTCAGTTGGCTCTCCGACGTTTGAGAACGTAGCGGAGCGGGCATCATACATAAGTTGGGCATCATTGCAAAGCGCGGCAACCTCGTTCATCTGGTTGATTGTGCTAGATGTCTGGAACAAATCCTGAACCACTTTGCCATCGCGTTTGATATCACCCTTAGGAGAGAAGGTGGTACCCTCCACATCGAGTTCCTCAAGATCATTGCCATCCTCGCGAAGATAAACAACCTTGCTAACACTCATTTGGTTTGTAGTGAGGGTCCCAGTCTTGTCAGAGCAAATGACGCTACAACTTCCCAAAGTCTCCACGGATGGCAGGCTTCGAACCACCGCATTCTTCGCAGCCATCTTGCGTGTACCCAATGCCAAGCAAGTGGTTATAACGACTGCCAAACCCTCAGGAATAGCGGCAACACCAAGAGAGACGGCAATCTTCAGATAATAGATAGCACCCTTAGTCCAGTTTCCATGACTAGGATCAGCAAAATTGGGTATGTTGATCAGCCATACGAGAACACAAATGACGGTAATGACTTTGGCGAGTTGGTCACCAAAGTCGTTTAGTTTCTGCTTCAGGGGGGTGGGTTCCGAGATCTGGGCGGTAATGCTTTCATGGATATCGCCAATGGCAGTATTGGAGCCGGTCAAGACAACAACAGCCTTTGCACGTCCCGTCACTACAGTTGTTCCAGAGAAAAGCATGTTTGTCTGATCCTGAAGCACCGCCTTCTCGTCTTTTACGACGTTCGAATGATCCTTGCCCACACTCTCACTTTCGCCTGTCAGGATGGCCTGGTCGACGGCGAAGCTGTTACTTTCGATGGAGATGACCCGGCAATCGGCGGGGATTCGGTCGCCGACAGAAACAGAGACAACATCTCCCGGCACCAGCTCTTCCGCCTTGACACGAGTGACGTGTCCATTTCGGACGACATTGGCAACGTTGGCAGAGTATTCTTGGAGGGCGGCGATAGCTTTCTCGGCACTGCTTTCTTGAGACACGCCGACGACAGCATTGAGAATTAGGATAGTTAAGATCTATAGGTCCTCTTAGTTAGTATGGAGCGGTATATAGCACACCAGTTCTGCGTAGGAACAGGCAAACTTACAACTAGAGGATCAACGAATGCACTCCAGCCACCTTCATCTTCGAAGAGTGCTAGCACGAAGGACACGGCAGCAGATCCGAGCAGTATGATGACGAGCTGGTCCTTAAACTGCTCGAGAATCAACTCCCAGAGGGGCGTTGGTGGTTCTTCGGGTATAGCTAGAACACAAGCGGATTAGCACAAAATCAGATATACTTGCACACACTGAAGAGACTCGTTGGGTGCGTTGAGTCGAGGCCTCAGCGCATGCGACAACCGTCTGTAGACGTACCATTCTTGCCATGCTTGGTCCTCAACTTAATAACCTGGTCATCGGCGAGTCCGGTCTTCGGGTCGACTTGAAAGCGATCCAAGACAGCCTGTATAGGCTGGGAAAAGGCATTCTCCATGGCAGGTGAAAGTCGAAGTGTGTCGCGCGCAGTTGTGGTTGTGGTTGTGCTTTAGTCTTTAGTGGGGTGTGGTCTTAGCACACAGCACGCAATAGCGAGAGCCGGTGGGTGGTTGGATTTGCGTGCAGAAACGAGGGCAGGGTATTGACCAGGCGAAGGAAGAGCGGGACAATATCAGCAGGGTCTGGATCTAGACATCTACCTACCAAGCAGATAGCAGAGGTAATGTAGTGAGACACAGCGACCACGATGTGTAATTTTTATGAGAGACAACAAGGTAGGAAAAATCGAAGCGGCTCCATCAATAATGCCACATGTCTTTTTCAACTTGAAGCACACTCTAACCTTAAGTTACTCTAGGTCACTCTAGATAGGTAGGTGTTATGGTGGCAAGCAGATACCTGGGGTTATGACTGTCAGGTATTAGCGTAAAGAGGTATGTATTCAAGTGAAGAAAGTAGCACTTGGAAGAGACGAGAACCAAGAATGAATGACTGGGACTTTAAGGTTGTTGCCACGAGAGCCACGATGCAATGTCCTACGAGATACCGTTCTACCCGTATTACGTATCTACTACTTACCTATCTCTTAGGTACCTACCTATCTATACTTGTTCACTATCGGTGCTATAGAGTAGTGGAGAGACCCGAGTGTGGATCTTTAGCTGAGAGAAATCAAGTGCGAAAGCGGGACTACTGCTAGTATGTAGATGAGGATCAATCTATGAGGTAGTGTAATGTACATATGTCTTTACTATTCGGTAGTATATGTGTACACTATGTATGTATAAGTGAAGACAGTTGTCCTGATAAGTAGATACCTTGAGTCATCTCGGTAGGTACCGAAGTCAGTAAGCAAATCTATACCCACATCCTTTGTATCGAATCCATCCATTCCCTGTCACTATCTACCTACACTTGCAGATGAAAACACCATTCTATACCTCCGAAAGCACCATATAATGGAGGTAGCCCGATAGATCGGTATAGTATACCTCACTCCACTCACATTTATCCTAGGCTAGCTGGTTTGCCTCGTCCATTGTTTTCCGACTTTCTTCTATGGAGAATTAAAGCAACGTGTTCTCTGTAAAACGTGCAAACCCTGACCCCTGACCAGTTGCCCTGACCTGCCATCTGACCTGCAGTGTCTGCTTACACACGGCACGAGCTGCCGTTCTGACAAATCAACTTCTTGATACCCATGCTCCACCACCACCAACAATCTAGATCCCCAATAGCCGCAAAATCCAAAGCTTCATCACTCCCCGCTCATTCGCTGTCCTCATTGCACCGCAAACCGCAAGGCTAGGTAGGCGCTTGGTCTTAAGTTTGCGTTCCTATTACGTACTGCTCTTTAACTGCATATCCATGATCATGTAAGAAAAGAATCCCTGCTATGTAGAGTATAGGTATGTGCTTGATTGTATTATTGCATTACACTAGTTGTTGCTCAGTTCAGGATCACTTGGTTGTCAGCAACAATTCTTTTCTGACCCGAGAAGATAAAAACTATTCCACGAATACCAAACATGCCTCTCCATCGGCAAGCTGCTTGAAAATAAGGCTCGGTGTATTGAGAACCCGAACTTATCGATGCCGCGAGTGTCGTCGAATATGCTAGAGCTAGATGTCAAAAGACGGCGGAAGATCAGTCATACATAGGTACCTACGAAATACGGGGCCATTACTCGTGTCACCAATAATGATTGTATTCTTATACCGAGGAACCTATGTATTTAGAGTTTCTTATTTTGCTAGATGTAATGTAACAAAGCCGTAGATTCGCCACTCTTATCAAGGGGTAAGGCATATCAGCAAAACTACCTATCCAAACTATAGATAACCTACAAATTGGGCCTCTCATGGGTAAATAGGCATTGTTGAAATTACGGTACGCCCGGTACGTCACTGGATACCAACATTTTAAAGGCGCGATGGACCGAGTATAAATAAGCTAATATGGTTTCGTGTAACTCGTGAAAATGTGTGAACTGGAGAGAAAACAGAAGGTCACTTTTCCCTCCTAAAACTGTCTATCAAGGGTGCTATCTAGGGCTGCATGTGCAGCTATGCGCCGGAACTTCTGCTCTCATGGTCAGTGGCGATTACCACCGACTAACGCCACGCGACTATTCACCCCTGGCCTTCATGATGCATACCTGCTAATTCTTGCCAAGTAGAGCATTGCGTCGGCCTATCAAAAATATCCACATCCCGAGTTCCTGCTGAGTTGAGCGTTTGTTCCGTTGAACGAGATTAACCCATATCCCCAGTTACCTGTACCCTCCTAATCCTCATAGAGCGTTTACAAGTCATCGTCGTCATCCTCACCAGGCAGAGGCATGGCAGCGGCCTCGTCCATCTCCTTTCGGTATTGCGCGAGGAGCTTCTCGTCAACCTGTGCGGTGGGGGGCGCGAGAGCAGGAGCGGCAACGAATTCCTGTTTAGGTTAGCTAGCCCCAGACTACAGCGCTCGAGAAGAACAGTCACTTACCACTTGTGGGTTACCGACAAGCTTGCGGGCGAGCCATAGGAAGGGCTTTTCGAAGTTGTAGTTTGACTTGGCAGAGATATCGTAGTACTGGAGGTTCTTCTTGCGGTGGAATGTGATAGTCTTAGCCTTGACTTTGCGCTCCTTGACATCAACCTTGTTGCCGCAGAGAACGATGGGAATGTTCTCGCAGACGCGAACGAGATCACCTGAGATTGGACTATTAGTTTAAAGCAAGCAGAGAACTCGAGATATGAGACTTACGGTGCCAGTTGGGGACGTTCTTGTAGGTGATTCGGGAAGTCACGTCGAACATGATGATACCGCACTGTCCGTTGATGTAGTAGCCATCACGAAGACCACCGAACTTCTCCTGGCCGGCAGTATCCCAGACGTCGAATGTGATAGGACCGAAGTTCTAATTTGTTGTCAGAAGCCAAGCGCAAGCAGCAGAATGTGTCGAGGTCAGTTGCAAATTACTTACGGTGGTGAAACCAAGAGGGTGAACCTCAACACCTAGAGTGGCCATGTACTTCTTCTCGAACTCGCCAGTCAAGTGACGCTTGACGAAGGTGGTCTACTCGAGTTAGTCGTCGATACAACATGATATTGAGCAGAAGTGCGGTTGAGGAGGGGCAGATTTTAGGTGGGGCACCGTTTGTAAACAGAGCATGTCGCAAGGAATGGCGCGCAAGCAAACGTGCAAAAAAAACCCCGTGTATAACGTACCTTTCCAGTACCACCATCGCCAACAAGGACGAGCTTGAAGGTAGGAGTCGCCATCGTGTGCCTTGATAAGAGAAATCGGTTGCGAGGTAAACAGAGAGCGAAGACTAGGCCCGACGTCAGTGTGGGGGTGTTTTTCTGACGCGCGAGAATACTGATGATAGAAGCGAGAGAGTTGTCGCAAGGACGTTTTCTGTGCAAGTTAAAGATAGTAAACGTCTGGAGAGTGCGTACCTGGGTGGATGGCGAAGTGGTGATGGGGAAAATGTATGGAAAGGAAAAAGTTGATTATGGTGGCTGTTCACCGATTGATGATTGAACGTTTACTTGCGAGAAAGAGTTTGGCGGGCGGGCCTTTTTGGGGGGTGAGGACCTTGCTTCTTGGGCTGCCGAAAAATTAGGTGGTGGTTGCGGGGCGGGCGGGCGGAAGCACGTGATGTCTTAAACAATTAAGAGAGTCCACGCAGGCAGGACACAGGACACGCCCCAGTGCTTGGTCCGGACTAGGTAGTCTAGTTCTAGTCTACCTAGGTTAGGTAAAATGTAAAATGTAAAATGGGTATTGTCGTAGGTAGTGTCGTAGTAGGTAGTTATAGTCATAGTCACCAGCTATTCTATTGATTTCGCTGCTGGAATGGGCTTTTATGCTTTCGTCGATAGGCTACCAACCCCTATTGTGAACAAGGAGCCGTAGGTGCCTAATAGAGCAGTAATGCCACCTCATTGGTGTTTTCTCTCAGACCATCCTACCTTGGGTTCTGTTTAGGTTCTGTTTAGGTACATTCATTACCCAAGAAGGTCATGTCACAGCGCATTATTAATGTCTTTGGTGCCTGATACTAGCTTGTTTCGGTACACTCTCCCTTATATTCCTACAGAATTTGGGTACCAAACATTTGCCACAACCTACAGTGCCTATAAGATCCTATGAGACTCAGTCTGTGTTAGGCAAACATTGTTTATTAAGGATGAAGTCAACGTCGTTGCACACTCGTTGCCGTATCCCTAGCTTGCTAGGCCCCTCTTACTTATCTGCTTCTCGCAAGCTGGTGTGATCTGCTGGCTCCATTCATGACAACCGTAGGAGTAGGGAGACAGAGCTATGTGCTGATAATATCGCCAATCATACATGAATTTCTTTTACTTTAAATGACTGCCGTACGTACTCCACGTAAGTGACCTTGATGAACACTATTCTCTCTTCGGGTAATTACCTTAGATCGGAAGAATGTGACACCCAAGGAGGCCCCGGCCACCCCAGTTGCGTCGCGGTATTAAGTACAACTGAAGCTCCTGTCTCGTGCCTGGATCGGCTCGTCGAGAGATTTTGACAAGGACTCGTTCCTACATGGGGTCAGTAGCTGTTCATCTCCTACTGAGGAGATGGATGGATGCTAGAGGGCCCGTGTTCGGAGCCTAGTGAAACGAGACTCACCCCTTCATTGCCTTGAACGCATTCTGCCACTCTCTTGAGGCCATCGTTGTTGCTCTTGTTTACATATCCAAAGTTTCTGATCTCATCACCAACTTTCAGACCGGCGGCTTCAGCCGGACTGTTAGCAATCACACTATTCACTTTAGCGAACGGTACTTCCAGGGTCTCAGGGAGGGTGTCGCCCATCATCGTAGCTCGGTTCGCGGGTGTGGGAGTAGATGCGACGTCGTTCGTGTCTCGCAGGCTAGCGAAGTGTTCGTGTAGATGCTTTTCGATGGCATTCATAAGATCCTTGTAGTCATTTTTCAGATGGATAATGCGCGATCGCGTAGTGCGTACTATTGAAAGACGTGAGTAGAGAGAAGTGAGTTAGGCTCAACAGGGCCAAAGAGACTTACTTTGTGCGATATCAAGATCGGCTCTGGGAAAACCGTCCCGTGTGATTAATGGCGTTTCCATATTGACGCCATGCTAGACGGCGGGTTAGCACGAATACACGGGCGATTCTTGATAGACCAACCGAATCAAGGATACCGCCCAAAGCCTTCAGTTCAGCCTCCATGTTGTCCTTCTTCTGTGAAAGTTCGGCGAAGGACAGCTGCTGCGTATTGCCATTGGTAAACGGGCGGGACGTTGGTCCCGAGGGGACCGTTGGTGCGTGTATGTTGTCCATTCTTAATGGTAGGCCCATTATGGTGTTCAGTTGAGCCTACCTATTCATGGTATAAAAGGACCTGGTGGCCTAGTAAATATTTGCGAATAGAATAGACCACGATTTGTCGCCAGTGTGAGTGGCAGGAGTTGATATAAGAAGATGCTCTGGCTTAAAACGAGCCAACGCGTCGTAATTGCCTGACGGTACCGACGGTACTGACGGTGCTGGGATGGCGGGGTCCGAATCATTGTACTTTAGGTACCTAAAGTACCTTAATGTAGTTGGAAACCCCCTCCAATAGCAATATCTAGGTACCTACCCACCTAATGCAGGCTGCCTGGTAAGGACCTTACCTACCCCGCTATGTAAGTAATAGTACACTACACTAGGTAGTGTGGTACAAAGCTTACCCCTGACATCATTCATCATTCTACCAATCCGCATCTTCAACCCAAACCATCCTCATCAGTGGTACGTACGAACCTAGTACGCCTGGGCACAGAGCTAGCAGATTCCAGTCAATTTTCGAGCCATGATGGCCTCGCCCGGCTTGGAAATTAAACATACATACATAGATATATACATATATATATGGGATTCCCTGACTTCG
This sequence comes from Xylaria digitata, assembly GCA_022495195.1. Classification (NCBI taxonomy): domain Eukaryota; kingdom Fungi; phylum Ascomycota; class Sordariomycetes; order Xylariales; family Xylariaceae; genus Xylaria; species Xylaria digitata. The sequence goes on along the minus strand of MU376964.1, from coordinate 264,021 downwards.
CTCTTTTCACTGATATCTTTAGTGTAGCTAGCTATGTACCTAGATTAGGTACTTAGTTTAGGTATGCACAAAGTATACAGTGCGGTAATTGCAATTGTAAGTAACAATGCAAGAACCATTTAGCTAGTTTGCCTTAGTTAATACGACGGGTTAATTTTGCTCGATGTCTACTTAACTATGACCTTTATAACGTCAGATAGTTTCAAAGTCTACATCGGCTCCTAGGTATAAATTAGTATAAAACTTGCCATCTTGCTGTTTCTATAAAGCTAAGCATCTAAGGTATCTCCCTATAAGCACCGTGCGATCCCACATGATATAAATCCCAATCACTAAGTACAATATAAATGAACCCTACATGGTCTCTCGTGTCAATTACCCAATGAAAATTTACTGAGGCTTCTATTGAGGCCAAAACGGACCTATCAAGGCAAGATATAATACCACAAGGGCATTTCTCATATATAACTATCGTGAGACCCCCTCTAACTTATTTGTTCGGGTTTTAAGTAGATGTAACGATTGAATAAGAGCTTAGATGAGTTGAATACCCCAGAAGCAATAGAATGCGTCGTTATGAGAGTGTTTCCGTCAGATGTGGGTGAGCTTTGTAGTTAGAGACGTTCGTTTTAGGCAACGGAAGCAGGGTTAGTCTGGTTACATACATTGGATATGGTATACTAGATATCGGTCGAAGATATTGCAAGCAGTTGTATTGGAGTCCGGGTGAGCAAGGGCCTGTTTCGGACTAAAACAAACGCAAATTCATTATAGCTCTATATGTTATATCTGTGTATGTAAGGCGCTCAAGTATGACAGGGGTTTCGTTGGTCCATATGTCGCTCTGGGCCATCGCCGCGTCCTCGATCGTTATTTATCTAGGGCCGCATTGAGTGTTGCGAGTGGCCTGTGTCTGACAATGCTTCTTCAAATTGCAAGAGTTGTGACAGTGATTGTGGTCGTGTATAAAAAATAAAATCCGACAACCTAGGGACTACCTCGAAACAAGCTATAGTAGACACCACCAAGCTGCTTGAACTAATTATGGGCGGGGATTGGTATCTTCCCAGTCTTATTGTCATCGGAGGGGTACAATAGTTCAAACTTTCAAATAACTCAGTTAGTAACAAGTCTACAAGTCTCATTTTTCTTCTCAAGTCAATGTCAAATGCGCAGTTTAAATTCATTAACAGTGTATTTAATACGAAAGAGTGAATATCGGATTGTCACGTATTTTGCACACACTAATCCACCAGGTTAGTTCTTTCTTATTTCTCTGACTGCTTATATCGGAGAGCGGTTTTGTGAATAAAGTTAACAATGCTCAAGACAGATACAGGCTCTTTATAAAGGGCACTAGTAGGCGTGTATCCTTCATCCAATTTCTTGTGACTTGTGATTCCCCGATCCGCCTAACAGTGCAAAAAAAAAAAAAACACTAGAGTTAGTTACCATCACTTGGGGTGGAACCTGTTGGTGTGTTAATATTGAAAAGGCGCTTCCAGTTCTTGATTTTCAGCCATAAAGGTAGGAAGGACGTAGTTTACTTGTTCTAGAAGCGCCAATGTAGCCGTTAACCACATAGCGTTTTAAAGCGTCTGCAACGATATCCATAATATCACCGTGGGCGATTGAAGGCAGGGCATTGTTGTTGTTGATCCTTTAGCTGAGAGGCCGAGAGAGCTAGAAGAGTTTATTCCGGACTGGTCTCATTTTACTAGGTCGTACCGCCGTAAAGGCTGCTACCATGGGCCGTTATTGTATCAAAGTAGTGTGCACTGCGAGCATCGTTGCCGAGTACCAATAAGACAATGAATATGAAAAAAAATAAGTATATGTCACCCGTAATGAAGAGGTATCAAAGATAATGTGTTTGTCTGTGGTTGTTTTGGGATTTGTATGTGGGAAGATGAAGAGAGAAGTAGCCTTGTATTTCAAGACGGCATACTTATATAGGAGTTAGTTCCTTAATAGATGTGTTGATGTTGGGCAAACAATTGCGTGGTAAAACGGAGTCGGTATATGGAATCTGTCGAACTAGTTTAAAATATAATCATACAATTTGCTAGGGGCAGCTTCATACGACGCAAGGAGAATAAGGGATGAACTGCTCGTCTGGATTTATTGACTAGTGGGAATAGCAATACTTCCCTCGTTCGTCCTCTCGTGTATATAAGTTGTCTTAGATTAGGTAGCATTTTCAATAACCACACTAACGGCATCCTTATGGCTCGCCTAGGTAGGAGTCGTGAACTATGCTGTCGCACCAGTGGATTTGAACTTTCCTGGAGGTTAACTACATGCTATATATATATATATAGATCACCTCTTTCTTCTAAGTGTAGTAGTATCCAGGTAATCCTTAACAAGAACGGTATGGTGAGGAGTGTGTCGTTAATACCTTATTCACTCGATCTCTAGTTGCTAGAACTTAGGTATAGGGGTAAAGTAAATACTTGTTGTTGCACAAGAAGTCTAACACTAACTAGTCCAATGATCTCTACTATATACAAGGAATCTTTTTTTGGTTCTAGAAGGTGTAACAGTTAGCGATAGCCCCGGCCATAGTGAGTAGGTGTTGCTTCCGGCAGTAGATGTGCAATAGTAGTAAACTCCGCAATACTTGATTTTACGAGCAAAAATAAGCAACCACATCGGCCCTAGTACTAAAGCCTTAGATACCCCGATATATTATTTGGAGCCCATCGCAGCCATACCTAGTGTAGCGAGTATCGGGAATATTGTTTGGGGATTTCTAAGAAAGGACCTATTTGACTCCGAAGAAATGTTTTATAGAAACAGAAATTTATGGCATAGCGGGCAATATGCGGCTTTCCCTTGGCCCTAGGACGGTGGTTTAGTTTGACGATGAGTAGGAATCAAACTAGCTAGATAAATAGCTAATTACACGAGACGAGGATTGTTGCCTGGTCTCTGTATTCTTGACAAACTCTGGTAGTGGGATAATGCTATTCATCCCACGCCCTTGTTACTTCCTTGCCTTGTGTAGTATATTTTTCAGGCATGTGTTCTTGATCTGCCATATTTGTAGTGATCTGCCTGACAATAGAAGGCTTTATAAATGCAATAAAAAAGAAAAAGTTGACTACGAGGAGTATGAGGCGAGTTATCTAGTGTTACCATATTGTACTTGTAGAGAAAAGCGAGTAATATGCTTATAGACATGGCCTAATTAATGAGGGAATCTAGGGTCCTCTGCACAACACTTATCATAACCCATAATAATAATAGGAATTGGCTGTCTAACGAGATACAGACGCTTAGGTATGTTGTAATGCTCTTATTTTAAAAGTTTACTAGAAATAAGCGATAGGAAATAGGAAATAGTGAACGAATTAGTGCTTTACGTATGTTGGAGATTGAAGCTTCGTCTCATGCACTATCATGCCATGTTCTATAGTATGGTGGATAGGTTGCGGTTCCCGAAGTGTGGATTCTATAGTGGGTGAGACACAGCTGATGCACTCGTGATAAGATCAGATGCATACAGTAGATGTGATCGGGCACTAGAATCGACATCGGGTAGTTCGGCAAGCAGGTTAGCGGAAAGACTGGTATGGCGAAATTTTTATTTATTTATTAAAAAAAAAAAAAATAACTGGCGGTTTGGCTGATGCTTTATCACACGTTAGTTTATCATTGAATTAGTATGCAGCTTGCCTTGCGAACAATATTGCGGGATGAGACTTTAGATCTGCGAACACCCGTCAAACGAAACCATGCGAGATTTAGCTGGGGCCGCTTTAACTGAGCCTCTCGGTGCTCGAGCATTGTGGTTGGGCTCGAGGGCATAGATAGGATGAACTAGGTACACTCTTTCATGTAGCCACCCTTTATTCCTCGGAAAGACGTGTCACGAGTAGAATCACATCAAGCTGGTCAGAATTTGGATAAGGACTGTATTAGTAGTCGGATTTAGCTTCGCTTATGCTAAGAGTACATACATAGCACATATCATAAGCAATTATTACATGACGAAACTGGGTTGTCGGTGGGTACCTTTTTGGCGCCTTTTTGGCCAAGAGTGATTTGAATTATCAGTATGCCGTTAGTGTTCATCGTCTCCGCACCCCGCAACCGACAAGGGACCGGGGCCGAGTTCTACCGACGGACTAGAGGCTCGGGAGTGATGATACTACACTAACTGTTTCGTTTCATTGTGTCTAAGGGTGAAAAAAGTTTCTAGCCTTGTGACGGAATCCGCGGTGGGGTTGTGCTATATTTGACTATTATGAAAAGCCGGCAAGTTGGAATTCTACGTACCGAGACTACCCTATCGTATTACGTGTATAGTAATGATCCAAGGAGTGATTACTGATTCGGGAAAACAACCTCCCACCCTCGAGCACGGGTACTTACCGCATATATTAAGTATGAATAAGTAATCTGTTAACCCGTTCCGCCAAGGCAAGCTCCGAATCTTCGGGTTGCGAGATAAAGGGTAGACAGGTTAGCGATTGGTAGGGAGCGTGCACACAACCTACCCCGCCCTTGGCTCGGAGTAAAAAACCCAGTGAGTGCGGGGAGGCGTCCGGCAGACATTTAGTTTCCCCAGACCGTTAAAATAACATGAATGATATTGCTGACTTGTTTCGCCTATGGGAAGTTAGTTCATTTGGAGGGTCAATACTACTTGGAGAGTTATGATATTACTTGAAGAAGTAGGTGTTGCCTGGGTGCTTGGAGGAGTAAATTCCATAAGTACGTATGCCAATAAACCTTGACACTATTGGTTCAAGATGGTATGACAGCATAAAGAAGTGCAATCGTGTGGCACCCCTGTACAACAAATCGAACTTCGTCACAAGTGGACATCGGGCTAGTAGACCGCTAATTGGCCTACCCTGGCGACGATACAGGGAATCGTAGCGTTGCTCATTGGACCTTGAGACTAATATCACTATTTTGTACATCTTTGGGGCGGGCTGGCTGATGTGATTTCGGTGGCTTACTAAGATCTTCTTTTTTCTGGATTGTGCATTTTGCTGAACTGATCAGTGCCAGACAATTGGGCCATATTCAACCTCCTATCGTTGACAATAAACTCAGGGGTCAAACTTGATGTAGCAGCCGAAGACAACTCAATGTTGGGCGCTGCCTAGAAATTTGGCCCGTCCGTCCAATTGATAATTGGTGTCGATACGCGAAAACTTGCTAAAAGAGGGAACCGAGATTTGGTGTGTAGAGTGAAGGTGTCTGAAATAGTAAAGTCAGTGCTCAATCCTGTCTCACAGGCGAGAAAATGCCCAGATGATGCACCTGACCGTCATAATAAGCTAGCCCCCAAGTTGATGACACCCTAGTCGGATTCCCCAAATCCTAGTCCTAGTTTTAGCGACGTTCTCTATCTTGGTATCTTATTACATTCATGATGGTCGTGCCTCTGGAGATGAGGTTGGATGGCCTAGATAGATAGATGGTCTGCAGACTCACCATATTGTATAGAGCTCGTGAGGATGTGATTTACTATTTTGGATGATGTAATGAAACTAATATACACGCTCTATTATTATCTGCATACATAGATGTGACGTCGATAATGTAGGACGCAGATGTAGGACGGTACTGTATAAATGTCTGCCTTTGCTATCGGCCTTTCTCCTTCATGGTGCCTGTCTATATAGCCTATCCCTCCTGGGGTAGTGCCCGCCCATTGTGATGTCTCTGTTCTGCATGGTGATGGCCAGATTGTATATTAGAATAGCTAGCCTACCTAAGCCCATCCTGTCTCTGGGCTAGACTAGGACTTGGATTGGATGCGACAGTAGATACCGCTAGCGCATACGGGGCTCCAGCCGGCCCCCATACATTACCCCTATGCACTACCCCCAATGGATGACTGCGGATCAATAATTGGAATATTTCTAGTTTCTTCTCCCGATCTTCATATCTAGCTTTCTTTCTCTTGTGTTCCTACGTATATACGTGCTTTGTCTTGTTTGGCTTGCGGGTATCTCGAGTCTAGTTGTCAAAGAACGTGATCCCCCGTCAACCCTGTCAGCCACAATTTTGTCCAATTCTTGCCAAGTTTATATTCGTCGGCTGTTAGAACTTGGGGACTCGAGTAATTCAGCTGTCAATAAACGTATTGGGTCTCGTCGATTACCCCTCCTGCGTACACTATGAGTGACCTAGAGAAACATTCGTCGTCGCGCGATGAGCGCGAGGATGCCATACAAGAGATTGGCCTCCCGCCCGACCCCGATGCGCATCTTGATCAGGAAGAAAGGGAAAAGATTGTAAGCGCCGTCCTACCTGGCTGGCCGATATAGACGGCTTGCTCTATCACATGTTCTCCGAGAAACCGAGGTCGCACAGCTGACTGTGTCTGTAGGAAAAACAACTTGTCTGGAGACTCGATCTTATTCTTATTCCTTGGGTATGTACGCATGAGAGCGCTGGTCTAGTTCATAGCTGATCTAGTCTTTTTTAAACTAGCTCTGTTTATTATACCTTCTTGCTTTCTTGGATCGAACGAATATCGGCAATGCGAAGGTTGCTGGCCTCCTCGATGACTTAGACTTATCAATTGGACAATATAATGTGGCTCTCACCATCTTCTTCATCTCGTACTCGGTTTTCGAGCCACTTACCAATGTGCTTCTGAAAAAACTGAAGCCTTCATTATTCATCCCGAGTATCATGTGGGTTATGCCGTTACCCTTCGATCTCATCTGCAAATAAATTAATCCTGTGCCACACCAGGTTCTTTTGGGGTGCATCAATGGTGGGCATGGGCTTCTGTTACAACTATTCTGGTCTCTTGGCTGCTCGTTGGTTTCTCGGTCTCACTGAAGCCGGGCTCTTTCCGGTATGAATCTCCTAGTCTTATCTCTTATTTCTTAGGTGATTCATTGGGCGTCGACTAATCTAAGCACTTTATAGGGTGTAAATTACTACCTTTCTTGTTGGTATAAACGATCGGAATTTGGAATTCGTGCTGTATGTTCGCCCCCTTTTACGTTAACGACGTACCCTTATTAACTCGTTTATGACAGGCTATTTTTTTCTCGGCAGCCGCACTGGCTGGTTCTTTTGGTGGTCTGTTGGCAGCTGCCATTGAGAAACTGGACGGTAAAGGTGGACTCGAAGGCTGGCGGTGGATTTTCGTCTTGGAAGGACTCCTTACAGTTGTCGTTGCGGTGGCGTCCTTCTGGATGGTGCATGATTTCCCTGACGATGCACGCTTCTTGACCCCTGATGATCGCGCCCGAGTGATTCGACGACTGAAGATGGATCAACAGGCATCGGCGCAACACGAAGAATGGAACACGAGATACCTATACGCCGGCCTCAAAGACTGGAAGATGTGGTTGGGGATGGCTATTTACATGGGTTGCGACATGCCCTTATATGCCTTTTCACTCTTCCTGCCTACCATCATTATGGAATCCGGCTGGAGCACAAACACTATTCATACTAATCTTCTCAGTGTCCCTCCTTACGCCGCGGCCGCTGTGCTCACCGTCATTATCGGATTTGTCGCCGATCGTACCCGGCAACGTGGTTTATGCAATATTATTGTTAGCGTCATTGGCATTGTTGGATTTATCCTGCTTATTGCCTCTGATAGCCCTGCTGTGAAATATGCGGCTACATTTTTAGGCGCGCTCGGCATCTATCCCTGCATTTCCAACACAATTACGTGGATGGCCAACAACACGGAGGGTGTATATAAGAGAGGTGTCGTGTTGGGATTCGTTATCGGCTGGGGAAATCTCAACGGAATCGTCAGTTCAAATATTTTCTTCGACGGGCCTCGCTATCTCCAGGGGCACGGTGTCGTCCTTGCCTATATGACATTGTTCCTCTTCGGGGGTAGTCTCCTGATGACTATTCTTCTTAGGATAGAGAACAAAAAGAGGCGCGAGGGCAAGCGGGATTACCTTGCTGAAGGAAAGAGTGAGGCTGAGCTTGAGCTGTTGGGTGACGGACGGCCTGACTTCATCTACACAACATGATATGGGATACTAGTTCAGCGTACGACTTACAGCTGGAGAAAATATGGATGGAATTTAAAACCTGATTTAACACATATACCCAATCAAGCCCGTCCTACTAGATACAATGAGGTGGTAGAACGGATGAATACGAAAATGAAAGTAAAAGATGGAGCAATCGCATCTATATATACACTTATACGAGCACGATACTGCTAATCGACGTTTTTGACAATTGGTGAAGTACTGACTACTCTCCCTGTTTTCTTTCGGATCAAGACGTCATGTTGATTGATAGCTCGTTAGCGGAATACTCTCAGCACCTAGTCTGCGGCCTCTACGAAATAGTACGTAAAGGAAGCTTGATGCGTATCGATATCTATAGTCTTTGAGCCCACTGAAGCTGTAGATAGGTACGGGTACTTTGCTCAAGATAAGCACCGAGTCTCTTTGAGGCCGGCTGTTATGGGAAGCGATGAGACGTGCTGTGTGCTCCCCAGTTGAATGTTCCCATGTTCCCCGCTTATCCTTAGGTAAGTGTTCCAATTGCTCTTCAGTGCTAACAAGATTCAACATTTTTAGATATGTCGAAGAAGGGTGTTGGCTCGCCACGCTCAATCCGCTCCTAGGACGACAATATAACTCGAGTGCGGTTTACGATATTTTGCTAGACGACCACGGCGGCCCTGCTTTGATCATGCAATATTTGGAAAACGGTAGCCTCGGCTCACTACCCGAGAAGTTGAAGGCTACTAATATGCTGCTGCCGAATGGAGTGTTGCGGTCGCACTGACCTTCGTAAATTAATTAGGGAAGGATAGCCGAAGGTATCTCGGTCATTAGAGTTGGTCAATTTTTAGTTCATGCTTACCAAGACTCGTAAATGGTGAGTAATGGTTCGTGCATGTGTTGCACATGCATACTAGCCAGAGGGCGATGAAGACAACACTGAATGAGCTTAAGCGCATCCGCAAGAATCGCATATCATAGAAACTAGGCTATGGGAACCTAGATGAGCACAATACCTAGTGAGCAATACTCATTATTCAAGTTCCTTGCGAAACTCGGCTGAGAGTACTTGGCTGATGACGGACCATTTTTATTTCAATATAGTCATGATTTGTGATCGCGGGGCTGGCTTCGCGCGAGCACAATCTTGTTCCAGCCCTTGAGCATATTGGTTTTGGACACGCACAGAGAGCGAATAGGATCTTAGGAGGATGGTGTATGGTTACTATCTATTATCTGGCTCTGCGTTAATTCAATTGTCGAAGTTCTTCTTTTTCTACGCCTTCTCGCACCGCTGCTCCCCTCGCGAGAGTTGAATTTGGTCATTCTAATTCAGACATTGAAGATTTGTCGGTGCTAGCTCTACCTGGGGACGTGTAGCAAAACGAGATGCGACTGACACCAAGAAAGAAGTAAATATCCCCAACTTGGTGAAGATTGCCACTATTTAGCGCAAAATGAAGCGAGTGCCGGCACTGTGCAAAGGAAGAAAGTCAAGGAGATAAAAAATTGTCTCTAATTTTTATCGCACGCGCAGATACATAGTGATTCATGGTTGTTGTTTGCGGGGGTTTGACCACAGATTATAGACACTATGTAGATCCCTATGTAATGACACACTTGAGTTTATTACGCTTTTATTTAGGTCTTTGGTTTTGTTGTGACTTGGGACGGGGGTTATTGGTTGGCTAGTGAGCGTGTTGGGTTTACTGTGCACTCAACTGTATTATACCTGGTAGAATGGCTATCATAGAATGATTATCCCGACACTCTCTAAACACTACAACTCTCTGGAGCGAGTCTTATATGCAAACAGGCTGCGTGAACGTTATTTCCCCTCTGCGATTGATTTGTAATTAACACCGCGTCGCGCCCGCGTCTTCGTGTTTCGGGTTTGCCTTTCGATAGGTAGGCAGTATAACTATTGAAGCACTTTGTCACCGGCATTTGTACTTGATAATTCGATCTGGAGTGTGACCGCATAAGTGTCTACTATAATATACTATATGTATATATATCTTGGAGAGAGACAAGTTTTCGTCTGATCAGATTTGCGTTACTATATGCTTCTTGGCGACGGCAGCACCCGTTAACATACGGTCTGGGCCTAGGTAGGGTCCAGTGAGTCCCTCCAATCACAATCTTGCCTGGCTGCCACAAACGGTAATTCACCCCCCTGAGAAGAGCTACCTCTTTACGACCTATGACCTGAAGAAGAGAGTTTACCATGACCATCCCATTTCCTACCTCTCGCAGGCACCATTTACAGGCCCCCATTCCATTAAAAGTGTCTTGCATATTCGCCCGGCTAAATCTTCGCTCTAGTAGTTCACCATGAGTGACCTTTTTGATCTGCAATGCGTTGCTGACAGAGACCCCCACGAACTACTGAAAGAGAGAGAAGGGGAGGGGGGGAGGAGGAGCTAGAGTGGCATTGAAAGTCTCGACAGATTCCTTCCATGATAATTCGGTCGAAAGAACATTCTTCCATGCACTATCCCGGATGGTATTCGCATGCTGCAATTACCCGAAGCAAACAAGGCAAGTAGCCATGCAGATAGGGGGCCAACGCAGACGCTCCGCAACCGAGTCAAAGCTTGATGGTGGAGAAGAACTCGATTCCGGGCTACGTGCATCTATTGCATTGTCAAGGTAGTGAATCAATTGGACCGAACAAATGGTAGAGAGTATGCTGTGTAGCAAATGTCATGTGCCTCCTATCATCGTCTTTGTGTGCCCGCAGACCTACTTTGCTGGCCTCGACGGGTCGTGATCTGGACGGGCATATCATATCAATACGTTGGTAATACGTTGGTCTCCACTATCAACTGCACCTTCCACTTGTAGGACCGAGTAGAATCAAAGCTGTATGCTGAAATCCACCGTCTTTATGATGTTCGAGTCGTGTCATGGAAAACTGATCGTCATCAGTGCAGGCATGATATTTGCCTGCATAAGCTGCCTGCCTAATGCTGAAAATGTCGAGGATGAGTGCTTTGGGGGCGATTTAGGGCCGCGATTAGGATTATGTTTCTCCTCGAAAATTACTTAGACATGCATGTTTTGATACTCGAGTCTCCTCTTGGAGTATGTAAATATCATCTTTCTCTTTTGTTTCCTCAGGCGATTATGCTTAAATTCATATGCTCAGTCACGGGAGAAATAGTGACGATCGAGTATTTAGACTTACATCCAAGTTACATTAACTTGTGCCCATGAGCAAACAGCATCTACGTACACTTAGGCGCGCCACAGAGGCGTTTGTCTGTTCCAACTGCAACTTAAAAGACGCCCCGACTGCGTCTACTCTGGGTACCTACCTCCTAATGTACCTCATAGACCTACCTAACCTAGGTAGGTTAGGTACCTGGGCTGTCTTAAAAGTAACATTTCCAATTTCCCAAGTACTCAAGTACATACCAATTCCCCACGCCATTGGCGCTTTTCGCTACTACCCAGCTATTCTCCGAGATGGATGTGTCTTTCTGCATATTTGGATGCTTACAGTATAGTTATGTCACATACAACTTCATGCAGCTCCCTCGCATAGATAGATCCATGTATTGCACAGTTGAATTGTATTGTATGGTGCTCGTCGTTGTTGCGCTTGCCTTGTTATCGAATATTCGCCTTGGGCATTTCCCTCCTCGCATCTATTGCCTTATATGGGTTGTTCTGCACCATGCACACCATTTATTAAAAATACGGTTTCTTATATTCACTGCCACCGGCGAATGGCGTTTCCGACTATGAGAGATATGAGCTGTTATCGTAGCAACATTATCGTGAAAGCTCCTGTTAAATGTCCCTAGACACAGAATGGCCGTGTTATGAATCCTTCCACACTGGAGAATATATTCTAACGAGTCCTATGCGCTTTGCTGCTTAATCCAAGGCTCTTATATATCGTGTTATGCCCGTGTCCGCCTTCTAAGGTGAGCGCCTCATCAAGTGTAGAACGCCTTAACTGGATTAACTAACATACCAAACGGCCCAGGATTCGTCCGTCGGGTCTTCCTGGATTCTCTCCCGTCGCTGAATCGGTGCGATCCTGGTGCCTACTGGGATTAGCCAGTTGCTCTGTGTAACGGTGTATATTGTGGCGGAAGCACCTCTGATCGACTCAATAACAACAGGCCAGACATGCCCGAGCCTTGCTAGTGGACAGCACCCATCTGAGTTGTTATGTTTATCCCCTATTACTGGGCTACACGTGCTCCCTACAAGTACCTTCACCACAGGTTGACCTCGACCTATCTGCTGCTGTTATATCACTTTTCCATACCCTTTTCTTTCCTTATACTACTCACATTCGACGCTTAACGTTGACTTCCTGATTCCAATCTGTATGGGCTTTTAAGGCCGTCCACTCTCTTCTATTCGCAGGCAGCAATACGGCTACTTGCGTTCTCGATATTCTTGATCGTTTTCATTCGCTCTTGGAATAATTCGCCCGAAGCACGTTCTAGGGACTCTGCATACGCTGCCTCTACCCTTCACCATTTACCAATTTCTTTACTTTATTCCATGCGACGGCGTCGAACGTAATCCGGCTCTCTCTACGATAGTACTTGGTCTATTAGGGCCGTATTTCGTAGTCGCTTGCTTCGATATCACCCATAGCAACGTACAGCATAACGCCAGTGACTAACATTTGTCACACCACCCATTTTCAAAATTTCTCCGCACAATCAACGACATTGAATCACAGCATTGCGTCTAAGACCCTATTCACTGTGACACGGTTTCACCGACCACGGGGAAAACGCCCGTTCCTAGTGACGCCCCCCCTGGCACTGTACAAGTCGAATATCGAATGTCTACAGCTAAGCTTAAAGTCATAACTCGACTTATAACACCACTACAACAGTCAGAACTGTTTTGATTGATTTAGTCTACAAGTCCCGCGAGACTGACTACCTATGTAGTTTAAGTTGGGGGTCCCCAGCAACCGTGCTTCGGTTTCAACCCTCAACGCTGCCTATGCAAGTCCTTGCTGTATCTGCCGATGCGTAGGCGTATATGCAAGCCACTTATATACAACTTCACACTTCAAACCTTTCGAAATGTTATCTGTTACGACAGACGACGATTTCCAAGGCGACGGCGCGTCTGGAGGAGCACCCGGTCACCCGACTCACATAGAGATTATCGTGCTCTTCGAAAGGCTAGGTGCCGCAGTCTCGTTGGTGGCAGTTCTCTTAATCTTCATCGCTTTCGCCGTGTTCAGAAGAGTTCGATCAGTTCCCAACACGTTCATCATTTTTGCATCTGTCGCCAACCTAGGAGCCAGCATCGCCTGTTTAATAGGATACTCAGGTGTTCTGGCTGGCTCTACCAGCCGTCTATGCCAAGCGCAGGCCTTCATGTTTGAACTGTAAGCCTTAGACAGTCAATATTACCTGAGGATTGCTGAGTACGCATTGTGGTCTCGACTAACCCTGTCAATAGATTTATGCAATCGGATCCGTGGTGGTCCTTCGCCATGGCTGTCAATGTGTACATGGTGTTTTTCTTTTCTGCGAACCCTAACAATTTCTTAAGATATTGGTATGCCTACTTCATCGTTTGCTATGGAATACCATTCATTCCGGCATTATGGTTGCTCTTAGTCCGCGATGGGAAGGGCCAGAACGTCTATGGTGATGCTACGGTATAGTCATTGTTACGACCTCACCTTAGCCACGCTGACATTCTATTAGATATGGTGCTGGATAGATAGAGACTGGTCCGACCTACGTATTTACACATACTACCTGCCAATATGGGTTTGCATTGTGTTGTCGGCGTTCATATACGTTGCGGTTGGTTATTATGTCTTTAAGCAACGCAATCAGCTCCGAAATCTGTCGTTGAGTAACCCTACGCGTGATCCACCCGAAACTCGAGATTCCGGAGAAAAGGTAACACCGTTGCTGATAGCCGCCGAGATTCCCTAAACTAGAGAACTGACCGGTACGTGAACAGGATCTCTTCGCGAATGCTGCAGTTATGGGTACCATCAATCGCGAGGTTCTTCAAGTGACGACAATAAATACGGAAAGTGAGCGAGTCGCTCGGCCCCTTTCCGGCACCGCCCCCCTCAACTGGTTTAAGGGCCCAGCCGAGGAGCGGTCCGACTTTGACCAACAGGCTCGCGTCTCGACTCCGGTGCCAATCGCGTCAACAACCACGTGTATCACTGCCCAACCACGAGTCAAAAGATCGATTTGGCGGCATATACGAGATGGCTTCGATGGATGGTGCAGCAAGTTTAGTCATATGGATCCGGTGAAACTAGCGTACCTGCGTACATCTTTCGTGTTCGCCGTCAGCGTCCTAATCACCTGGACTCCGAGCAGCATCAACCGCGTGCATGACATTGTCAATCCACACGAATTCAGCTACCCGCTTAATCTCGCGAGCGCCATCGTACTGCCCCTTCAGGGCCTCTGGAATGCCGTCATTTTCTTCTCAACAAGCTGGACGGCGATGCGACAGGAATTCCACGCCAGAGTGGATCAGTTTAGAGGTATCCCGAGAGGACAAAATATCGCTGACGCCGTTCGTATCGAGCGCGAAAGGACCATCGAGCTGGAGAGAAGAGTAACCCGCCAGCGCGGTGATTCTAACAGTGAGATTAGCGTTGGCACTACCATTGGCCTCGGAGGCGATAGTCAGCGCAACAGCATCAGGGTCGCAAGGGAGAACTCTATTACAAGTATTTGAGAATGTAATGGAATGGGCTGGCTAGATGCTCGATGACTTCTTGTCCCTAGTCTTATGAGATTGCATATTAGTGAGTAACCGCAATGGATACAGTGTACTATAAAAGCTCACAACAGAGCTTCGGATCAATGTTACCTGGTTTGTAATCTTCTCTTTTCAAAGCAATATTTCTCAGACTTAGGTATCATGTACCATCCTGTGAGTCCTGAACTAGGGGTCTCGCTTGTAGATAAGGAGCAACTCCCCATCCGCTTCGCAGAATAGCTGCCCAACAATAGAAATTATATCTTATTTACTATATACAAAGCAGCATCTTTTTTATAGAGAGCGCAATAGTTCTAGTGGGCAACGGTTCAATTAGTAGGTGTGTAATACCAAGTCACGGTAAAGCGTATTAGGGTTCCTAGTATGACTTGTTCCAGGCACTTCGATGGCCACGGGTGTTGGCATCTTTCTTGACCTAGTTTCATGCCCGCAGCTTAGCTGCTGCGAATATTGACATCATCTACTACCAGGTATCGTAATTCCACTTCCATCATTTTCTGTAACGAGGGTGCACGTAAGGACTTAAAGTATAGCCTTAAATTATCATAATCTTCTATAGTGCCAATTGTACATATGGCTATTCGGGAGCCTTTAGCAGTAAGGCTTGAGTCTAGGTCTCTATCTATACAACTTCACGGGCGTTTCCAAGGTATCTCAGATAAGCGACAGCCAAATAGTTCCATTGAGGCGATCCTTGTTGAATACTAAGGCCTCTAACCTGTAGTATTTAGCGCGTGCGACCTTTGCGTAGACGTCCTAGATCGCGTAGACTTCCCGGACAACAGTTTCAATTTTAGTAGGTATTCTTCGATTGATACGAAGCTGCTTCTCTTTTTACACAGTAGGGTTTAGTATCTAGTTTTTTAGACTACCTAGGTAATACAATCTTTGTCAAACGAGCAACAGTGGCTCCCCTAGTAGTAAAAGCCGTAGATACTGAAAGAAAACCACCACATCATGCCTAAGTAGCGTGCTTATATGTACTTAGTTATAATACTCCTCCAACCATGTCCTCAAATCACCAATGTTTGGGTACTCCAAGAAAAGGCTACCAGATACGACAACTCCGAGCTGTTCACGGAACTTCTCGGCAATTACGAGGCTCATGAGCGAATCGACGCCTAAATTTCCAAAGTGAACATCGTCAGCAAGATCTGCGATGTCGAGACCTGCTTCGGAAGCGATGATGCCCAGCGCCTTCTTTACTACTGTAGAATCAGCTGCCTCCTCGACGACAGCGGACGGGGCGGGATCCTGGGTAGAGATCGGGCTTGGCGCTACCGGAAGTGTAGTAGATATATCGGGGGTCCGAGATACGGCTTCAACATTTGCCTGGGTGCTCTGAGTTGAAGGTTTTGGTGACTGCGTTTGATTTGAGGCCACTTTCTTGGAGCCTTGGGCCGTCGTGACTGGTGGAGTATTATGAGCACTGTCAGGGGCTGAGAAAAAGCGGCCAAGCAAGATGCGCGGGTAGCGGCGGAACTGCATCCCGACCATGACTCCGACGATCACCTCGTCTTGGAGGACATAAACGTCTCCGAAGAAAACGCTTGGATCTTCAATTGTTGGGATCATTTTAACGTAGGAGCGATACGTCGCTCCTGCTACGAGTGGCTTTGCAAGCCGTAAGGAGCGCCAACCCGGGGTGACACAGTAGTTGGCTTTAGTGTCTATAGCGTCCGAAACATTCATGACGAAGCCGGCAAGATGGCATACACTATCGATGAAGTGAGGCGGCACGATCCAAGTCCCTCCTTTCTCTGTCGTTAGTACTACATCGGCAAACGCTTCTAGGCCATGTAGTACGACAGAATGCATGCCGCGGTACTTGTCAGCGTAATCAACCAGGTTGTTTGCAAAGAGGAGATAGGCCATGTTTCTGTTGAAGCGATTGGCAACACCGGACTCGGCTAGTCGTTCTAGGTCTTGGATGCGGCTCTGAACGAAATGAGTGGAAGGCATCCAGGAGTTGAGCCATTCCTTCGTGTCTTCGTAGAAGACCGTGGCGCTGGCAAACGGCTCGTCCCGGGTCCCATTATGCAGTACGTTGAACCATTCGAGACACGCGTAGTTGGATCTGATATCGGGCGTTGTCACTGAGACATGGATAAGCTGCGGCTTGTCTGTCTTGTTGTTACAAACCAGTCCCCGCAAGACTTCCAAGTTCGTGATGTTCATGCCGATTTCCCGATCGTCTTGCTTTAGCTTTTTATATAGGTACTGGCCCAAAGTGTACGCTATATCGGCATGAATTGACTGAATAATTCTTAGGTTAGCAGATTGTGGTAGGCTTGTGGAAAGGGGTTCACTCACCGACGTCACTACGCCACAATTGTTCATCTTGTGTCCCCAAGCTGCCGCGCGAAAGTCTGCTTGCGTCAAGTCAGATTGCATTATCACGGTCCCGGCCACTCCGTCAAAATGTTCCTCGATGATCTGGTGAACTGACGATGTGCTTAAGCTTGACTTTGGAATGACGGGAAAAGCTTGCTGCCCAGAAGTTAACCCCTTTTCAGAGTCATAAAAAGTGTTGCCTTTAGTTAGCGCCCAGTTCCCCTTGTATTGAATCCAATGTCTTTTATCGTTCCATGCATAGGTCGGTAGATCTAGGAGCCTCAAAGATTTCTCAAATGGAGCGTGCAGTGCATTCCAGTCAATTTTCACACCAGCACAGTGTAACGCAGCCGTGGTGTTTGCCAAAGTTGTCCAGTTGTCCTCGCCTCGGCGTAGGGACGGAGCAGCGACCTGAACAGACGAAAAGATAGATTTAACAAAACCAACGCAGACAGGATGAGGTCCAATCTCAACCCAGAGTGTCTCACTGTCAATTGCGCCAATTTTGTTAGCTGTCTCGAGAGCGGATACGAAGTCGACTGTTTCCCGAGTGGCTCGAGACATGTAGAGACCATTTATGGTCTTCCCGTCGAAAATGACCTTGTTCAGGAGCGGAGAGATAATAGGCAGATTCGGCTGTTGAAATATGACGCCACTGCTTGCGATCTCTTTGAATTCGTCAATAATGGGATCTGTCTGCGCAGAATGGAAAGCATAGGCAACGTCGAGAGTCGAACACTTCATGCCCGCAGCTTCAAGAATGGGAATGATGGTAGTAGTATGTTCGATAGGGCCACTAAGCACGACATCTCTCGGACCGTTAATACAAGCGACCTCGTATGGCAGATCTTTAACCGTCTCTTGGATCTGCGCGAGTGACCCTCGGACCGCTACCATCTTGTGACTGCCGACCTTGCACTTCTCTTCAAGAAGAAGTGCCCTCTGGCCGACGAGATAAATAGCGTCGCTAGCTGATAGCACACCTGCGACATGCAATGCAGCGTATTCGCCTAAGCTGTGCCCGACAACCACATTGGGCTTAACACCAAATGATTCCCAGAGTTTGGCGAGGGCAATTTCACTACATGTGAGAGCGAGATGGGTTATAACTGCAGAATGTTGTTGGTCTTTTGGATAAGTTCCATCCAGTGAAGACACGAACGAGGGGAAGCCTTGGGCCTGCGCAAGGGCATCTAGGTGGTGTACCTGAGATCGAAAGTAAGCTGAGTGGTGATAAAGCTCTAAGTTTGAAGACTTGTCGGCTGCGCCTTGACCGGTAAAGGCGAAGGCCACCGGGGGCTGACCTGTGGCAGGGATAGGCTTGTGCGATTCCACGGAGTCTAAAGCTGATGAAAGCTTTCGATTTACCTGGGGAATATCCGAGGCTGCAAAGGCTACACGGTAGTTATGGTGGTAGCGACGTGCCGTGCTCGTATACGAAAGGTCCGCAACAGAGGTGGAAGGATGCTTGGATAGGTAAGCAAGCAGCCTCTCGATATTGCCTCGAAGTGATGCTTTGCTCTTGGCTGAGATAGAAACGACATGTGTCATCCGAGGGTCTACCCCCACTACCTCCCGCACTGGGGCATCCTCAAGAATAATGCTTGTGTTGCCTCCCGCGGCGCTGAAATTGTTTATAACAGCGAAGCGTTCCTTTCCAACTACACGCGGCCATTCCGTTTTCTCATACGGTATGCGAACATTTCTCTTGTCCATATCTTTCGGAAACTTGGGGTTTAGACTATTCTTAATTCCGACATGTGGTGGGATAGCATTATGCTGCATCATAAGGAGGACTTTTAGCAAAGCCGTTACCCCGGCGGCAGCTTCGCTATGTCCGACACTTGCCTTGACGGCACCAATGTAAAGAGGGCTCTTTGAACTGCGCCGTCTTGTGATGGGTGCGAATACATTCGTAACTGATTGTATCTCCTCTGCGTCACCAGCTTGGGTGCCGGTCCCGTGCATCTCAACGAAGCTGACGTCAAGCGGGTCGATACCGGCTTCATTGATGACCTTTCTCGCTAGATATGCTTGATGCCCGGCGTGAGGATGTGTGATTGAGATGGCTTCGGCTGAATGGTTTGTTCCTGCAGCTAGAATAACTCCTAATATGTTGTCGTTATCTGCCTGGGCGTCTTCGAGTCGCTTCATCACAATAGATCCAACGGCATCGGCGCGACAATAGCCGTCCGCTTCACAATCCCACGTCTTGCACGCGTTGGGCGTTTTCGAAAGGAAATGGCCGTTACTGAGACCGGCAAATGCGTCCGAGTTTGTCAAGACATTCGTACCACCCGCAACAGCCATGTCCGTATCTCCATTCCACAGTGACGTACATGCTGTCTAATGAGTTGTATTAGAATTGAAAAGGTCACTCAAGTATAGTATCACGACTCACCTGGATAGTTGCCAAGCTTGAGGAGCACTATAGTTCGCTAGAGTTAGTAATCGTTCTTTCAGGTAAAATAGGTGTGTGTTTAAGGAGTGCCGCATCGACCCGAGGCACGCTCGTTGTCTTAACAGGAAATTTTTGCCTCTGCAAGCAGCTAGTACATGAAGAAAATGACTCTAGGGGTAGCTTACCGCTGTGTCAATGCTATAGCTTGGCCCAGAAAACTTAAAGAAATAGTTAATACGACCTGGACCGAATGCGCGACATCCTCCGGGTATGAAATACGTGCTGATTTCTTGCCCTGTATTTACCTCACGGTAATCATCGCTCGCCTGGCCATAAAAAGTTCCAGTTCGGTGCAAATTAGTAGAAGCTGTTCTGTTTGCAACGTAACCTGCGCGTTCGAGAGCCTCATACGCAGTAACGATAACAAGTCTCTGCATGGGGTCCGTCTGCTCTGCTTCTCGGGGTGACATGTTGAAGAACGGTGCGTCGAAAAGACCAGGCTCGTCGATAAAGCACCCGTAAGGCGTCTGGCTTGTGTTCATCCTTTTCCCAGTTGGGTCGCAATGTGTGTCGACGTCAAACCTGTCGGGCGGAATCTTTCTATGCACATCGAGGCCGCTTTCCAATAGTTCCCAGAACTTCTCGGTATCTGTTGCCTCACCAGGCATGCGGCATGACATACCAACAATAGCGATCTTTGAATCAAGTGGCCCTTTGGGGCCTTGGTTATGACTAGCATTGTTGTTCTGGGTTCTAGCAATGAGATCTTCAGTAGATGTCTCAAGGTCTGTAACTTTGGCCAAAGCTTCTGTTATATCAATAACAGGGAGAGAAGTTCGGAAAGCCAGTATTGAGCATTGGCTGGCTTCGATCTCGCGAACATGTTGAGTAATTCCTGTAACAACTTTGTCCCAACAAATTGCTTCAGTGAGGATCTCACGAATGATTGATTCGAATAGATCGATCGCACTCTCGACGCGAAATGGTTCTCCAGTGGACGTTGAGTAGACGGGCACCCGCGGCGAAAATCTCGTGTCAAATTCATTCGTTGAAGGTGTCCGAACTATTTCAATGACGTTTTCTTCTGTGTATATATGTTTTGCGTGGCATAGGCCTCCATAGACCGGCAACGCAACATGTTTCCGGTCGCGGAAAAAGTCCGCCGTTCGAAAAAGGTTGGTTAACCTCTCTGAGGGACCGCTTATCGTTACCGAAGAAGCACTCAGTGCACTTATAAATATTTTGCTGGTTTCCGGAGTCCTCTAGATCGTGAGTTAGGCATCTGTATAACATGACACGAATTTATTGAGAACTCACCTCTCGAATGCGAATCGCGTCTAGCTCCTGTTGAACTTCCTTGAAGTCGACATTTGGCAACACATACGCCCAAGAATCAGGAGAGCTGGTATCCGTCAAGTCCCGGGGCTGCAAGTTCAGTGACACTTCGTGTACTAAAATTCCCAAGCGAAAAGCCTGCCTGACCACCTGTGCTCCCGTCGAGGCAAGATCCGAGACTGTAGGAGCCAAAGAAACGGCAGCAGTAGCTAGAAGGCCAATACCCAGCCCAGTTAGACATACGCTTGCAGAGTCACGCTCGAAGGCTTCCGGTAAGCTTTCGTAATAACTGAAAATGTTAGAAGGTAAGCTTGAAACTTTGTTGATTAGTTTTAGCACATCGTTCACTCACCTAATCAAGGTTCCTATCTCAACTGCGCAGAGAAGAATACCATCGATAGACCCGCAAAGAGGGCCCTGGCGAAGATCGTTGAAGTGGGCGAAGTCCAGTATTGTGGCGAAAGGTGGAATCAAACTCCGCAGAGCTGGAGTTAGGTGGCGTACTTCATCTCGAATCGCAAGCGTGGCTTCGTTCAGAAAACGAGAGAGATGGGGGTGCCGCCTGTCTTTACTTCTCTGGAGCAGTCGACGGAACAACTGATGCAAGTCATCATTGGGAAATTCGTTACTGAAGTAAATGAGGTTTATTGTTGACATTCCCTCGTTGTCACTTGAACGGCTAGGTGTGTAGATGACCATGGTGAAATGCTTGCCACATTCAATGACAATTGATATATAGCTGCACGTTGTATTAGCAATATCTACCGTATATATAGACAAATAAAAGAGGATAAGAGCTGCTTTAAAACATCCAAGGCCTTCAGAATTCGGTACTCGAACGCCATGCATCAAGTCAATATTTCGCTTACAATAGCTTGATAAACACCGCCCATAATAAGTTGTGCCGAACTCCGATATCACGTACAAATCGGTGACGAAATCTCTCAACTATATCGGATGTCACACAAGCTGATAGGCGTAGTGGCGCTTGCAGCGGACGCCATTTAAAGTATTACCCAGGCTTATTATATCTATCTAACGACTTTGAGTCTCTAAAGTCCTATATTTAAAGGAGAGATAAAAAATCTTTAGATGGCATTGCCTTATCCAATAAAATAGTTGAGCTAATGGGGCTCCCCTTACGGGCTTCCAGGACTTATGATAACCTGGAAAATTGCAGACGTTGAATTGTGTAGTATTAAGCACTAAATTGTAAAATCTACATAATATTTTAGATACTTGAGCTGAGTTGCTGCCATTGAGGCAACAGCTAAAACTAGATTATGCATAGTATTCCAAGGTTTTACATGTGTGTATTTTGTTAATTAGTTATGGTATTGGGTTAATATTAAGGTGAGGTATATGTCTATAGCTTGCTCAAGCAATTCTCAACTTTAGTATAACTTTCCCGGCGCCACAATTCGAGAATATAACGCTTGTTCAATGAATAAAAAGCTATAGTAATTATTTTCTTTTCATAGCAGACTATGATCCTACCGTAATTACGTTGGATTATCTGAACTATTGTTCATCGGCTATACTTCTAATACGCAAGGCTCATCCGACAGTGCCAAGCGACACCTACCCTATTTGTTTGAGCGCTATGTCCTGGGAGTTATTCCTTAGACTTGGGATTTGAAGTAATCATAATCAGTTCAATTAGTCAATTGAATGAGTTATGTCCTTCTCTGATGTATTATATAATAGGACTAAGATAAGATATTCAAATCCTGGAGGGCCGGGCGCGGCAATGCCACGTATCGAATAGTCCTCTGTGGTGGGGTGGGATAATCGGGGTCTCAAGCATGTGACATCTCGATGCCCGATTTTATAATACCCGTATATTCAATATTGGTTCAAGCTTTGGTCTACCTAGGCGGCAAAATGTAACGGTCGGGCAGGGCTCCGCTTCGGTGGTCGGCAGCCAGACACCGCTCATGTCCTACTAATTTTGTGTCGGAATCCGACATATGCGGTCACTATCCGATCTTGTGGTACCCAGCGTTGGATTACGTCGGCGGACTATTACTTTCTGCTAACGCCTTCTCCAACCATTTGATTGCTTCTTCGCAAATAGGCCTGCACTTCTCCTCCGTCTTTCTCTTCTTTTCCAAATTGTGCCCAAAATAATGAGTAAATGAATGACGGCACCTCTTTGCTAAAGTCCATTTATACGTTCCTATCTCGAAGTCGTCTTCTTGATTCTCTAGTCTCCCATGCCCTGCAAGTTTATTGATCATCTTTTGACTTTCTAGTCGTAGGAGGTCCCATTCAGCTCCTATAACGTAGATCCAAGGCGGAAGGTCCTCCTTTTTGGCGTAGATTGGACTAAGCAGAGGATCACGGCGGTTTTGTCCCGGGCAGACATATCCCCAGTCGTACCAATAACTTGAAAACTTGAGTGAATCCTGTGGGCCATCCTTATATGGACGGCTGTCGAGCTTTTCGCTGGGAGGATAGCTCCAATCAACAATGGGATAAAAAGTCAATGCGGCCCTAATCTTACCCTTTAAAGGGGGTAGTTGGCTGGCGCAAAGGGACAGGTTCCCGCCCGCACTGAAGCCCCCTATGACGATCTTATTCTTATCGACGGGCAAGCTTGCGTCAGTAAGAACGGCACCGGCAACAGCGGCAATATCGTAGACAGCGGTAGGGAATGGGCGTAAGGGCGCCTTAGAGTAGTTGAGGGAGACTATCAGCATGCCAGTGCGCTTTGCCCACATAATGCAGAAGTCATCATCCTGTCGGGCATCGCAGAGTGCAAATCCACCGCCGTGAATGTTTAGGTATAGCGGCAGCAAGTCCTCGGATTTGTAGTTTGGAGGGTAGAAGACGCGGGTTTGGAGTGCTGGGCGGTAAGGGTAGGCCTTTATGAGAGTAGGGGAAAGTGCCGGTGGCCGTGGATATAGAAGTCTGTCGATTGCAAATACAATGCATGCTAAAACCTTAAGGGTCCAAAGCCTAATGAAGCAATTTAGACGATGGGGAAATGGAAGACGAACTTTTAGAAGCGGGGGTACCTCTTGCTCAAGGGCAACTAGAGTTTCAGACATTTTGATAGCTGGTTACCTGAGTACATTTAGGGAATAGCAGGTTGATTAAGTATAAAAACACGGGGTTGAGAGAATCGATTGAGCTCCAGTCCGTCTAGTGATTCCTAGCATTTAGCTGCCTCTGCGGATTTGCAGATGCAGAGGATGGTAACCTTTGCAAGGTGTAATAAGTAAAGGAGTGGGATATCACCCGCTTTTGTTACAGGGCACAACTTGTGCCTTAAAACATAATACCTTACCTACAAGTTCTATTCGAAGCCCTATCACGGTTGTGCCCGAATTACTAAGCTACCCTACCCTACAATTGCCAGCGCAATTATTACTAGGGACTACTAAACTACCATGCTCTCTTTTACACCGAGGTACAAGTGCTATTTTGGGGACTCATAAATCCCTGTAGCTGCACGTCGAGTCGTAATACCAAGCCCCTAATGCAAACCCTTGTCCTAAACCGTGTTGTATTAGGTACACCAGTGCATCGGTGAGTGTTTCTAGTCGATAAGAATTCCTTGTCTATGCCCCAGAGCAACTGCTCTCAGAGTAGTACCGGTAGTGTACACTATTTCTTAGGCAAAGCCACTGTCGACGAGAGCCGATTTTGCAATAGTAGGAACATTGCAATTGTTCTGCCGGAGTAATAATGCTGCCTCAGTTATGTCAGTTTAACACTCTGTTTTAAGTGCGGATTATGTACCTCTATTAATCTACGTAGAGCTTGGGAAATCTGTTTCAAGTCGTCTTTCGATTACGCTATAAAAGGTTATAATTATTTGACAAACTCGGCGTTAATGCGCGGGATTAGCCAAGGTCATTACCATAATTCCGACATCTCTAAGCATGGCCCGTGCGTTGTCTCACTTCCCAGAGATAGATCAAATAGGGGCTCGGTTTTTTGAACATGAAGCTAAACTAGAGACTAGACTATACAACCAAGACAGAGATCACCCCGGTACATGGGGTTTTTACAACATCTTTAAAGTCTGTTAGAGGCGACTTGCCTGTATGGGTATTTGGACCTTTAGAAAACAACTGTTCAAACGCGTGGGCAACTTTAAGTAACAGTTCCTCCTCGAATCGCCGAGTAAAGAAGCAAATGGGAAACCTACTCTACACATTAGTCAAGTGTCGAAACGATACCATGGGTAAAGATCTAGGTGCGGAGGCCTCTTGCGGTATGCCAGGTGCCAGCGCAATCAGGTCGCCCTTTGAGTCTTTCGCCACGGGAGTGTCAGGGCCATAGAACCCTAGCGGGACGGCAATCAACGGCGACCCCGCCAAGCTAGCAAATGTTACAGGAATTGATGTTGCAATTGGAACAATTAGGACATCAAGCTTCTCTCGGTCAAGAGCGCCTTGACTTCCGCCGTCGGTTCTAATAGACTCGAACAAATCACCGAGCTTCTTATATTTCTCCAACGCATAATGGTCATTATCTTAGGCAAGCTTGAGGGTATCGACGTTGTATGTGGGATACCTTTCCTCTGCTGTAGCTTTGGTATACTCGATGAGCTCTTGTAGAGAATCTATACTTTGAGGGATAGTTTCCAAACTCTTGGAGTAATCCCCAAGACTGTCCGCTAGGTCAGCAATCGTGACAGACATCGTATCTTTCAAAGACTATGACTCCCATTCTTGAGCAGACAGAAGCCGGGTATTGCCTACAATCTCGGCTCCGAGTATGTCCAAAGTTTTGACTGCGTTTGCAAAGGTGGCGGCTTCATCCTGCTGAATCACTTGGATACAATGCCTAGGGATATCAATTCGGATGCCAGAAAGATCGCTTTTTTGACACGCTTTAGTGTAATCAGGGATAACATCAAAAGAGATATCATGGGAGGGTTCTTCGTACTCTTTCCTGCTATGATTCTCAATATGGTCGCAGCATCCTTCACATTCTGAGTGAAAGGCCTGGTAGTATCAAACCGATAGGAAGCGGGGATGATTCCGTCCCGGGAGACAAGTCCAGTTGTTGGTTTCAGTCCGACAAGATTTCCCTTCCTAGCGGGATTGCAGATGCTTCCGTTAGTCTTCAGGTTCATTAGTCGTTTCTTAAGATGTATGCTAGCTGTATATGAGGCCAGATTGGCTCACCTCAGTACCGATAGCTGCAAAAGCCAGTCCAAGACTTGTTGATACAACAGAGCCAGTACTGCTACCAGACGTTTTCATCTTTGGATAGAAAGGTCCACTAATCTAGACGCCTCGGGGACACCAACCTGTCGCGGCATTGTTCCATCCGTAGTTTGCCCATTCTGTGAGAGAAGCGTTACCCAGTATTATAGCGCTAGTTTGATCCCGAGACGAACATGAGGAGCAAGCTAGGAATTGTTACCCTCGACGACCCGATTTCTTTGCTTCTTCATCCAATTCTCTTGCAATTCGAACGGCATCTTTATTAATCTCGAGAACAGACTCGAATAAATGGTTGACCTCTTCAATACGCTTAAGATAAGCGCAAACCACGTCTGTAGCTGTGAAAATTCCCACGTCGAAACCAATGCTAATCCCGTCAAGAGAGATTCCCAGCAAGGATGGGATGGGCGATGTAACTTCTCCTTGCGCACGCTTAGCAAAGTATTTTACGTCGATATATCAAGCGCTTACTTTCGAGTGGCGGGGTCAACTTCACAAGAGCAGCCATTATGATGGACGCGCTTAACAAGACAACTACGGATGTTGAAAACCCGCTGCGGCTTGCCACCTCGCATGAAAGTGGCCGCTACTTTTTCACATCGGCATGATCTCAATATCTATTGAATATTCAAAGTTTCGCCCACCAACAATGAGAAATGCGCAATGCCGTCTAGAAAAGCAACAGAACGGAAAGTGTCATGGGATGATTCAAAATGAAAAGAGCTGAGGCGCATTGGGGTAGGAAAGTGGGGATTTGGTCCGAAATGTAGCCGTCTGATGCGAGCATATAGGGCGGCTCAATGTCTCAAAGAATCTTAGACTCTAATGTAGGAAACATTCAGTGTCTCGGTGTTTGGATGGGACATTGCCGCCAACGCGGGATCTAATACCAGCACCAGAATTGATGTGACAACCCTCACTCTCAGTACTAAGATATGCTCCGTATACTACGATAAACGGAGTCTTTACTGGGCTAACATATATATCTTTAGCCTTGATACGGATAAATTCCGACCCTGACGTTGGCTGGAGGCGGACGATGGCAGTGTCACGATGCTAATACGGGATTATGGAGCAAAACTTAGCCCCTATTCATTCTAGATCGCCAACTTGCACTAGGAAAAGTTTCCTGCTCTTTCAAATTGATAAAATAATCCCAGTTCTGTCTATGGGTGTTGATCCTGTCTTTTTCAACTTGCATGGCGAATCCAAGGTAGGTGAATATCCCCTAGTGAAGAATACTTGGTTTATCAAGTTTCCGCGTTTCTGCATACAAGTTGCAATGAGGAAAGTTTATGAATTGGAAACTTATCTGAACCTTTCTACATCTGCAGTTATGGTTCAGTTGATGCCAAAGCATCATGAGCAGAATCGAGTGAGTGAATAGGGGTAAAATCCTACTGTACTTTGGGAGAGTGGAAAAGAAACACAAAGAGGAGCAAGGTAAAAGGAAAAAATACAGCCGCCGCCTGACCGATCTTAATGATACCGCCCGATGGTCCGTTCGTACCACTACTCCCCAAAGGGGCTGAGTATTTAGTTACTCAGCAGCCGTTGGTCCATTCGCCTCCGTACTACTCCCCAAAGGTGAGGTGATGAAGTGCACCGAATCAAGCATTGGCTACGTGGGGGACTCGAACCCCTTTCTGTGAGTTTCAGCAATTAAGATATTACTTAATACTGAACTGTCAGCTCTACCAAGTAGGCCAACTTGTTGAAAGAATGACTGGCTATTTTTCTTTATATACACTGGCCTGGTTGTACGCGTTGACGGGGTGATCGACGCGCTCACGAGGTGATAGACGCGTCGAAGAAAACATTCCAGCTACCATAGCAGGGTATACCTGACGCTCTCAAGGGAATATTTTGGAGAATAAGTCATCCAACCTCCAATATCAAGTCGTCAGCATTATTCTAGTAGTTCTTATTTTTGTAAACTTAGGTCAAACTACCGTTATGCACACGCTTCACAAACTATCCTACAGAGATGAATTGATAGTTTGGTTGGAAGATACAGTTAAAATTGTGCGTAATGAAATAGTAGACAGTGTCCAGGTTCATACTAAAGGCGTCAAAACCTCACTCACCCGAACATTAAAACATTTATGTCAAGGTACGCTCTATCATCATTAAACAATATCTATATAGCTTGTAGTGTCGAAAAAGACAGAAAGCAGTAATTACACAACACAATCGCGACTGGGCAAGCTCACGCAAGCGTCCTCAATATTTCGAAACAGTCCAGAACAAAGCCTATCGGTCTTCAACTCTCCCTACACATTAGTGGGGATCGGGGTCTAGCTGTGCTAGTATCTTTCTTGTTCTATCATCCTTTGTCACTATGAGGTATCAATAGCGTATCAACCAGCCCTATGCACCGGTGCTTTACTAGACCGATATATCTCTAGCTGCACGTGGAAGTGCTAGGTAGTCATGAGACAACTGCCCAGGTGCATGCGGGTACGTAGTCTTGACCCCTTCCGGTCACGTTAAATAAGTACTGCTATTCCGCGATCAAACCAACTCGGCAGTTCCTCATTTTAAGAAGAAATGAAATATGCAGGTATAATCTAACTAGTTCAAGCAGTACAGATATTTTATCGCGCAATAAAGACCAGTACTGTACTGTTGCTGAGATGTCTATCTTAATCGAAGAGGTGGATAGGAAGGAGAAGAGTGATTCGGAGCTACCTATAGAATCGGATACTGACAGTGATCCTGATTGGGTTACAGGTCAGTCGCTCGAGTTTTTTCCCCCTTTCGACATGTCTCCAGGGCATAGGTTGTCTGATCAGAATTTTCCCACCCTCGCTACTCCTGCGGACTCCCAAACCCCTTCGCAATCACTATTGTAAGTGGCCACTGCTGATTCTAGAGTCCGGAATAGGGCTTCCTCTAGGTATTATGATGGCTGCTCTGGCTATCGTGATGTTTCTTGTGCTTCTAGAGAGCTCCATCATCGGGGCTGTGCGTGACAACCTCTCCGGTCTCTTTGATAGTGAATGAACTAAAGCTGATTTGGTCTGAGGAATATAGACTACACCCAAGATAACTACTGATTTTGAATCTTTGGACGACGTTGGCTGGTGTGGTTCTGCATATTCACTTGCTAGGTAAACTTCGGCTCCTTTTTCTCCTTGAGGAAATACACTTACACCTAATTTCAGTGCAGTCCTCCAGCCTTTGTCAGGGAAGATATATACAAAATTGAACAAGAAAGTACGTCGTTCCCACCGTTTTGACTTCACGAAGCAGCCTTACATGTTCGTCTGACTTGATAATGCTTTAATTAGTCGGCCTATTTGACCTTCTTCACGATCTTCGAACTCGGCTCTCTTGTATGTGGTGTATCAAGTTCATCTACTGTGTTAATTGTAGGCCGCGCTATAGCAGGAATAGGGGTTTCAGGTCTGCAAAATGGCAGTCTCACAATAATTGCCACTTCTACGCCACTTTACAGACGTCCAAGTGTGTAAACAGTAAAAAATCATGAACTACTATTAACCCCCTTACTAACATCCAACTAGCTTTGAATGGAATCCTAATTGGGGGTAAGTTCCCCATTAATAAGCTTCTCATGGGAAATTTGGGCATTGACATCCCTCAAGTAAGCCAGTTAGGTATTCTTTTAGGTCCCTTGATCGGAGGTGCATTTGCCACATATACTACCTGGAGATGCTCCTATCATATTATGCCCCTATCTATTTTCAGTCCGCACTGAACGCCACTACCATTATAAGTGGTGTCTATACACTGCCGAAGATTGTGTCGCAAGTGATATTTATTATAACCTCTGGAATATTAGGTATGTTTCTACCGACGATGCTATTTACTATATCTGTCTAATAACTAGGCACAATCCTCCCCAGTATGCAGTATCAAGATGGGGTTACTACCTTCCGTGGTCTATCGCGAGTGGCATCCTTGGAACCGTAGCCACAGGACTCATATCTACCTTCGGTGTAGACACATCAACGGGCCAATGGATTGGCTATCAGATTCTATTTGGCGTAGGATGTAGGATCGGTATTCAGATGGTAAGAAGCCGTTCATGCGCACTTATTACTTGCAAATTTGATCATAAGAGGAGTGTATAGCTAATAATGACTCTCAACGTAGCCTATACTGGCAGCTCAAAACTCTCTCCCAGATTCGGATATCCCGATGGCCATTTCTCTTCTCATATTCTATCAGAATATAGTGTCTTCTATCTGGTTATCAGTCGCTAGTACAATATTCAAGGGCAGTCTTCAAACCTATATTCCACAACTCGCCCCTTCAGTCGACCCGACGGTTATCATCCACGCCGGTGCTAGGGGTATACGAGATGTAGTATCGCAAGGCCCTGTTCTCACTCAGGTACTAATAGCATACTCGATGTCCATTGACAATGCATTCCACCTCGCAGCAGCTTCTTTTGGGACTGGATTATTCTTCGCATGGGGAATGGGGTGGAAGGATATCCGGAAGAATAAGGTAGTAAACACCAATGAAATGGTGGCATGAACGCTTGTCAGTTACCTTACTATCTAGGTTGGAAGAAAACGCATGTGAATTAGGAGCTTGGGCATGGACAGTGTACAGCGGTGTTGTGTTTCCAACCAGCTAATAAGACATAAATTACCAGGGCGAACTTGAACGTACGACTCGTAAAAAAACACTTGGTTTACCATAAAATTGCAAGTAGACGAGATAATACAACATGCGCTTGTGGCGCACTATAACCGCAACTCTTATATACTTAATTACTAAGTGCTTGCAAAAAGGCTTTCTGATTAAGGCGGCAGATTTGGAGAAGGCTTGATTTTACTGATTACATAGTAGATTAGGTATTTACATTTCTTCATGTTCGAAAAACCGAGCCAAGTATTCTCATGGACTTGGCAGCTTGGCAACTAGCCCCCTTTTGTAATAGGCCTGTTGATCTATTCATAAGGCCCTGCGCAAACTTCTACTAAACAACGAACGAAGCAATCGTTTGGGCGTAATCTCATTTGTATCTACGAGACATTTCCATTATTTTCTAGTGCGATCTAATGGCGCAATAGCCCCGGGTAAATCTGATGCCTCCCAGATCAAGTAGATACTTCTCCGAGGCACGAAGGGTGCATAATGAAAATGTTGTCACTAGGCCGTCGCACACCTAAGCGTTCATCACATACCAAGCCTCCCGCCCATCATATGAGACATCATAATCATGGCGAGGTGATCGTCCCAATCGGCCAATTGAGGAATGCATACGGTAAATATCGGATCGGACGGGGTCAGCTGACACGGTACATGAAGTTCTGATATTGGTGCCAAAGGGCGACCCTGATTACGCGTATATGTCGTGAAACAGTGCACAAGTCACCACGCGCGCTGAGGCCCGCATAGTGGGCGTCTAGCTATCGGATATCTCCTTGCCTTCGGATGTGTATCTGTTCCGGGTCTAACGAACTTTCACAGGAAATTGAATACACTTCTCAATGGCGAGCAAAAAGACTTGTGTTGAAATTTCTCGCCGCCTATGAGGTTTTCGCACGGTTCCGGCGCTATTCAACTTAATGTCATACTCAGAGATGTTTATAGAAAAGCAAAACTGTACTAATTGGATAGTATTTGCATAGTTCTAACGATCGGAATATGAAGTATGAGCTAGTTACAGTATGAGCTGCATGTATCAAGTCAGGGCTATCCTTATACTTGTATTCCACTCAACCTCCTTCGTGTTAATCCCATCAGGTTTGCCGTTTCTCGGGTGTTTTTATCTGAGAATAGACTTCTAGTCCGGGTTCGATCATGATAGAGCCGCTTAACCTAGCCATCTATTTAGTCTCGGCTGAGTCGTTCTATAATATTCTTTGACAGCCATTGAAGCCGGTTTCTCAAATCTGTGCCGACCTGATCAATAACAAAAGCAGAAATTGACGGCATCTCCTGCGCTCCCCCATACCCCCCGACTTTTTCATGGCCTTCCCGTTTCTTGTATGCAAGGGACTTTAACTTGCGGGAAAGAAGGTTGATAAGGCTCTGAACGCGATGCAGTTCGCCGAGAACGGACTGGGCTTTCATCCGATCTTGGTCTTCCCCATAGAAGCGATGGCTATCAGTCATCAGGCAGGCTCCGTTCGGACGGTTTTTTACCGATGAGGGTGTTGATAAAGAAGTGATAGTAGGATTTCTGTAACGGCTATTTGTAACTGGAATGTTGCGCAACGCAACGTCGTACCTGCCCAAGACCTTGTAGATCATCAAAGATATGATGGCAAGCAGGTACCCGTCGTCCGAGCACGGGCACTGCATGATTGAGCCGATAGCGCCAAGGACATGCTTGTTTTTGTCGATAGTGTCTTCAATGGTCGGCGAAACACCGTTTCGCCATGATCTGTTCGGGGGAATAAGTATTTGCATGAGCCCTAGCGCATGTGATAGACAACAGTCGTACGAGGCGTCGGTAGATAGCAATGCTTGGCAGCATGGCAATGCCTCGTCAGGGGATACAACTTGGCTTAAAGGGGCTACTGTCGAAGGGAACTCCTTGCCGGCTGTATCGGACGAAGTGGAAGACTCCTGCGCGGCGATGGACCCGAATAGCAGCGAATCGGCGAAAATATCCGTGCTGGGGGTGTTTGTACCAGATAATGGTGTATCCAAGGCTCCAAAGTCCGTAATTACGTCTGCCAAGGGGGGTAACATTGACTGGCCCTCGGGACTTGACGTGTTGGTGAAGAACGTAAAATCCAAGTCTGCTAATGTGCCTGTTAGAGGAACAGCGTCATAGTCAAACGCCTCCGTATACGTGATACCCGTCGATGGGTTGGTTTCAGGAAGGGACTGTGCCACCTCCAACGGCTGTATGGGATGGTTCGTTGTTGAGTGCTGTGGAGGGTCCTTGTCTTCACTAGTAGTACTGGTACTGTGTTTTCTGCCTCCTCGACGGGTCACTACATATTTGCAAGCAATCCCTCGTCTAGAACATCGGGAGCATGTTGGTTTCTCGCGGTGGCACTTTACTTTGGAAACAGCACATGCATGACAGCTGTCTCTCAGTTTTACCGGCCGGGGCGAATTCAAAAAGGGCGACATTGTGCTGGCCTGTGAGGATCCGGGGTAGGATTTGAGACTGATATGGCCCGAAACCAAAGGTTGAATCCCGAGAGCGTTGAAAATGACGATTATCAGAGAAGTGTAGAAGAGTGCAATAGAACTCGGCTAGAGGCACCGAGACTTCCATTCTTCTGAATTAAACCGGCGTGCACTGATGTCGTATCTCCTCAGTTTTTGATTGTTATCTGGGCCGTAGAGTACAGCAGCAAGATTGTATGTAAGCGCAGTACGCACGTATACCTGGACGGCTCCATAAATGGTCAGAAGAGGCGTCAAAGGAAGCTGACGGATGCAACTGATCTGCGCGAGAGAGATGGTTGAAGGTAACTGTAAGCCGAGCCTCTGCGCTAAGTGTTTCGTTTTCCAATTCAAGGAGCCTATAGAATCCTGAAGACTTCCTGCTCGAGATAATGGCATGAGTGTTTTATTCAGCCCTCCTGGGACCGGACGCTGTGTACCTATAGCTCGTCGTACCAATCCCCCCCACGTGTGGTCGCCAGACCGCACAGAGTGGTGGCATTGGTCAGACCAGTTAGCAAGCAGCATGCACAGAGCTTACTTGCAGGAGCTCTGACAGGTAAGTTCAATATTCATCAATGCTATAGAATGGATTAAAGAAAACTGGTTTTACATGTAACCGATATAGCACGAGGATAGAGTATTCAGTGTCAGAACAAATAATTATACTGTATCCCTTTTTTCCTTCATGGGGATACCTACCGATATTTCTTTCTTGGCGGATACACTAGGTTAGTGTAGAAAACAACAAGCCACATAAACACTTTAATGAGTGAAATGTGAGCTACCGGAGAAGGAGGCAAAGTGAACGCAATAGGAGTTGAGCAGCCCAAATACAATGATAATTCACTCTTAGTTCTTACATATGTTTTTGGTAAATCTACTCAAGTGACTTTTCTGCGAGCCAGTGTAGAGCCCATTCCTGCTCTTTGAGGGGCCGAATATACTTGCATTTGAGTCTGCCCGAGTCCGGAAGCGACTCAGTATTGAAGAAACCCACTGTGCGGTCGTTACATGTGGCGAGTGAAACCCAAGATGCGGGCGACATACTAGTTCCGTGGATCTTCTATTGAGCTAGTGTGAGTGCTAAGCCAGCGACTGCTTGGCGTTCAATATTTAGATTTGAGACCATCGTTAACAACTCATCTCGTAGTATGAACCCCTGACAGCGAATTAACTATGGGTAAGTCTACTCACATCCTATACGGCCACTTTTCTCATGCTCAAGTCCGTGAACACTCTGTACACAAGCCTTCACCATGAATACCTATGCTGAACTTCAGAAGTCCGTCGACGGCATCGCCGACGCGACTAGCCATCTCATCGAGCAGCTCAAGAAAGTATGCCACGGCGTTCCAAACCCTTCATTCGACTCTTTCCCCAGTCATCTAGACATTAATTCTGACACACATCGAGACTTGCGTCGTGCCAAACAAAATGTGCTCTCATGCCTAAAGGAGTTCCAGACCTACCTCACCCAGCCCACTGATTTTATTCAACAAATCGCTAGCCAGGTGCGTTCCGTTAACTTTCAACTTTTTTATCTTGTCAGTAGATAACTCATATTCTTTCACAGTGCCAAACTCTCGCGTGTTTGCGGTGGCTGGGAGACTTCCAGATCCTCCCGTGTATTCCACTGAGCGAAAGTGCTTCGATTAAAGATATCGCAGACTTGACGGGCGTTTCGGAAATGCAACTTTCTCGCATTGTACGCACAACCGCAATGGCCGGTTTTTTACGCGAACCAATGCCCGGCCTAGTAGCCCATACAGAGCTGTCGGCCCGATTTATAACAAAACAGTCCTTTCTCGATGCAGTCATGTTCCTAGCCGAAACCGGGACCCCGGTGGCCTTAAAAACTTCGGTCGCGACGAGGCTCCAGGGGAGATTGGGTACCATTGATGCTACGACGCCGTACACCGTCGCTTTCAACACATCCCGAGGCTTTCAGGTGGCATGTGAACAGAGCAAGAAGCTGCGACGCCAATGGCTAGCCTTCTCTCGATGTGTTGTTAACGCGAAGGATGACTTCACTGAAACGTTGGGTCAGCTCGACTGGTTCCGCACCAGAGACGCTCGTATCGTAGATGTGAGTCTATCCTAACTCGCAGTTTCGATGATTAGCCCTGCGCTGTTGAAGATGATACATTGACGATATCCTTAGGTTCGCGCTAGTTCTAGCGAAGCAGTTGTGGCCCTTGCCGAACTATGGCCCAAGCCACAATTTATCGTCCAAATGCGCGAGCCTGCTTCTAGCGCGGGCGCGATCGTCGGAACTGGGCGATCGGGATCTTTTAATCATATGGAAACTGATCACTTGGGCGGGCTGAGTTCGAGAATTAGCTTCCAAAGACGCTCGCCAGGGTCGCCACAGAATGTAAAAGACGCCACTGTTTACATGTTCAGAGTACCGACAGATGACCTAGGCTTTCTTGGCTATCCTCAGGTTGGCGATTTGCAAATACTTCCGGAGTTGTGGACACACCTGAGCATTCTGAAAGCGAATCGTGCTGCTGCTTTCATACTATTAGTACAGGTGCTTCCCGACCCGGGCTCTGTCGATGCGGATATTGAGGAAACCGCCCGCCTGCGAGATCTCTGGAAGATGCAGTTAGTTAACAGGCACGAAATTCAAGTGGACGAGCTTACCGAGATGATTAACGGTGTTAACGACGGCCTAGGGTGGTTGGCAGTTGTTAACAAGCTAGAATCACGCTCGAGCGCCACTGCGGCCTTCGTGGTCAAGTACGAAGACTTTCCAGTTATCCAACAAGCACTAGAGCTCGGATAGATAAAAGGACGGTTGGACTGGGAGCGATGAAATATCCTGACCTAAACGGTATCAAAAGTAAATGGCGCACATTTTTAGGATAATAGAGTTCGCGTATCTGGAATCGAACACAAAGATACCACCTACTCCTTTTGAACTCGTCTAACGCACCTACATAGTAGAACAAGTGTACCATTGGAAGAAACAACAATATTTAGGCATTGATGGTCATGCTTGACACGCTCCCCAGTTAACATGTATGCTACAAAGTCGGCGCTATCATTTTTGCCTGTACAGCTTCCAACACCTCGTCAGCGGTATTGTATTGGTGATCCCAGCATCCCTTGATTACGTCGCCACCGATCATGTGGGATACGGATGGGAAACAACCCATTTTAAACCAGTCATCCACCTGAGTCTCATAGCCCTCTTTCTCCTCCATAGAATTCCATCGGGGTGGGCTATCTCTGAATGGCCAATATCCCGTCTGGATAGTGTAAAAGATGGATCCTAGACTGAAGATATCGGTTGCTAGTGTTGACTCTCATTTCATCCGGGGGTCAAAAAAAGGTGAGTCGGGCAGGTGGCCGCCGTCCAACCCAAGCTCTTCACACATCGACCCACCGAAATCGCAGAGCCAGATGCTGATAGAGGACTCATTTACTTGGTCCACCAAGAAGTTTTCTGGTCGTAGATCCGAGTGTATCACTCCCTTCCCATGTGCGTATACAATTGCCTCGGCCACTTGCTTACACATTTCGACACGCTGGAAAGGGCGTAATTCTGCGTTGTGGGAGTCGACATATGTCTGGAGGTTTCCGAGTCTGGCTTCTGAAAGATATATACCTTCGGTTGTGAATCCCAGATACCTGTCAACGACGGTTATTTCCTTTCACCAAGGAAGCTCAGAAAGGGGCACAAACGGAACGATTCTGGGATGCCTGCTCAATGTTTCCAGAATCTGTCGTTCAATATCGAGAGCTTTCACGTTTTCTTTTTCTAAGCTTTCGTGATTGGGATTCCCTTTCTAAACCTTCATTGCCGTCTTGAGGACTACACCTTCAGCATAGCGATAAAAATCCGAGGTCGAACCATGGTATGATAAAGGTTGCATTGTGTAGAGTATTGGTGTTTAGAATTAGCGGCCAGGTACCTCCTTACGTGATATGCCATGACTATGCTTTGGTACGGGCTTTGTGCCACGTGTCTCCAGCCGGCATATACAGAGCGTCCAATAAGGAAATTGCGCAAAATGCATATAGTACCGCGCACTATAAATTAGAATGTGAGGTCATCTATATTCAGCGAAGTATGAGTCACAAGAAAATGCATTAAATTTAGACAATCAATTCATCAGCTGTTACAAATCGTAATGATATGCCGCAAAGCTAGCAAACAACCAACTTCGAATATTTCAAGCTTGGTATTTCCACTTTTATCCTGCCTAAGTGTACTTCTAAGTGTACTTCCTTTCACGCTTAATCCCACCGTTTCACACAAAGTTCCAAGCCTATGCGATATTAATAAACATCGTTCTAATGATAGAACGTAGCAGCGTACCATATCGCTAGTGCCTAGGGCAGTTAAATGCTCCGCAATTTTCCTTAACCTTAGTAGAGCCCATAGTGCCGTCTTTGGCTGTATGACCGGGTTTGTCCTTGTCAGCGCAAGGTGGTGATCCTGGATATAGGCCGTGGGATACAGCGTGTATGAGATCCCGTCAAAACAAATGCCGTCATCATCTTGCAAGTTAACGTCGTACAGGATCCCGGCCACCTCTAACATGGTGTCGAAAGGGATCCGGAGGCCCCAAGTCCCCGGGCGGACAGGAACGGGAAAGCCACGCGCGATGATAGTGCTCGGAAACGGTGCTTTCCAACATGTACCAGGCGATCATCGAGATTACGAAGGTCCCGTATGCTGATCCCGAAGGTCAGCAGACTGCCGTCTTGTTTGGAGGCATCCTAGAAGTCTACAGATGAGCGGGCTACTTGATCTGGTTGTGGCACACAGAATGACGCAGCAATCCAGGAGAGGAACCGCCCGAATATTGAGATTTCGGTCGCAGTGCTCTTGAAGATCAGCCTTGAGACCCCGGAAGCCTCGTCAATAGAACGGACAGAACGTTCCCTGTAGTCTACTAATTGGTTGTTGCTCTAATTATATAGTTATTCGGGGGGGGAAGGAACGAAAAAGAAGGAAGAGAGCAAAATGGCGGCAAAGGAGGTGACAGGCGAATTGAAAAAAAAGGAAAACTCTATGACTGCAAAAAGAAAACACGTTATTATACTGACCGGAAATAGGAAATCTCTTCCCTGGGAGTATCTCCAAGCCCACCAAGAACTGTTCGCCACGGGCAATTTCTTCCCAATTCGTTTGAACATACTCGTGACACGACGTCACCTAGGCATGCAGCGAGTTGCCCATTACTGTCGGAACGGGTCCAAGATCAGGGTTACCTTCGAGCTCATCTCTGATACACTGCTGGGTTTGCCACGTGATATTGAATGCAACCTCGTGAAATTCCGCGCCCGTTTCTGAAGAGCCAAACGAGCCCCTTACTACCGTATCAATACTATGCATGAAGGCACTGCCATATAGAGGAAGGTCGGGAAGCGACGGCGGCCCTCGTGCTACGGCCATCGCGCCCAAATCCGCGCCTAATTGGCCCTTGAATGCTGTACGTTCGCTGTTAGACTTCCGAAGGTCATGTAGCTCGATTACGGTCGCACGCGGCAACACGCTATGTTCTAAGTGTTATGTGCTAATGCGAAATTGGTCAGCCGCGTTCAAAGTCTCCCTTACTTCGGTGACCGGCCGCTTGATACTAAATCCGTATTCTTCGCCGTTCTGGCTTGGCCTAGCCAAAACGAATGCGCCCGAATCGATACCAACGGAGCTTGAAGTCCTTGCCGAGAATAATATTCATGCATCTTTGAACCCCCCCTCTCCCCCAAACAGCCAACGCACCATCTCGAGGAAAACGCAGCCCAAGTACCGTATGCCCAGAGACCTGGAGAGCTCGACGTCCGCAATATCGATCTCGGGCGGCCGATACGGGGCGGTAAACTCAATAGACCTCGTTCTGGCTCTTCTTTCCCGAGTTGAAGTCCGGTGGAGTCTGGCTAGGGCGGGGTTCTGCGACTACTATTCCCCAACAGGCTCTCTATTGTTCCGTTCGCAGCTCGGCGCCATCTCCAGGGCTACGACAGATCGCTCGAGGTTGGGAACGTTGCGTATCTAGTTGAAGCGCTGTAGCAAAGTTATCAAGCTCTAAACCTCGTGGAATCGTTGAAGCCGATGGAGGAGGCAGGGCCAATAAATCCTCCAGATGCTTTCAAGGCGGCAAGATTACTTAGGTACCCTATCACAATCACAGGAGCGGCGGGAATGCCGCAGTCGAATGTGACCGCACAGGCACAGTCCCCCTCAAGTAGCTAATACAAATACAGATACTGGGCCAGATTCAGCTGGACTTCACAGCGGCAAGCCGCTAGACGACACCAAGAGCTTCCCATTCCTTCTATTTCATTGCTATATAAATAAGCTTATAAAAGCATGATTTTGACAACTTCGAGTCTCATAATGTTTAATCTCGTTAGTGTGGACTATGTAGCGACACTATACCATTTTTTCTGTCCACCTCTAACCTCAAAGGCCACACTTCCGTCTTCCGCGAGCTTCCTGAGCACTTCCTCCATGAACGGTTCTAGTGCCATCTGTCTTACATCATCACCTAGCTGATCGCCATGCATCTCATGCGCAAGCTCCTTCACTGTAACCCTGCGCCTCGCATTGGCGTCCCTGAGCCGTGCTAGCGTCTGCAGAATCTGTATCTCCCGACGAGTTTTGGAAGCTAGCTGAGCCTCAATCTTTCGCGGCAGGTGCTGGATAACCATACCGTGTGCCGGGTATCCAATTTCGCAATCTTGGGAGCCCATGGTGCGGAGCGACTCCATCCACGAACTGAGCTGCTCGACGGCCGCCGTGCCGTGGCCGAGCACGTTGTCGCCCGTAAACATGGCGTTTTCCTCCTCTAGTACGAAGCACATGTGGTCGTGCGAGTGACCCGGCGCGTGTACGGCCCGTACTGTAGCACCCTCGACTTTGAATACCTGACCGTCCACGATCGGCCGCTGCCCTTTACTCGGCGTATGTTTGTAGATCGAGGATTCTAGGTGCGGGTACATGCGCACGAGATCGGGTACACCACCGGTATGGTCGCCATGCCAATGGGTGAGGAGAACACGAGAAAGAGCAAAATTCGAGTCCGCGAGCACCGAAGAGATCAGGCCAGCCCATTCTGGTATTCCTTGGCCAGTGTCGATTATCAGTCTCTCAGGTCCCGTACCTACGATATACGTGTTGGTTCCTTGGAGCGTGAACTAAAATACTGTCAGTTTAATCCCTTGTCGGGCCGCTGATTTCTGGAAGATACTTCAGCAACGTTGCTCAACTCACCTTGCCAGCATTCTGACCTAGAACGCGGATCACTCGACTACTGATCTGTTCCACATCTGCGATCTTGGGCAAATGTGATAATTGCGATTCTAGAAAATCCTCAAAAGCGCAGATATTGAGCGCTTTGTTGATTTGGCGGTATCCCCCCTTGTGCTTCTTAGCAATTGGCTCACCCATCTCGTATTAAGGGAGAGCGTAGTATCTAAGTAAATACTCCGAGGGCCAATGGTTTATTAACTTTTGCTTTCAGAGCATACTAGATTCACTAGGATAAATAAATACCACAACCGAATCAACCATCATCGGCGTTACCCAAGTTCTAGAAAGGGAGGGGACTTGCATTTTATTCGACACTTCCATAGGTAAGATAAAACCTGGATACGCCACTCCGAGTTGTTTACCCAAAAAGCATACATAGCGAATAAGCGTCTCGGCACAGACACCCATCAACTCAGTCCCGGTGCTCTATCTAAAGAGAGGCTCTTCGCTGCTGCTAGGTATGTACACTTGTGAGCTGCCCGGTGTATAACACCACTATCGGGTACCGACGCGTACAACACACCCTCTTGTCCTATTCTCCTCACCCTGTGTCACTATTCCTCGTTGGATCCACCTAAGCCCGTGTCCGAAGTCCGACGCACCGAAGCGGAGCCATGTCTAGTCTCCATCCAACGGAACTGATATCGGGATAACATCGAGTATCAGGCTTCTCATATCTGATTCGCGTAAGAAGGCTGATGTGAGATGGCTGTGCGTCATTTGTAACGGCACCCAGTTTTGATATACACCCTCACCAGGGCTCTAGCCGCTCACCGCATCGCACTGTATAAGATCGTAGCCTGGCTCTAATCCTATAGAATGAATTACAGGTAATCACGATCGCGATAGATGAGCTTAGAACTCCGAGTGATACTTGTTCTCCGGATTGGATATGGTTAGGAATGTTCATCCACACCTTGATAAGGGCTCAATGGTTGATACACTGATTAATCACGCATCAAAGGGCAAATTAATTGCTAAGATGACAATTTTAGGCTTGGTAATGGACTGAGCACTCATTTAACGTCCAGATCCATCAGCACCAACATTACTCGTTGCTAAAAATAATCCGTGAAACAGCTACTTACGCCGTCCTAGGAAGTATAGGTAACTGCGGTTTGACCCTCGTTGCTGCTTCAAGGAAGGTTATGGTCTGTCTCTAGCCCCTTAATTGGTATATAGTAATGCAATCCGTTATTGAAAGCCTCTTTTGAGAAGAATCACCATCAAGATATTGCTCCTAAACGATGCAAATACGTTTAGAGCTATAACAAGATATTTCTACATCGCTTAGCACCTTTCGCGTGCTCGAAATAATTATCATGGTTTGCATCCTCTTCCGTCCTGCTAGTTGGTGTGATTGTGCTTGTCTATTGGGTCGGGCCACAATTGATGGCTAGTGAAAAGGCAGAGGTCTAACCCTCTACCTATACACTACGTATTTTCTCACTCGCTTACCCATCGCTTATCTCGAGAGAAACACGTCACTTTCGGACGGAGCTGAGGGATTGGTCCCGAGATCGGGGATTTCCATGCAGGACGTTTGACCACTGACGCAGAATGCGGTGACCAGATTATAAACAAATCATGGCCCCTAGTCTCTCTGGCCTTTATCTAACGAGAAAAAGCCACACCTGATTTACTTTTTTTGTTTTTTTGCTGCGATACGACATGGCGGACAACATCGAAATTCCGGAGCGCCCCAGAGGCGATTTGGGCAACCAGTTTCTTTGCTTGACCATCTGCGGGTATAAACGTCCCGGTATGAGTGATGAAGACTACAGACACCATATGACTAAAGTGTCTGCGCCTATGACAAAGGGCCTAATGGTTAAGTACGGAGTCAAACGATGGACCATGGTAAGGTTTTCATTAACTAGACGTGGCCCTTGCCTAAATCTCATACAAGCGTTCTGACCGTATTAAGATCCACAATACTGGCGATGCTCGAGCGCTTATGGGTCACATATCCGACCATCATATGTCAAACTTGGCAGATTTTGACTGCTTTAGTCAAGTTGTCTTCAAGAGTGTAGAGGACTTCAAACGGATGAAGGATGACCCGTGGTATCAGCAACACATCGCGCCCGACCATGTGAACTTTGCGGATACGAAAAGGAGTGCTATGACCATTGGTTGGATCAACGAGTTTGTTAGGGACGGAGAGGTTGTGGATGGGATGAAGGACTGCTATAGAATAAAGGAGGACCCCTGATTATCTAGAAGCGATCTAATCTAGGCTAGATAGTCAAATA
This sequence comes from Xylaria digitata, assembly GCA_022495195.1. Classification (NCBI taxonomy): domain Eukaryota; kingdom Fungi; phylum Ascomycota; class Sordariomycetes; order Xylariales; family Xylariaceae; genus Xylaria; species Xylaria digitata. The sequence continues at coordinate 221,410 of MU376964.1, read as the reverse complement.
AGACCATCTCCACCTATGTAGGGCGTTCGTCGGACTTCGGAAACCAATAGCCATCCGTCTCCACTAGGTAGCTAGAGTGAGAATCCCCGGCGTAGAAATACCGAGATGGGTCGACTATCCGTTCACTAGCTCCGAAGTCCGAAGCTGCTTTAGGGTTCAGTCCACCGGCTTGGCTGACGCTTCATCAATTCATGCACGCCTACTTCTCCTTTTTATACCTACGTTCAAATTACGACGACGACGGCAAAGCCTTTTCTTTTTCCATTTGCAAAAAAAAGTCTTAATCATCACCAAACCGGGAGACAGTGCATTTCGCCCCTCAAAATTGTTCGCTGTCGCTATGTCTTCCACAACAGTCCACGCTGCCGCAGTGGTGAGCGGATCATTCTTATCTGGTGCGTTCCAACTCATCCGATCTGTAGCATACGCATCTTGGCATCGTGTTTCCTAACCTGCAACTCTCCCAGGGGCGATGCTAGGGCTTTCTCTCGTAACGGTTCCTGTAATACTAGATACGACGGATCATGCGCCACATCTATTCCGTCAATGGGCTCGCCTTTACCACTACGGCCACCAGGTGAGTGCCCCGGAGTGTTTATCCAAGATCGCCATAACTGACACGAGACTTTTAAATAGATCATGCCCTCCATCGCAGTAGGCACCCTAGCTCTATATGCCTACGCGGCAGTAAAGAGGTCTAATCAGAAGAGACCTTGGGGCATGTTAGCCCTGGCAGGTGTAACGACGATATGCATTGTGCCTTTTACGTGGATCGTGATGACTTCTGGAAACAATAACTTGTTTCGACTGGAAGCGGCTAGCCGGACGACACCCACGGTGATGGGTATCGACGAAGCCAAGGGACTGGTAACTACTTGGGCGTGGTTACACAGTGTGAGGACCCTGTTTCCGCTGTTAGGCGCTGTGGTTGGCGCGATTGACTTGCTGCGGAAGTAGTGGGATGCTAGTTTAGTAGAACGACACATGATTCAGAAGTTGGCAGAATAATGGACGCAGCAATCGGATCCAGCTCACTAGTATAATTTATTATACGCACTCGCATTGGTCTATGAGCAAAATAGCAAGTTTATATTCCCCGCTGTAGCTGTCGACGGTTGGACTTTTTTCTTTATGCCGAAAGTATTAAGGCGAGTGCGGGTATTATGTAAAATACAAGCCACAGGCACTGTTAGTGGTGTATATAATAAGGGCTTCTCCCACCCTCTCTCACCGTCTAGAATAGTTAAGTAATTTGCTCACACCTTCCATTTCAATACTCTAGTTTAGTAGACATCCTTAGGTTCAATTCACCGGCAACACTACATGATGTTTAGGTACCCTGTGCCTTTCGGGTAATAGGGATAGGAATGACGTAGAATTGAAAGTCGAATCATCTACATCTTCTTGGCGTTGATGGCTTTCTGGCGCTGGGCTTCCATTAATAGCCTGCTTCGTGCGTGTTGTGTCGCTATTTTTTTGCCGTTAAGCTTAGTGTGTCGGGATGTTCAGGTATCCTTGGAGTTCTAACTTCTGCCGTCCCATATGTTGCTAGATATTGAATTTGAGTTGTTGTCGTTGACTGCTCGGTCGGCTCCCCATGGCCGGTACCCTGAGCAGCTAGGAGATAATAGCAACAATACAGATTATTTACTTGTTTCTCATGTCTCCCGCCAACACAGGAAGGCTAGGCAGACATACAACGCAGTTGTTAAGTCAGAGTAGTCCACCCATCAAGCTACACTACTCTATGATTCCGGTTGCAGAAATCAAGGACGATATTGTTAATTAAATGAGGAATAAATGGCATATATTGAGATGGTATGCTATAGCTTCCTATTTATGATGCAATTTAACGAATGTCTGGGATCAGAGCAGCCGTAATCTAACAATTTGCTCGACTTGTTTCATGCCGACTGAACATACCTTGATACTTTCAAGGAAATGGGGCAAAAGAAGTCTCTTCGGGTTGAGGATCAACACTGATATTAAATTAAATCGGTCGAAGGAATACGGCAAAGATTACCCCTAACTCCCGTATATTTCCCTAAAAACCAAATGTTGACCCTCATAGATTACCTGCTTTACAGGCCAGTTAGCATACTCATACAGTATCACTATTTGAACTACGCTTTTGCCTTACCATTTTAATACTCTATTCAAATGGCTAGTCCATCTTATATTTCTTTCAACACAATGATTCCCACTTTCATACTCATCGTTTCGACAGTTTATAGGTCTGCGTGGCCATTATACGCTTAATTTTTGGTATGTAGCTGCTCGTAGCGACGAACACCATGTAACTAAATGACGGCTTCAGTGCCGTTAGGTAGACCAGGCAATCTTGTACGCTATTAGTCACGTGCGCCGGATACAACGCATCGAATATGGGGATAGGAACGCATATTTCAGAAATGGAATCAGTGTATGGAATTTGCCCTCCTTGGTGTTCCCTTCGTCAAAGGGGATGTGTTATGAGACCCCCTACGAATGATGCATTGAATGTTTCCAGACGGCTTGCATCAGAGGCAAATGAGACATCTAGGGATAATATGCAAATACAGACAACGATAAGATTTACAGCGTGTAGAGCTTCCAATGAGGCTCGCCGGTTGCAATGAGTGCAAACACACCTCCTACAAGGTTTACTGCAAGGGAGTCCCACAGTTCGGTGGCAATCATAGCCGCTTGGATTGCTATTATACATGTGGAGGCCGACGGGAATAATTTGCTGCCTTCTATTTCTTTCTAGTTGGAAACCAGATTCATCCCGCAAAGGTTCTAGGAACAGGTATGCTATTATTATTATTATTTTTTTCAATATAACACCCAATTGATTTTAAATTAATCAACTTCTTTGTACCCATTTCTACTTTTTTTTAATCTTAGCAAGTATAGTTTTGATGTAGTCACTTTTCTGATGTCATTTGTTGTAGGTATGACCTACATAAGCATCTAGGTAGTTTACCGCTTTTGAGGCTAACGCGTTTAAGCAGAAATCAAAGACATCATGTCATCACTAAAAGAATTCACGCTGTTTTCCAAGCTACCACGGGAGCTAAGAGATATGGTATGGAAGGAATCCATATTAGACTACAAGCCAAATCGGGTTGTTCTAATCCATAAGCACAATAAGATGATTATATGCAGTGGTAATGTTAGGTGTTCGCCACACTTTCACGCTACGCGTGAGAGCCGTGAGATTGCCAAAGAATTCTACAATATTCGGCTTTCTGTCTCGTGGGTGGTAAACTCGTGGGTCCGAGGTATCTCTTTCATCGTTGATGAAGATGCCGAGATCAGGGTTGGCCAAAATTCGCCGAAGGGGGTCGTTTATATCAGCGCCGAGCATGATATTTTCGTCTTCGTTAACGGACTAGAGCTAGACCCTACGAGAACCCAGGCTGAATACCCTTTGAGTGCCGACAAGTACGAAGCAAATTTGGGGTGGAGGTCAAGCAGCTTATCTCTGCAACAGTGCCAAAGCGTGAGGCATGTTATGTTGTTGGACCGTGTGCGTGTCTATACGTTGCCACATAGATGCCGTGGCCTACCTCTCTGTGCTATTAAGTGCGGCGCAGTGCGCCGCAATAGATTTCTTGATAAGGAAGTCTTTTCAGGAGTCGAGACATGTCTCTATGTCGCGCTGAGAGAGAAGTGGAGCGACTCTGAATTGTACAGTGGCCTAATAGCGTACCCTTCGTACATGCTACTAGAAACCCTGGAGAAGCGGAACGAGATAATGCGCTTTGATCGAGAGGGAGTGCGAAAGCAGGAAGAAGAATCACGGTCTAACGTGTGCGTATGCATGCGATATTACGAAGCCGACCGTCGTTAGGCGATGCTCAATCCCATCCTCCGTTCTAAGTTTGTCACCCAGAGCTGTGCGTTGGTCTACTACCAAACGACCTGTCGGTCAGAAGCCTCATATTCTTGACAGGTTTTGCACGCATCATTTCCTCTAGCGATGCAGTATCTAGCCTCATAGGGATGTAGGGGCGTCGGGGGGATTTTTGCGAATGGAAAATGTCAAAGACTATCCCTTGATCTAATATAGGACACTTTGCATAGCCGAGAAGTTATGCGAATACCTATACTTAACCAAGTTAAAATGCGTTATACAGGAGCCTTAAAACCCTGTAACTCATATTCCCTGGAATACATCACTGTAGTGATCCTTCTATCTAAAAGGGATACCAAATGAGGTCTAAGTATCCCTTGATAATGTATATATCCAGAAGTCAATCTTAGGGTAATAGAGATCCCTTCACTACTTTTAAAGGACACGCGAGATATTATTGCATATATCTTACTTTTCTTGTATGCAGTTCTAAGTGCCTAGTTATCACATGCCCATCATTACAACATAATATTAAAAAATAATGCAAGTCTTTTAGCACCCAATTCAAGCAGACGGTAGGAAAATTGCCAGGTTCTAGATCATATTCATGCGATTGCTAGCAACTCTCGCGGAGAAGTGGAGATTGATCTATTGGAAGGAATTGACCAGTGCTTTCACCAGAAGCGATCAGATAGTAGTGTATTCAGATGATCTAAGGTCTAAGTTCTAAGTGGTAACTAGTGTAGGAAAAAGACCTATTTATACTAGGGATCATTAGGTCTATAGTTAACCCGATCCCTCCACATACTGGATCTGTTAGGCCCACTTCTCCGTGACACATAATTAGCTGCAGCTGATGGCAGTGGGTAATGCAAGTCTATATTCGCAGCCTCCAGGTACCGGAATTCTTACCATTCCCATAGACTATAATACCTGAAGGGGCCTTCAGCGTCTTAGGTGATTATTATTAATTTCAGTATTTTATCCACCTCAAGCGTTACTTAGGAAGTAGCCCAGGCTTTCACGGGCCATCTTCAATTATTAATGTTGTATTTGGCGCACGCAAGAACGCAGGAGAAGATGTTGCCTAGCATGGGGGGAATTTAGTTATAGCTGCTAAAGATGACTGGTCTTAACATTGCCAATCTCAAGTACTGTACTTTCAATATCACTCCCATTTAACATCAATGTTTACAGTTCGTTGTTTCCCAGCTGGGGCCGAGGTACTTGAAGTAGTGATTTTCTTTAGATAAATCAAGTGAAAGCAAACTAGAATAAATAAAAGTGATTAGAAAATATACAGATTATTGTGTGACGGTTAGAGACTTATAAGATGCTGCCTTAAGATCCTCGTTGATCTAATTAATGAGATCCTACGCTTTGTCGTAAAGTACTATATTTGAGCTTACAAGACGGACGAACTTCTCATTTTATTCTTATATTTGGGACAAAGCTAGCCAAAAAACTTAACACTCCTTATTTCCGAATGGTGGCATTGAAACTGCTATGTCATAGTGGGAGGAAAAGGTATTGAGGGAAGATTAGAAAGGGATAAGAGGTATAATAGGATATTTATTTACTGTCTGAAGGGAAGTTAAATTACAATTGTCTGGCATACGATACATGTTTTCATTACATTCGTACTTCGTAACGACGTGCAGATCGTGCGTTCTAAATGGTATCCGAGGTCATGCCCTTATCGCTACTATTGCGTCGTAGTATAACACGACTCTAATCTATGCATGGATTGAACTGGTGATCTATAGTGATCAACCGATGTGACGCAAATACCATTGGCTCTCTGGATCTTCTCGCTCTATTGAGCAATGTGAAGTTGAGCTGTAATCATCCTGCATGCTCCATGATGTAAGCCTCGGAATTTTGAAAGGGACGACGTGTGACGGGTGGTAGGAGACCTCGATCCTAGCCAGATGACTATCACATGGCGAACGTTTATTTGGACATAACCAGCCTTCTACCGGAAAAGAAAATAGAAAGGCTTTCTTCGAGAGTATTCCCTTTTCAGGAATCCAAAATCGACTAACCTTGGTCGATACCAACCCCTTTAAACCAGAAAGCAATGGGGCAACCTGATTCCAGGAAATAGAAGAGCCCCATATCATTCATTTAAATAGAGAAGGCTATTAGATCGTGAATGTCACTTGTGAAGCTTCGATTTATGAAGGGTACCTGAAAACTAGTCAATTTTATCTATAGCAATGATACGTTGTAGATCCAAGACTAGCGGCAGGTCTCGTTGGAGATATAAAGATGCTTTGAGACGGGGAATTACCCTAGTATGCAAAGCAGGTGCTTAGCCTTGCAGATTAAAGGCTAGGTATTCGCTCGGGAGTGATATAATACATGAAAAATAGGTTCTGACGATTACGCTACCCCAGAGATATACTTGGCATCCGCGAATCCATCACCACCCATCCATAAATCGAAGGTCAGGAGATGATATACTTTAAAGTTAGCAAGGATTGAATCATTATTGATCTGTTTAGCCCCTGAATACCCCCTCTCTATGGTATATCTATAGACTTCATTATATTAAAGCACGGGGGTGGTCGTGGGGGAAGGGAGGGCTGACAGAAAGGTCACTGGGTTTCGGAGAGATGCGTCAGCGTTTCTCAATTTTTAGCCTTTCCAAGAAAATATATTGTCCAGAGCAACCCGTGATATCCATAGATGCTAATATAAGGACAAACCTATTCATCTCGAAATAAGATTGACCAGATTATTTGAGTAATCATATTTCAATCGCTTAGTCTATTTTTACGTGTATAGGAGGTGGTCAGCGCCGGGAATGTGGCGGTGGCCAACAACTTCAATGGACTGGAGGATCTTATCTAGATCTGTGAGTTCTTCCGCAGAAATTTCAACAACTTTGGTGTTTTCGTTAACACGGCTCTCGTGTGTAGCACCCGGGATGGGGATGATGGTGCCTGTCGTTTCGGTATTGGAATGCGCGCGGATCCACGCGAGTGCTAGCTGTGCGGGGGTAGCACCCTTCCTCTCTGCAAAGTCCTTCACCTTGTCGACAAGGTCTAGGTTCTTCTTAAAGTTCTATCTTGCAGTTAGATCACTAATCACGGTGAGGCGGTACCTTTTGACTTACCTCTGGCTGGAATCGACCGGTAAACCTACGAAGGTCACCCTGAGGTACGTCCTCTAGACTCTTGATAGCTCCGGTCAGGAAGCCATATCCAAGGGGAGCGTAAGCCAACACTATAATCACGGGAATCAGCATAGGCTTTTCTAAATTAAGGTGCAAGTAGTTGAGAACATTGGAAATGCCCTGATGCTAGACAAGGCTAGGAAATCATAACTGCAATCTGGAATTTACTTACAAGTCACGCCGGCTTCTTTTGCCGCTGCGGCAACACCGTTGGAGAGAATCTCGGTGCACCACAGGGAAAATTCGGCTTCTGCAAATTTGATAGGTGCCACAGCAGCGGCGCGTTTGATGGTTTCGGCCCGGACTTCGGACAGGCCAATGGCACTAATCTTGCCCTGATCCAAAAGCTCTTTCAAGGCCCCGATGGTCACTTCTACCGGGACGTTTTGGTCTATGCGGGCAGGGCCGAAGACATCTATTTTCTTAGCGTCGCCCAAGATGTTGCTGCATTCCTCAAAGCTGGCGAGAACACCTTCACGGTCGGTGGCCGGGGCGCGCTTAGCTGGATTGAAGCAGCCACGGATGAAGAGCGTCACTTTGGAAGCATCCTCTGGATATTTATCGAAGTAACGGCGGATGAGCTGAATACCTGCGGTCGGCGGGTTGGGAGGCATGCCGTAGACGGAAGAGGTAGACCAGACGGTGGCACCGTTATTAATGGAGGCCTTCATGGCAGCGAAGGCCTGCTCGTCGGGCGTGGCCGTAGGGCGCCAGGTCAGGCCGAGCATGCCATATCCAGTCGGGGGCAGAGATTGAGCAGCAGCCATGGTAAGTTCACTTTGTTTACTTGGATACAGGAAATTTCAAGACTGGTGATTTTTTGTGATGTGATTTAGGAGGAGGAACACAATAGTGCGGTAGCTTGGCAATAATGTGGTAGCTCAAGATAAGAAAGGGGGATGGAGCAAACAAGAACAGAGCCTCTACTGAGGGAGCGGGGGATGCAGCTGGCGGGCTCGGATGGAGTACTGCCGCCGGGGCTAATAAAGAGGCTGTCAATGAAAAAAGAATTCTCACAATTCTCACAGGACCGAAGCTCACTCGGGTCCCTTGATCCTTCGGTCCTGGGGAGATGTTTACCGCCTATTAAGGGCGCCCATTAACGGCACAGGCGCAGAGGTGGATATCTCCGTTGATATCTCCGCCGACAAAGGAGGTTCTGTACCTACACTAAGTGAGCCGATGAGGGGGCTGAATGAGGGGGAGGGGGTTGTGTTGTGTTACCTACCTCCTACAGTAATAACGTCAGGCCATACTTATACCGTTATATGCAAGCGGTCTGCACAGGCTTTATTTGGACTAAATACGGCTAGTAACTCCGAACTAAGCAATTCTACTTAACCGGCACAACACCTACAAACTTGACAAAAGTCAATATATTTAAGTATAATATGTTCAAGTGGCTTAATTATTACTCTAGTATATACTTAAGTAGTTGGTATGTTTCATTTCTAAGGTAGCAAACTGAAGTTAGTGCATAGCCTGTGTAGTGTTTTTTCCATGACTCGTGCAGATAACCTAAAAGGGATCTTCACTAGTAATACCTACGTACTGCTCATCTACACACTATAATCCGATAGGCTAACATGACGGCGTCCTGTTAAAAATAGCTTGCTTTGTATCCACCCCTTGCGGCTCTGTCGTCGCGAATGCTAACTGTCTATTCAGTCTGGGCAGACTCCAACCTACAGTACACCACTGGAGATATAATACTATAGATACCTAGACGGGAATTATCAGTCTACTGTATACAAGTCCTGCCACGAGGTAGAATAGCAGTACTCCAGAAGTTAAAGACTTCTCTAAAATACATCGATGTACAATGCATGTATCGTCGTGTATTCCTTTCCCAACTCCCGGGTCTTGGCTCTTAATAGGTAGACCCACAACTCGCGTTATGGTCATGTGCTGTATACTCAGTAAGTACTTAAGTAATTACGATAATGTGTACCGTAACTCGTTGAGAGTATACGCCACAATCCACGGAGAGTAAGCCTGGCATATATCGCCGTTAACTGTATCCCGAGATGCATACACGTGCCGGTAATTAGCAGGACAAATCCCGTCGGTCTGCTTGGAATGGTTGCCGAGACAGCAGTAGTCCTTTCGGCGCCTGATCGGCCCGGTATACGAGGAGGATGTACTATTATGTAGAATATCGTATATCGTGTCTGTACAGAACGGCGTGTTATTTGTACAATAGCTAATCTACATGACACGAACTAATACATCGATCGGAAGAAAGCTGCGTCATCGGCGACACCACTGGAACATACCAAGAAGTGTCCCGAGTTCAGTTTGTGGGTCAAAGCTGTAGTTATAAGACGTTCCGTACGGCACAGCACGTATATACGCAATATTTACCCACAGTTGTCGAGGCCAAAATCTCACAACATGCAAGGGAGGAGGAGACGATGCTGACCTCATCGCCAGAGCCTACCTATCACGATGGCCCGGTCAATAAGGACTTGGGTGGACGTACCGACGAATAACAAGGGACTTGTCACAGACCCAAGTCCTGCTGCATGCTCCCAAGCCTGCAACGTTGAGGCGTGTAAGTGTTAGTACACTACAAAAGTACATTCCCGTGGAGGTGTACGCTAACGTGGACAGACTCTCGCTATACCAAACTAGGTCAGATATTTGGGGTCAGGACCTGGATTCTGGGTAGATGGTTCTACTCACCTAGGTTAGCGTATAATGTACAGCCCCTGCTACACGGACACGGACCGTGTAGGGGCTCAGGCCACTACTAGCCACTACTCAATTCCTACACTACTACATAGTATGTATACTCATTGGATGATGAAATTAAGCCCAATTAGGCGGTACCCGTGGGGTTACGGTTTGGTGGGGGAAGGTTAGGCGACCGTGGCCATCTTGGAGCCATCCCAGTTGCCCACGTTCCTCCTCAACGCCTCTTCAGGCTTTGTCCCCTGTCGTATTGTGTGGGGAAATGGCCTACCGTCAAGTCGGACCAGGTAATAGGAATCTACCAAAAGCTAGGTGTGTATAGAAAGAAGAAAAGAAAATATAAGACTTGCCTAGAATGAATATCAATTACATCGTGTCGTTCACTATTTTATTTCAATTTGTAATTTTTATTTTTATTTTTACGAAAAGGACTACACTACCGCCACATGCCGTTGAGGGGTTGTCCAACCACTTCAAGGCTAGCGTAGTGTCACCCGCGTTCCTAGACGTTCTTACAGTAGGCGGGAAAACTAATTGCTTAGCCGCCGGCAATTACGATTAAACTACAACCACTACATTCTCCTATTGCTTCGTGTAGACGACCGGGTTCGGGGTACCTAATCACACACAACTGTGGAGATATTGTCATGATAGGATTTTCCTCGCTTAACATCCTTTCAAGAAACCCGACGGCGGTGTACCCAACCGGCAAGGTAGTCTCCCACAAAATGCGGGAAACGACATGGGGTTTTTGTTACCGCGCCGCAGATAGTGTGCTTTATCGTCTCTACATAGTAATATCGCAGATCTATTCCAGCGGAATAACCCACACCTCCCCTCCAAATCTCTCCACGATACCATATAGATACTGGATATAACGATAAACACCATCAGGCCTAGCCTGACTTAGCAGTGGATTCGCCAATGGAATATAAGCTTTAATGGTGAATGCTTATTGCTGTGCAGATGGCCTAAAATTAACTAAACCAGTAACTTCAGCTTCTATGTATATACAGCATACGGAGTGCCTTGTTCGTTCTAGAAGGTGCGTCAGTCCTAGGGGCAACAGTCCTAGTGTGTAGTAGTAGTGTGTAGTCAGTGTGTAACAGACGCCAATGCTCATTGTATTTGATAATTCCATATTTTATGTCATACACCTTGAATCCGACCGCTACACAAAGTGCCTATTCTCAGCTAAGCCTTGAGAGTGGCTCCGCCAAGGGCTTCCTTCGCCAAGGGGTTGATACCGAAACACCACTATCTGCCTATTAATCTTATCTCTATATCTATATATATTTCTAAAGCCATGTCTCACTGTTCTCGAAGCGAGATGAGAGGGTTTCAATTCACTGGTCAAGCCTCATCCTGACGGTGCTCCTGTATCTTCAAGGCCGGTTAGAGAAAACTCAAGCATTGTCGTTAAAATGCTGGTCACCACACGAGAGCGCAAGTGGTGGACAAAGAGCGAGGATGAAGTTCTTCAAACCAAAGCCCGACTTCAGAGTAAGAACCATATTTATTTTAACTCATGCACCCTGCGAGTAGCGAGATGAGGAGTGGTATTTAACGTTGCTTGGCAGTTGACAAACACGGGAGTGTGATAAATTGGAGCGATGTTGCATCCGAATTACCGGGTCGCTCCAACAAAGACTGCCGTAAGAGGTGGTACAAGGTACGGCTGGACATTCGGAGAGGGGCGTGGTGCCCGGAGGAAGACGAAAAGCTTCATAAAGCCGTAGCCGAGGCAGGTCTCAAGTCGGTCTCCGCGCTCCAAGCACACGATGCAGCCGCTAATCTATCCCAAGATGGACAGCAGTGTCCCAAATAATGCAGACGCGCAACGCAGATCGTGCGTATTACCCGTCCCATCAAGCTTCCTCATTGGACTGACCCGGAATATAGAATGCGCCAAAAGATGGCAGCATGTTCTAGGGCCGGATATCAAGCATACACCCGTAAGCTACCCCTGGAGTCATCTCTCCCTGTAATAGCCGCTTGTAGAGGCACAAATTTCCAGTTAGGGTGACAAACCTATCTTGAGAACATGCAGACTTTCTTGAACCCGCTCATGTTTCATTAGAGAGAGTAATTACTGATTTCCAGCGACCTATAGTGGACTCCCAAGGAAGACAAGATCCTCCAGAATGCTATTGCCAAATATGGTAACAATTGGAAGCAGGTCGGTCTCCTAGAGCTACCAGGTCGCTCGGCGCACGACATTAGAAATCGGTTGGTACACAAACGCACATAATCTCACGGATGATAGCTAACTCCTAGAAGCAGTGTTGCGCTGAGTAGGCGGAGTAGGCGATCTAGTGCCGCAACACAGCAGCCAACTGAACCATCTACGGCATTTCGTTTATTTAGCCCCACGCCCAGTACAGATTTATCGGAATCAGGTAAAAGTATTGAAGAATATGGCGGCGATAATATAGATGTAGCTACTGGGCACCAATCCTGCACATCTAGTGTTGATATTGGCTTCTACACGGGAACCGAAGGCGGGGAAGACTGGGCATTACCAGACTTGCCAAGCATCCTGGACAACACTATGAGTGAAGATTTCTCTCCAAATTGGGAAATACCAAGTCCAATAGACCCGCTGCTGTCGCTGGCTACACCACCACACGACCCAAGTACTCCGTTTTGGGAATCAGCAACATCCCAAGATTTGCAGATGTCCAATGTGGAGTTGCAAGCAACTGGTATGTTCGACGAAGAATGTTTAGATCAAGTTTTAGATCCCAATCTTCAGAGTAAATACACACCTAGCAGTGCAGTCGGGGGAGGAAGTCGGCCTCAACAAGCTTGTTACGATGCGGATGTCCCGAACTCCAACACACCAACACTCCAGACCACCAACGGAGAGTCTAATTGTGTTACGGTCGTGCTGAGGCGGGCAGACGCGGAGTTGACACAGGAAGTAATAGGCAACTTGATGGGCCTAAATGCTAATTTAACGATACATGTAATAAAAGACTAAGCATTGAAACTTAGATGCCAACAGCGAAATCTAGAAATGATAGACAGATACCGCAGGCTCGTAATTTCTACTGCATTCGCATAACTGCAGTTCCGGTGCCCAGTAGTCTACAATATATTTCACTCTTGAGAAGACTGGACGCCGTTCGTCTCTTAAAGCTTTATCCCGTGCTTAGCAAAGCCACAGGAAACGCGATGTGTTGTTTTCGTATATTCTCTTTAGTCCCGAGTCGATACGAACTCGGGCCTAGAAACGGTGATTATTAACATATTCACTAGAAAATTTCAACTTTTACACCACAGCCATTAAGTTGGCTAGGTTTACAGCTACCGTTCGGCTTTAGTTAATTATTTCCGCTGGTTGCCGCTTTCGGATTTCGTCCAATAATCTTGTGCTTCGTCTTGCATCAATTTTTCTCATAGGCATAGAATACAGATGGCAAGGTTCGTCAACCCGGGCGTGAGCCTGAGGCCAGCGGCTCAGGACGGTATACGTACTCTGCCTGAACTGGTCAAGTTTCATGCCGAGAGAAACCCTAATCATCTATTCTGCCTCCAAGCCGAGAAAAAGCAATCACCGCAGGGCCGGAGCCCAACTCAAGTGATAACGTACACAACTCTTGAGCAAGCTATTCTCCGCTGCCAGCTATGGCTGAAAGCCCACGTCCCAGAGGCTCAGGGTCACGATGTAAAAACAAAGCCAGCACCCGTGGCTTTGTTGATGGAGAGCGACCTTGGACTAGCAATATACCTGCTATCCTTAATGGGAATGGGTATACCTGTCGTTCTTCTGTCGGCACGGCTCAGCCCACTCGCTGTCCGTAACCTTGTCCAAGTGACCGGTGCTCAAGCAATTCTGGTCTCACAAAGACTTCAGCCCCTCTGCTCCGAAGCTCTCTCGACGCAGAATGGTATTCCAGACGACATCAATGGTGGTATAATCGATATAAGCGAAATCATTACTGCTGGTTATAAACAATTTCTCGAGGGTGACGTCGTCCATGGTACCGTCGTATCTGATGGACATTTTACATCGGACGAGGATCGCCAGGTCGTCATTCTTCACTCTTCAGGGACCTCAGGTCTCCCAAAGCCGATATACTGCTCTCATCGACATTTCATAGTATTCTCGCAGTGTGAGAATTTCAGTTCGCCTGCGGATGCACAGGGTCTCAACATATCGACATCACCTTTTTTTCATGTGAGTAAATGCTGTCAATGGGACATCGCCCTATGATTACCAACAATTTGAATAGGGATTTGGAGTCGTGCCGCTTTGCCTATCGCTCGGTATTGGGAAATCTTTCTGCATCCCCCCATCCTCCGAAATCCCTACGGGCTCATCAATCACGGACCTGATAGAAGAGTCTGGAGCCAAATCGCTGATGACAGTACCATCCATTATCGAAGAGATCGCGCTGTTGCCGAATGATAGAGGCATCAAGGTTCTTCAGACTTTAGACTTCGTGGCCTTTGGGGGCGGGATGCCTAAAACATCTATTGGCGAGAAGCTTGATGCCGCAGGTGTGAAGCTTATCAATCACTATGGGGCCACTGAGACGGGTCCTTTGTCCCCCTTTTTCGTCCCCGGACCAGGTTCAGACTGGCGCTACATCCAACTACGACAAGACATTCTGGATCCGTTAGAAGTTAAACTTGAGCTAATCAACGAACCTGGGTACGTTGGTCAAGCATACCAGCTAAGCATGCAACCTGCTGGATGGCAAGAGCGGTTCGTACTACAAGATGTTCTCATCAAGAGACCGGGTAGCGAGCGAAAAGAGTTTTCCATCGCGGGGCGTATGGACGATCTAATTTGCTTAGCAACTGGTGAGAAAGTGAGGCCGACAATCTTAGAATCTTGCCTCCGCCAGCAAGACGGCATAAAGGCCGCCATCGCGTTTGGAGACAAACAATTTGAGCTCGGTGTCATCGTTGAAACATTCGAACCACTCAACGATGAGCAGTGCGAGAAACTAAAGCAGTCGCTATGGCCGGTCATTGAAGAGGCTGGCCGACAGATGGATGCACATGCCAGAATCACATCTCCTGCCATGATCATGGTAGTACCGCCAGGTTCGCTTCCGCGGTCGGACAAAGGGACTATCCTCCGACGGGAGGTGAACAGGAAGTTTGCCAACGAGATTGAGAGTATATACCAAAACCTAGAAGCTTCATTAAACACGATCGCTTTCGACACAACTGCGCCGCAGGCCAGTATCAGATCCTTGATCGAAACGAATCTCGACTGGAGAGTGACTGCTGCCAACTGGTCAGATGACCAAGACTTTTTCGAGCTTGGCATGGACAGTCTGCAAGCTGTGAAACTTCGTAGGTTGCTAACGACTTCGTTGAAGGCGGCCCAGGCCAATGGGGACAGGGCATTGGCAGCGCCAATAATTGAAGACGACATTATTTACCGTAATTCGTCTGTGGAAAAGCTGGCAAGAGCTTTGACGAACCCGGGCGCCGCGGTTGATGTTATATCGGAGCAGCTGCTGATGGATCGCCTGGTCAACGAATTCTCTGGCGGAGAACGGCACGCCCCGAGTGGCGCTACAGTTGTTATAACCGGATCGACAGGAAGTTTAGGGTCCTTTTTCCTCGAGAAACTACTTAGAAACCCTAAAGTCACTCGAGTGGTGTGTCTCCTGCGATCCTCACGAGAAGACCCTCTAAGGAGGCAGACGGACGCCCTGCAGACAAGGGCCATTGGCTTATCAGAAGAACAATGGTCAAAAGTCGAGCTTCACCAATGTTCAACACAAGAATTTCATTTCGGCCTAGACGAGAACGTTTATCAGCGGATCGCTCTGGCCGTAACTCATGTAGTACATATCGCGTGGCCAATGAGCTTTAAGCAGCAGTTGCCATCGTTCAACGCTGCGTTTAAAAGTCTAGAGAACTTACTTCAGCTGTGCTCAGACGCCCACAACCTGCAGCCGTGGAAGAAAGCTCGGTTTCTATTCATATCCTCTATATCTACAGTTGGGAACTGCCCCTCTATTTCTGGAGAGGCATTCATTACTGAAGAAGCAACAAAAGATTATGGTTCCGCTCTTGAGCTGGGCTATGCTAAAGCTAAAATGGTTTGCGAGAGGATCATTGAACGCGCGGCAACGGATAGACCAAATATTGAGGCAGGGTTTGCTCGCGTCGGCCAGATTGCCGGCGCGTGCAGCGGTTACTGGAACATAGATGAACATTTTGTCGCTCTTGTGAGATCGTCGCGGAGAGCAGGGAAATTTCCCGACTTGCACGGCGTGAGTTTGAAGTCTCCCATCAACACCGTTCCCCAGTCAGCTAATAAATATACTTATCCAGACTCTCTCCTGGTTACCAGTTGACTCCCTCGCCGCCGCGTTAGCAGATATCGTCCTTGATGAGCAATCTTTAAGATTAGTTTATCACCTAGAAAACCCGGTGAGGCAGAGCTGGCAGGAAATGGTGGCAATCATAACCAAGGAACTTGATATTCCTCTAAGCTCTGTAATCCCATTCGAGGAATGGCTAGAAATAATTAGCTCTCTCCCCGAGCAAGGAAATCCTGCCCGGGAGCTCGCCGGCTTTCTGAAAGCCAACTTCAGGAGGATGTCTTGTGGAGAGGTGATTCTAGACACTTCTGTGTCACGTAGTGCATCTCCTACTATGCGGAGAATTCAGCCTGTCGGAGACGACCAGGTTAAAGCATATGTGAAATATTGGCGGAGTATTGGTGCTTTGGGATAATCCTCTTAACTGTCATATGGTCTGTACCCTGTAGCCACATCAGGACTTCCATGTGGCTAGACTGGAAGAGTACGTAACTAATTGCGACAACAATCAAGGATCTCGCCATTATCCGTAAAATAAGATTGTTACCATTAACTTTCCGCCGTCGCTAAGGGGGTAGCTATCGGCTGCAGGTGCAATATTATCATACTATGACGAACAAATGTTGTTCCCGCAGAACAACCTTCGCCAATTGCTACTGTGATTGGAGTGGGAACGTCTCTAGCAAAGGAATTGAAACTCCGTTCACAGCCTATGGCACCTTTGGGCGTCTCCGTCCTGTACAAATGAAGCTTATCAAGGGACTTACTAGTGTTTTAAGATCCGACTAAAGAATCGAGTGTTAGAGCAGCCTATTTATTGGAGTATGCGGGATTGATAGCATCAGTATGTTATTTTGGGTTGGCGATAATCACAACTCTAATTTCGGTATCTTTTAGGCCGAGAGCTCTAATTATCATATGTTATCTACTTATTCTAGAAAAAAGGGTGGCAGAAAACTAGACGAGAATTAACTACGGCTTGAATGGCTGGCCCCCCGACGCTAGCTATCAAGAATGCATTTTACCCGAACACTACGAATGAAATAATCAATTTAATTCTGAGATCTTAGCTACCTAGATCCTCCAAGGGCCAAGAGTTCATACCATGGCCATGGTAAACGTCCCAGATAAGCGACGGACCCGAGTTGGTCCCGCCCTCATACTTCGATCAGCGATGTCAGACTAGGACACGACTCACGGATGCTAGTCCTTATGAAAATGCAGCTGTGGTCCTGCCTGAATCTAATTGTATATACTTTCGAGAGTCTATTACGATATCAACATCATTCATTTTATCATTTTCCATTTCAACACGGAATTGCATTGAGTGAAGTTTTCGCTGCCGATGCTTCATCAGTATCAGCCTTCCCTCCTTAGAGCTACCCCTTTTACGCGATGACGATAAGTATGGGCTCCACAAATCACGATGGCCACCAAAGAGATATGCCGCCCAACGCCATCGCGGTTGTTGGTATGGGATGCAAGTTTCCCGGTGCCGACTCGGTAGAAGAATACTGGCATTTATTGGAAACCGGAAGATCGATGGTTTCTGAGCCTCCCACCGGACGTTTTCCTACCCAAGATCACAAGAGAAGCACCGAAAAGTCTGTGTTCTTCGGAAACTTCCTGAGCGATGTCTCGAGTTTCGACAATCGGTTCTTCAAGCGGTCGAGTAGAGAGGCAGCGTCAATGGACCCCCAACAAAGGTTACTACTAGAAGTTGCATATCAAGCTCTAGAGTCCTCGGGTTTCTTTCGACCACAAGAGAATGAGCAAGATCTCGAAGTCGGGTGCTTCGTTGGGGTCTGCGCATCGGATTACAACGACAATGTAGCTAGTCATCCTCCCAACGCATTTTCAACACTAGGCACTCTACGGGCTTTCCTTACAGGAAAGATAAGCCACTTCTTTGGATTTTCAGGACCCTCCATCACCTACGACACTGCTTGTTCATCGTCTGCCGTCGCTATAGACGCGGCGTGCAAAGCGATTCTCCATGGGGATTGTACAAGTGCGATTGCTGGAGGTGTCTCTATCTTCACCAGCCCTCACTTCTACCAAAACCTTGCTCAAGCCACGTTCCTCAGTCCCACAGGCCCTACTAAGCCCTTCGATGAGAGTGCGGATGGATATTGCCGCGGAGAGGGTGTTGGTCTTGTCGTGTTGAAAAAGCTGTCCAAGGCGATTGAAGACGGTGACAACATCCTTGGAACTATTCTATCGACTGCGGTAAAGCAGAGCAGTAATAAGGTCCCGATCACCGTGCCTCATAGCGGTTCGCATGCTAGTCTATACCGTAAGGTACTAGAAATTGCCAATGTCGGGCCTGAGGAAGTGTCGTACCTCGAAGCACACGGTTCAGGAACACCGGTCGGTGATCCTCGCGAGATCGAAGCCATCATGGATGTGTTTCATAGTCCACAGCGCCGAACACCCATTTACATTTCATCTGTGAAAGGAAATATTGGCCACACTGAAGGAGCATCTGGTGTTGCAGGTCTGATAAAGACTCTGTTGATGCTACAGAGAAGGGCTGTGCCCCGACAAGTGAGCTTTCAGAGAATCAACCCCAAAATCAAGATAGACACAGTGCAGTGTCGTATTCCTACGAACACCATACCTTGGGTAGCAGATACCCTTATTGCTTGTGTCAACAACTACGGTGCCGCGGGTAGTATCGCAGCACTATTAGTGAAAGAAGCGGGAATGTTGATGCCACCACCGATGCCTATCAAACCACTATCCAAGTATCCTGTGTTTTTATCAGCCAACAGCCCGCAGAGCCTCGCTGATAACTGTGAAAAGTTACGACAGCATATTGCGGCCTGCCCTCCGCTGTCATTAGCTGACATTGCTTTCGATTTGAGTGAGAAGCGGAATCGGATGCTGCCCAAGGCCTTAGTAGCGACGGTTTCAAACCTGTCGGAATTAGACGAGCAGCTTCGGATTACAGCTTCAGCCCCTGACGGTCAGATTTATAATGCGCATCCGGAACCTAGGCGGGTTGTCCTGACGTTCGGCGGACAAATAAACCGTTTTATTGGACTCAGCCAGAGCGTATATGACGGTTCTGCTCTTCTTCGCAAATATCTTGTCGAATGCGACGAGATCGTAAAAGGCTTTGGTTACCCAGGGATCTTCCCTGGCATTTTTAGCACCACTCCTATTGATGATATCGTCTTATTGCAGACTAGTCAATTTGCTCTCCACTACGCCTGCGCACGGTCGTGGATTGCTTGCGGCTTGAAAGTAGATCGCATAGTCGGCCATTCGTTCGGCCAATTGGTTGCTCTCACTGTTTCTGGGGTGCTTTCGCTTGAAGATGGCCTCAGATTGGCCTATGGCCGAGCTGTCTTGATGAAGGAGAAATGGGGCCCAGAACGAGGCTCCATGGTGGCCCTCGATGCAGATCGCGGGACAGCCCTAAACCTAATAGAGAAAGTCAAGAAAGTGAACCCTGCCTCTGCTCTAGAGATCGCGTGTTACAATGGACCAAGGAGCCATGTCCTCGTTGGCTCAGTAACGGAAATTCGATCTGTTGAGGAGGTAATCCAGACATCGACGACAATCAAATACAAGATCCTGAATGTGACGCACGGCTTTCATTCACGATTCTGTGATCCTATCATTGCTGATCTCGAAAGATTGGCTCAGACCTTGCAATACAATACGCCAAAGATCTCCATCGAATTAACTTCTCATTACGAGTCAGTTCCAAATGCTCAGATAATCGCTGACCACACACGCACGTCAGTGGACTTCGAGGGTGCCATCAAGCGAATTGAGAAGCAATATGGAGCATGCACTTGGATAGAAGCTGGCTCAAATACTTCCGTCACTAGCATCGCGCGCCGTTGCGTGTCTGACCCCGGAAACCATCTTTTCTGCCCCGTCGATCTCACTAAAGACGATGGATTAAGCAGCTTAGCAGGTGTCACAGCAAACCTGTGGAAGAATGGCCACCATGTTCAATTCTGGCCATTGCATCGGTCGAACAGGGCCTCTTATCAATCGTTCAACTCGCCTCCCTATCAATTCGAGAAAACAAAACACTGGCTAGATTTCGGTTTCGAAGTATTCGCGAACCCAAAAGTGTCCCTAACGCCGGAGTTCGTAGAGAAGTCTCCGGAGCCAGTGTTGATAACGTTCTCCGGGTTCCAAGACACCGCTCAACGCCAGGCCGTCTTTACTATTGATCCGCGCAGTACTGAGTGGCGAACACTTGTTGAAGGCCATGCAGTCTTACAGCAGCCCCTATGTCCCGCACCTCTGTACATGGAACTAGTCTATCAAGCCAGTAGAGAGGTTGCTGCCGCTAAGAGCATCGCTTCATCCCCATATGCACGGCTAGAGGACTTGGAGATTGTATCCTCGTTAGGTATCTCCGCCGACAAAGTCGTCCGGCTCGTGCTCACACAAACGGATCAAACAGGACACAAATGGGCGTTCTCCTTCGAATCTCAATCGCGAGATGGCATGGACCGGGAGAAGGCCAGTACACACGCTACTGGTAAATTTGAGATTTTCACTAAGGATGACAAGAGCGCTGTGGTTGAGCTCAGCCGAATGGGCCGGCTCTTGAAGTATCAAAGTCTTGACGAAGTTGCTTCAAAGCATGACGGAGAAGCTGTCCATGGGTCGATCGTTTACAATATCTTTTCTAGAGTTGTGAACTACCATGACTTTTATAAGGGCGTTCGCCATGTAGCTGGAAACCAGGGAACCGTTGTCGCCCAAGTCTCCTTGCCAGAATCTCAGCCTTCCGAGATTCAGAGTCTCGTATCCAACCCCGTTGCTATCGACAACTTCTTTCAAGTTGCAGGCCTATATACTAACTGTCTTTCTCCATGCCCTGAGGATGAGGTCTATGTTTGCACACAGGTCGACAGTGTACACTTATCACCAGACTTTAACGGCCAGCTCCTCAAGCAGTGGAAGGTCTGTGCAACATCATCTAGAGTCAATGATCGAGAGATTCAGAACGATATATTTGTACTAGACCCTTCAACAGATGCCGTTGTATTTGTCGCGTTCGGCGCACGATTCAACAGAGTACGTATCAGCTCACTTACTAAGGTGCTCTCGCGTGTGAATCAGGCCACCGACGGCCCTACTCCTCCTACAGGTCTCCCAGCAAATCAGAAACCAACAGCGCCGATTCCCCAAGTCGTCATTGAGAAGTATGCAGCCATTGAAGCGCAGCCGATTGCAGCCCCTCCTGTGAAGGCGCTTGCTCCTAATGACGTCCCCGTCTCCAACCCAGCGGATATTGGACTCGAGGATGAGGTACGCAAGTTGCTCAGTCGTGTTACCGACGTACCAGCTGAGAACTTCAGGGGAGATGTTACGCTGATCGACCTTGGTATTGACTCGCTGATGGCGACTGAGGTTGTGTCAGAAGTTGAGGAGCAGTTCCATATTTCTATACCCCAAGACCATCTACCAGATCTGCAAGCATTTTCTTCATTCTGTCGTTACATCACTTCCAGATGTGGCGGCCGAAGACAATTATCTTTCACCAACCAAGTACCAGCACCCTCTACGCCAGTACCCATTCCCGTGCTACCAGCACTAAGTCACGAGGCCGTCCAAAGGGTAGAATGGGCCGGAGAGTCCGAGAAATCACAACAACATAATGATATTCTCTCACGCCTTGCGAGCTTGCTTGGAGGCCATCTAGAGTGTCCCGCAAGCGACTTCACCCGCTCAACTAACCTGGCAGAACACGGTCTAGATTCGCTACTGTGTATGGAGCTGATGAGCGACGTTGAGAAGGAGTTCGGTGTTTCAATTGACCTTGCTCAGCTGACGATGGACAGCAACTATGGAGAACTCGCCGATATACTTCTCAATGTGGTGACACCGGGATTCGTTGCCGTCAGCACTCCTACTTCTACGCAGGTCGGGACCCCACCAACGGCGGTACTAACACCCGCTGTTGACAGCATAGTCGCTGCTAAGCTCGAGAACCTGTTTCCAAATATGGTTGCGCGTCCAGTTAATAGCCCCGATCTGTCTAACGCCCCTAAAGTCTTTGAAACAATAAAGCACGAGTTCGACGAACTAGCAGCAGCTCACCAGTTCACCGGCTTCTATGACGAAGTATTCGAGAAGGAGTCGCAGCTAGTCCTAGCTTATACAGTAGAGGCCTTTGCTGACCTTGGGGTTCAACTCGATAAGCTTAAGACTGGCACTGAAATCCCTCAGCTTAACACCTTAGCGAAACACGATCACTTGCGCGAAGCACTGTACGATGTGCTAAGAGATGGGAAGCTTATAGACTATGATGGCAACAAATACTTCCGCTCTGAGGTACCCGTAGACACTGTCCCGTCAAAGACCCTTCTCAGCGAGGTTTTGAGGGACTTCCCGCAGTTCGCGACAGACCATAAGCTTTTAGACCTCTGCGGCTCCGCGCTAGCAAAGCTTATGACAGGCGCAAAGGATCCTATCAGCCACCTTTTTGGATCTAAAGAGAACCGCGATATCCTTGAGAGCTTTTATGGCAGTAGTCCCTCATATGTGACAATGTCTCAGCTTCTTACGAGTTTTCTGAAGAAGGCTTTGAGCACATCTTCGCCGGGGAACCCAGATGGCAAGTTTCGCATTATTGAGATCGGAGCTGGGACAGGGGCTACGACAAAATGGGTCGTTGATGGATTGGTAAAACTGGGTATACCAATCGAATACACTTTTACCGATATTTCGGCGGCGCTCGTTGCGGGCGGCAAGCGAAAATTCTCGAACTACAGCTGCATGAAATACACCACTATCAACATAGAGAATGAACCCCCGGTCGAGCTGCAAGGCCAGTTTGATGTCGTGCTCTCCACAAACTGCGTACACGCTACGAAGAATCTGAGCAACTCGTTTAAAAATATCAACAAACTCCTGCAGCCTCAAGGATTCGTGTCTGTGGTGGAATTTACGAAGCGGCTGTACTGGTTTGATATCGTATTCGGCCTCTTGGACGGCTGGTGGTTGTTTGACGATGGCCGCCGCTATGTGCTGACCTGCCCCGAGTTTTGGGATGAACGTATGAGGGGAAGTGGGTTTGAGCATGTATCGTGGACGGGAGGCTCAAGCCCCGAGTCTAACTTAGTGAGAATCATCACCGGATTCAAACAGTCCATAGACGAACCGCACCTCTATCGCAGCATTCCGCAAGAGACAACCAGTGAAGTCGAGACGCTGGTGTTCAAGCACACGGACAAGAATCTCCCACTGCGAGCTGATGTTCATTACCCGCCGAGAACACTAGCCGCTGGTTATAAAGCCTGGAACGTTGGTATGTGAGAAATTCCAGCACTTAATTAAGCCCCGAACACCCTGTTTATTCCATCCTACAGGTTTGATGATCCACGGTGGAGGCCACGTGATGCTATCAAGAAAGGACGTGCGGCCGCGACAAACCCAGCTTCTCTTAAAACATGGTGTCTTGCCGGTTTCGATCGATTATAGACTCTGCCCAGAAACGACCATCGTCGAAGGTCCTCTTGTTGATGTCAGCGATGCTTATGCATGGGCTCGCAACACCCTACCGCTTCTAAAATTGAAGAATTCATCTATAAAGATCGACCCCAGCCGCGTTATTGTCATTGGTTGGTCAACCGGCGGCACACTGGCAATGTCCCTAGGATTCACCTCTGTCCCGCGCGGATTACCCCCTCCTGAGGGTATACTGGTATTTTATTGCCCGACCAACTACGAAGATGAATTTTGGCAGAAGCCCAATATCCCAGACCACTCAGAGGCGTACTCAGAATATAAGTTCGACATCTTGGAGAGCGTTCGGCATGCACCAATTACGGCGTACAACCCTCCCCGCGAACTCGTGGCTGCGGGCGGCTGGATGACGCCGAAGGACGCACGAAGTCGGCTTATATTGCATATGAACTGGCGTGGCCAAACCTTACCAGTGCTATTCAACGGACTACCACCTTCGGACACAATATCAGAGACTAAACGGTCAGAGTTCGCGCGAATGGAGCAGCCATCCCGGGAAGATATCATAAAAGCCAGTCCATACTCGCAAATCGTTAGAGGGAACTACAAGTCTCCCACGTATATCGTATTCGGGACGAAGGATGACTTGATCCCATGGCAGCAGGCACAGCAGACTGCGGATGCCCTAAAAGAAGCGGGTATTGAGTCGGGCATCACACTGGTGCCTGACCAGCCGCATTTGTTTGACATGTTTCGCGATCCGGATGGTAAGCGATGGGAGGCGGTCTTAGATGGATATAGATTCCTTCTTAACAGGATTGAAAGGAAGCTACACTGAGCGTCTGTACAAGTCGCCTACCTTGGCAAATAAGGGAGAATTGAGTACTATCTATAGAGTAGAATAGCCCGCATCAAAGAGCCCGTCAGTTTACAGTTGTATATAAATTAGAGTGTTAGATAGAACAGTT
Organism: Xylaria digitata; assembly: GCA_022495195.1. Classification (NCBI taxonomy): domain Eukaryota; kingdom Fungi; phylum Ascomycota; class Sordariomycetes; order Xylariales; family Xylariaceae; genus Xylaria; species Xylaria digitata. The sequence continues at coordinate 196,987 of MU376964.1, read as the reverse complement.
TCGGCCTTCATAGATCAATTTACAGAAATTATCTTAACCTTCCCACTATACGCACACTGGTAGATAGGTGTCAGGGGTTTGGATCACGGCGACCCTGACGGATAGCTAACCGAGAGGCTCAGATTGTAGTTATATTCTACCAACACCTATACTATAGTACTACTTCTATCGCACTGTATGTGTCCGAATCTGACAACAGGATTACTTACGATTACTATAGAAGAGACTTAATGCGAGAACAAAGTATACCTCTGTCTCCGAGTAGACAATCGCTTTTGTGTGACCAGGCCAATGTCGACTTTAACAAGACGCGTGAGTAGATCAGTCGAGCTAGTAATTACTATCGAGTATGCGCCAAAGAAACGAACTCGTTCTGCATGTGTTACACTACCAGTATAGGCTGTTGGACTGAAACATATGATATTTTTTTACCTACTAAACTGCTGAGGAAAAGTTCTCATTATTCTAGTAGAATATCAAAATGATGAGCAATTTGGTAGGTAATATGCAGGCTTCCTCGCTGGCATGGATTTCACCATTGATGCAAAGCAAGCCCATATCGTCAAACGATACCTTCCCTGACTAGCCTACGCATGGTATCGACAGTTCCGTTGACAGTAGCTTGCGTAATCTTGTTGCAGTCAGTATAGTTTGTCACACATAAATAGCATGTAAATGATTCAGAGTAGGATCAAAACTCACTTTCCAGTCAATTCCACGCTGTGTTACTGCTTCCTCGCTGTTGTAATCCTCTATGTATTTGTGACGCCACTCAAAGACGTAGGTGTAATGCAAGTCCTCTGGCTTTGCAGTCGGTCCCGAACTGACAATGCTCGTGATGGTGCTCCCATCGACCGCCACGAAGTCAATTCGGCAAGGCTCGTAGAGCTTGCATGTCTCTACGGCGTCTTTTGCGCCAGCGGGGTGGAATCCGGGCGCGAAAGTGACTTTTCTCTCTATCACCACAGCGCCATCGGGAGTAATGGCCTCAGAAAGGATCTCCGTTTTCGTGATGCCTGCTACAAAGTCGGAGGCATTACGAACTTTACGTTTCATGTATTCCCAGACTTGTTTTTGCGTGAGTAACGGCCCAGTCCCGGATATGTTCACGGGTACGGTGTAGGATAGGTTGAAGGTAACCATGGTGTTCGCGCTGCTGAGTAAACGCCGCGTAACCCGGTAAATACAGTGAGAATTGCTCAGAAACCCATGCTTAAAAAAACTGATAATTGAGTAAGCCGGTATATTTCATAGTTGTAGCTCAGGCTTCGCTGACCTGATGGTAATACATGGAGGATCGTCCCGAGTTGTGGCGTAGGTCGGGAGTGGGACCCGAGTATTCATGATGCCGCCAAGACGGTCACTGGAAGCGTATAAGCAAAACAATCCACGTCAATTGTGGAATTGCTACAGTCTCAGGGAAAAGTTAATAGCATTGGCGCCGATCATGGATGGTCTTGTCAATGTTTCTGACGGGCGCGGCATCAATCTGGCGGCCGTGATAACCGTAGGGATAATTGTCTTCTTTGCTGTACAATTGATTCAGTCTTACTTTCGCCTCCGACACATACCCGGTCCGCCTACCGCTGCTATCACGAATCTTTCCCGTCGGTCTTGGGCGTCAACGGGAAGCCTTCAAGAAAAGCAGATCGAATTGCATCGGCAATATGGTCCAGTGGTTCGGGTTGGACCAAATGCAGTCCACATTTGCAAGCCATCAGCAATTGACCAAATATTCGGCTTCAAAGCCAGGTTTGCCAAGGCAAGTGACTCTTATTTTGACTGATTTTCGGGTTTCCCTAACTAGAAATCAAGTCCGAGTTCTATGAAGCCCTGATGCCGCGCATGAAGGGCGGGAAAATCCCCGATGTCTTTGCCACTCGAGACGAGAACGTACACCGACAGATGCGACGGCCAATTGCCAACCTCTACTCTATTGCCAATTTGGCAGCCTTCGAACCTCTTATCTTGTCCACGATGGAATACTTCTTCTCGCGCCTCGATGAGCTTTTCGTTGATACATCCAAAACATTCGATCTTTGCGACTGGTTACAACTCTTCACATTCGATGTCATGGGCGAAATTACGTTTTCGCGCAGATTCGGATTCCTTGAGAAGGGAGGGGATATCGAAGGAGTTATGGGGAACATTTGGAAGTTTTTCCAGATTGCAGCGCCGGTCAGTCTATCCGATCAGTTGTCATTAGACCAGTTTCTCACAAGTGGCACAGAATACCCAAATGCCGTGGCTTGATCAGCTCTGGAAAGAAAATCCTTTAGTGCCGGTGAGCGCGATGAGAAACCCGATTGCCGAGTTCGGCGCCGCCCGCATTCAGGAGAGATTAGGTCGCGCGGCGAACGACACAAGCGAGACAATCCAGAAAGACTTCCTTTCAAGTTTTATAGGGGAGGTAGAGAAAGACCCCAGCCTCCCTGAACTGTAGGTTATCGACTTAGGTGTCTGAGAATCGGTACTAAGTATTCTTCATAGTGCTCTTCCAACATGGACCAACTCCAACATCCAAGCAGGGGGCGACACGACCAGCATTCTAGCCAGTGCTGTTTTATATAATGTCCTACGGGATCGGTCGACTTTCGTGAAGCTGATGGATGAGATTAAGTGCGCGGCCAGAGAAGGTCGTATTTCAAAAATGGTGACATGGAAGGAAGCACAGACACTTCCATATCTTGATGCGTGTATCAAGGAAGCGTCGCGGCTCCATCCCTCAATAAGTTTCCCGCTCGAACGCGTTGTGTCAGAGGCCGGGCTTGAAGTCGAGGGAATTCTGATACCACCGGGCACCCGAGTGTCAATGAACCCATGGGTTGTACACCGTCAAGTCGGCCCGTACGGGGATGATCCAGATGTTTGGCGACCTGAAAGGTGGCTTTGTGGCGAAGAAGAGAAAAAGGCGATGTATAACTCATTGCTAACGGTAAGTAGTATAGGATATAGACAGATGAGTTTCTTTGAGAGTTGTGCTAACCCGTGACGTTTAGTTTGGTGCGGGCCATCGGGGGTGTTTGGGCAAGAATCTATCTTACTTTGAGATATACAAGCTTGTTCCTTCGATGCTCCAGCGATATGATGTAAGTCCTCTGAGCATTTTTCAGATATGATATTCGTTGCAACTACGCAACTACCGGTGCGTTTTACTGACGCGCGGACACTCCTAGATGGAACTTGTCGATGCCAAAGATTGGTCTGTAGATAACAAATGGTTTGCTATGCCTTCGGGGTGTCATAGTAAGTCATCCGCAGCTGTTTTTTTTTTAAGTTTCACCCATCGTCAGTGGCCAAAGCAATATCCCCTCAAACCGGCTCCTCATATAAAGGAGAAATGCTAACTCTGAGTGTATAGTCAAGATCCGCAGACGAGAATGAAATGCCCCTGAGAGGCCATATAGGTTAGATTAGTCTATTTCGAATAGGGGCTAGTTGCCAAGCTTCACAATGCATATAACTGTATTTTCAGTGTTGAGGATGACGCGGGTTAACCGTATGTACACTAGGTTAGTACCTTGTAGCTACAATCATGCCACCAACTACCAGGATCACTACTGTGAGAATAATACGGTATTTATCTGTCTCGGAAGAATTCTTCATAAGGGATATAATTTGAGTATTGGACATTTCATAGTATTCTAGTCTGAATACTAAGTAAAGCAAACAGCCTCGGTTTGCCTGGACTAGAGGACGTGACGAAATCCACTAGCGTACAAATTACAGCTTATATACCTAGGTACTTACATGTTCCTATTGAATAATATCAGCAGATAAGCACATCACGGCGTCACAATATGGGACCCGAGTTAGGTGGCGCTTCGCGCCCACGATCCCGCTACTTTTCCCTCACCCAAGCCGCAAACCAACCCGCAATATAGCAGTTAAGCGCCTCGCTCGTGGATGTTCACATATCGGATTAATACCTCTAATATACTCGCACTTCAATCTATTATCAGTCATTGCTTAAAATTTCCATTATCATCACAGGCACTATGGCTCCGAGGAGTATGCGCGTAACGCCGATGAGCTGACGCCGGATCGCGCCCACTGGTCGCAGAACTCGGGACTCTATTGCGACTTATTTTCCGCAGTACCTTCATGTATATATGTTCAATTATTGAGTTTTTTTACTAGTGACAGTGCTTTTGTTTGTCAGACATGTTAGGTTTGGTGTAAACCCCTGAGTTCACTTTGCTTCACTTTTTTGGTCTTGTCCGTCATCGTTATGGCTTGTATAGAAACAGACGTCCTAATAGTTGGAGCCGGTCCCGCCGGGTCAAGCTTAGGTTGTTTTTTAACCCAGCATGGTATGTGAAATGACAGGTTCTACCAACGAGTCATCCTAACTAGGAGAAGCTGATTAAAACTATCAGGTGTGACGGGTCTCATAATCAGCAAAGCATCCTCGACCGTGAAAACACCCCGAGCTCATTATACCAACAATGCATCTTTCGGTATGACTTTGAAGATCTGTCACGATAAGCATATACTTGACACTGACGATATAGAATGTCTTCGCGATATCGGACTCGAAAAGGAATGTCGCAAGCTTTCCACGCCGAAAGAGCTCTTGACATACTATCGGTTCTGTACTACAATGGCAGGCGAGGAGCTGTCCAGGTCATACTACGGCGGCACAGACCCAAATCGCGAGGTGAATTGGGAACAACTTGCGTCGAGTCTCTTCATGTTCTAACGAACGCATTTAGGGCGAATATAAGTTAAAATCACCTTGTGCACAGGCCGACCTTCCGCAATCGTTCCTCGAGCCAATCTTAGTTCGCACGGCCACCCAAGGTGGCTTTAAAATACGATGGGACTATGAGTATATCGGCCTCACTGTTGGTAAAGATTCAGATGCCGGCAAAATTTACTCTACCGTAAAGGATTTGGTCTCCGGCCAGAATATTACCATCATCTCCAACTATCTCTGCGGCGCCGATGGAGCACGGAGTGTTGTCGCACGTGAACTGGAACTGCCATTTGACGAACAGCCTACATCTGGCTTGGCCCTCAACGTGTTCTTCGAGGCTGATCTGGTAGTTTCACCACCCCTGATTTACCTAGGGGCAGGAAGCTGACCGGTGGTACCTTTGCAGACTCATCTAATGACTCATTCTCCCGGTCTTATTCATATGTTGCTGAGGCCCGACAAGCCACAGCCAGATTATTGTGCCGTCACGATTGGCCGTCAAATAGAACCATTTTCCCAGTGGGTATTCGTTATGCTGGCTAAACCTGGCGTTACCGAAATAACAGCCGCTCCCGACGAAATCATGAACCATGTTAAAGACCTGATCGGAGATGATTCGGTCCAAGTCAAACTTCATCGCATTTCAACATGGACAGTCAATGAATGCTATGCTAAGGAGTACAGTCGCGGCAATAATATTTTCTGTCTTGGTGATGCCGTACATAGACACCCACCGTTCAACGGACTAGGGTCGAACACTTGTATCCAAGATGCATACAACTTAGCTTGGAAGATAGCCTATGTCAAGAAAGGTCTGGCGTCTCCGTCACTCCTCGCATCCTATGGGGTTGAAAGACAACCTGTCGGTAAAGCTATCGTTAAACGCGCTAACGATACCGGGAGAATGCAGTGAGTATCGCCAAGGGTCTTCCCATTCTTCTCCTAGCCTCAATTGCAGAAATTCCCCTTGGGAATCGTGTTTGCCTCCAGGGCTTTGTGTTTTCCCAGGCCCCCCAAGTCCCCCTGAGGAGCAACGTCTGACTCTGAATATTACAGTGCAAAGCTGTTCTCGCTACTCGGCATCTTCGAACCCGACGTAAATAAAAAGCTCAAGATTCTGAGCAGGTTTAAAGAAGACACCCAAGGGGGCGCGGAAACGCGTGACGCATTTCAAAGCCTTATTGAAGAGCTGGATTCTGAGCGCCAGGGTTTTGGCGTTGAGATGAATCAGCTCTACCAATCTGAAGCTATATGGGCCAAGGATGAGCAGGACAAGGCCCCGTCATTGTCTGCGCCAGAGGCAGACCTACACTATTTGGAAAGCACTTATCCTGGGTTCCGTCTGCCACATGCCTGGCTTCGAGCATCGAATACTGTCCCGAGCGAGCCAATGATATCGACGCACGACTTGGCGGGCAAAGGCCGCTTCACACTATTCACAGGAATTGGCGGAAAGGTCGGATGGGTTAAAGCGACAGACAAAGTACGTCAAATCCTGAACGTGGATATAGTAGTGTACGGCATAGGTGATGAGTATCGGGATGTTTTCTACCAATGGGGCAAGAAAAGAGGAGTACTCGAGAAAGGAGCAGTCCTAGTCCGACCGGATCGTTTTGTTGCTTGGCGATCCAACGAAAGGGGACAAGACTCGACGGGTAAGCTCGTGACGGTCATGTCACATATTCTAGGACGTAGCACATGAATCCCGTACAGCCTATGCTGTACGCGCTAGAAGTCAATTCATATTTAATACAAGGTACATCTATACGATTCGATCACGAAGACTACAAGTGGTAATAGAGTTATTATCATCCAAGAAAGAAACAATGTATAAGTTTAACGTGCCAGCTCAACCTTACGAGTTGCAAACGCTCGATAGGAGAAAAATCACTAGAAGTATTGGCAAGAAAATGAAGTACGCGCAGTAAGAAGCTTGGGAAGCCTAGTATTGTTCACGTAGGTGCTACTATACACAGTCAATCTAACACACATATACACTACAGAATCCGACCAGGCTAGTACATCACACACCAACATCCCACTCCCTCAGACGCAACTTTTATAGAGACTCAGAGTCTATTAAGCAAGTCTAGGAATTTTTCGGAAGCCCGAATTAGTCAACGAACAGGAAAATGCCTGATTTTGGTACAGGCAATGCAACTCCTGATTCTAACATCTTTGCGATGCCCGAGCACCTAAAGGTTTAAGTCTAGGGTACTATACTGTAAAGTAAAAGTGGTGGGCTACGAACAATTGGTGGCTTGGCAACTACCCCCTATTCGTAATAGACTGTACTAATCCCTCTACGCTACGCAGGCGGGCGCAATACCTCCTATGTCATCAACAAGATTTATTTTGCATTGGACTCATGCGCATCGTATCGTATCTAACAGAAACAGCAACCAGCAAAGCAGCGCTATACAAAAAGGTGACCGCCGCTAGCTACTGTCATTCGTGCTATTCTACTACTTTGGCGAAACACGCCTACCAGCGTGGTACGCTTCGGGAATGAGGTAAGACTTGATATCAGGCTCCCCACCCTTCTTGTTGAACATGTAAGTGAGGTAGGTATGCAAGCCTTTGCCCTTAGCTAAGTCGCGGTGCTCACACACGCTCTCGACCATGCGCATATATCCATCACAATACTGACCACGCCCACGTGCCTTCAGCCAGCCTGTGAGGCCCTGCGCAATGCTAAGGTCGTCAGGACCATACCTGCGTGTCGGATTGTGGAATTTGATATCAGGAATGGCCGCACTGCTACCGGGCGCGATGTCAAAGTAATAGACATATCCATCTATGAGGGCCTCGGCCTCGGCCCACATCTCCTTGTCGGCAATCTCATGTGGAATCTCCTGGTCCTCAGGATAATCATCTGGTAGCCCCAGCGTAGCAGAGATAAAAGAACGGAGGTCCTGCATTTTCTCTTCTGATATGTCAATTAACCCACCCAGTGTCATAATCTCGCGCACGGACTTGAAGCTTGTGTGTGGTGTTGTGAAGTATAGCTTCAACCTCGATGAGCTGGGCTCGACATCATCAATCCCCATAATTCTGTGAGTAGAACCCCCCATTAGCTCTCAATCAATGCATCTTGTGGTAATCATTGTCTTTGAATCTGATGACGTATATCTCAGACATCCTAGACACCATTTCTGTGGCAGAGTTGGCTAGACACAACGGGAAATCGCCTTCTACTTACACTGGTTTGAACAATTGTCCTTCGGGGTTCTCCCTGATGAACTTCATCATAGTATCACGGGTCGCATTGTTGGAATCTAGTTTGAGAATCGCGTCGTCCCACTGCTCGATTGGCATCGGTCCGACTTGTCCTACCCTCCGCGGAATGAAGTATGACTTGAGGCCTACACCCGAGCGAACGTACTCAACGCCGTGAATAACGGTTGTGGGTGGCAGATTCTTTTCTTCGCCTTCCTTTACATACTTGCCAATGTCATGATCAAAGAGGTGGGCAAGAAAATGATGCACCCAGCTGAAGTCGGCACCCGGAACCACAGCTGGAATGTCATTCATGAAATCCAACGTTGCTCCGTGGTTCAAAGGGTCTAAAGGTGTGCCCGATCTCCGGTTAATGGCCTCCCAGGAATATCGGACATCGGGTTCCCCTTTGCTCGTGTTCCACTTCCACGAGTACTCTATGGGCGAACCCTCGATCCCAACGAGCGACTTCCACTTCGCACGACCATCGGGTCCGGGACCCGGGCCGAGTCTTGGCACCTTTAATACACGATTAGCAGAAAATTCACTGCGCCGTAAGAGTAATGAGGACTCACAATCCAGTGGTAGTGAAATAATAATATCTCATATTGTTTATCGACCGTATAGCCGGCAGCTTCAACTAAATTAGCCATATGATAGCCGGTGAGCTGCCACCAAAAATCTGAGTCGGGGTCTCGGGAGGGAAGACACCCTTCGGAGAGCGATTCCCACACTTTCGTGGAGTGCTTGCGGGTCCCTCTGTTTTCTTGAAGCGCCATTCTGACAGAAATCTAGAAGATAGAAATTATCTGATCCTAAGCGACTAGCGAATGCGCTCAATGACGATGCTATTCCTTCTAGGTGTTGCGACTGAGTTATGGCAAGGTGCAGATAGTGGCACCAATGAAGTATGATAGAAAACGGCGCGCTACTACGGTCAAGATTATACGGTAACGCCTATCCTCTGTGCGGGGAGATTACACGCAATCTGAAGTTTCAAAACATTGATCCCAGCCTACTAGGAGCGCAGTTGTTTATAGTCGCGACACAACTCGGGTACCCGGGTATCCGGGCCCGAGTTCTGAGATCGAACACAAGACAAGTCCACGTCTGACATCACCGCCGGCCGAAGGATTAAAGGAACAATCTATGGCGATAGGTATTTCTATAGTGAATTGCAATTGAATTTTTACTTAATTAATCGAAAATGATAATTAAATCGGTATCTTACTTTTAGAATATGTAAAGCTCTGTAACGAGGCGCTAAAAAAGCCGGCACTTTTCTTACATGGTGGAGGTACCCTAGTTCTACCATGCATGAAGATCTAGAGATACTGTAAATATGTAAAACCTCGTAGATTAGCAGTCCGAAAAGTCTGATACGGTAGGCAAATAAGCCCAGCCAGTTTCTGCATTGGCGCTTACGGTGAAGGTACGCCAAGTTAGAAATTTGAGAATAGGAGCTGGCCCAACTCAGGTCTACCTAACCATGACACGTCGTGCTAAAGTTGACCTGATCTCAATATTAAGTAAGAACAAGCGAACACTTGATAATGAGTGGTAGTTTCAACACGAATCAGATTTACATATATATGAACACCAGTGTACTTTGTGCAACACGCGTCGGAAATTGGACTCATAACTTAATCGGAATTACATTGCACAATGGAGCGTTTTAATCGTACCCCGGAAGACGCTGAAAAGCTTCTTCAACTTTCCGATTTACTGCGAGAGGCAGCTCTTACAGTTAAGGATGAGTGGGCTAAGGAAGACTTCTCAACGCCATCCAAGGCAAGCGGAGACACATCACGACTTCTCCCAAGTCACAAGCTCTGGAACGCGGAGAGAACAATAGAAGCTATCTCCGGTGCTTTAGTTGAGCTCGTGAGCGAGCCGTATCAGCGCATTCAGCAGGTTTTGACAGAGTACATCGAGTCACGAGCGCTGTTTATTGCGGCCGAACGCAGGATCCCCGATCTCCTGGCTGAGGCTGGTGAAGAAGGGCTAGATCTTGAAACAATCGCTGAGAAGACGCGGATTGAGCCTAAAAAGCTAGGTGAGAACCATCCCGGGTGTGCAATAGGCAACTGTTATCACTCTCGTTGTTGTCTATTTTCTCCCTTTAGTCTATTCGCAGTTGAATACGATACTGATAGCCGATATAGGTCGCCTTCTACGGACACTGTGCTCAATTCACATTTTCAAAGAAGTGTCCGAGAAAAAATTTGCGAATAACCGCATGTCGGCAGCACTAGTGAATAACCCAGGCTTACGTGCCTATGTGCAGTTGTTGTGAGTTATCCTAAACCAACGAACTCGCCCATGGCAATGTACCAATCCGATTACTGACTGTTCCGACCAACAGCGGCTTACATCTTTACGCTGCATCTGAACATCTACCAAGATATCTTCTTGGCCCCAAGGGCGCATCTTACAAAGTCGAGGAAACAGCGATGCAAGATGCTATGGGCATGGACATGCCATTGTGGGAATGGATGGCCCAAAGGCTTCCCTCTGACCAAGTCATATCCGACGGCCCAGGGTATCCGGGTGTGCCCGACCTATCTAATACCAATGTGGCGTTTGACCATAAAGGCCACATCGCTCGGCCCGAGCTGGAGAACTTTGCCCTTGCTATGGTAGGAGGTGGTAAGGCATCGGGCGCAGCACACGCTTTCGGTAAGTAGGACTCTGCGTTACTACTTAGAAATTTATTGACAAACTGTCTAGATTTTCCCTGGGGTGAGCTAGGAGACGGCGTTGTAGTAGACGTTGGAGGTGGTGTTGGTACGTTCATATTTTTCGTTGAGCCGTTCACTGCAGCCCTGCAGATAAACTAACGAAAACAGGCGGTTTTGCTCTTCAGCTTATACCAGAATACCCCCGTCTTAAATTTGTGATTCAGGATCGCCCTGAGAACGTGAATCGAGGCGAGCACGAAATTTTCCCGAAAGAAGCCCCCGAGGCTCTCGCTGCCGGGCGAGTCACGTTTCAGGCCCACGATTTCTTCACTCCGAACCCGGTCAAGAATGCTGATGTATACTGGCTGCGAGGCATTCTGTAAGTTTTTCTCTGCATAACCCACAGTTTACCATGATACAGTTGACTAATCGGGCATGAACTTTCACTTACACAGCCATGATTGGTCCGACGACTACTGTATCAACATTCTCAAGTCAATCAAAGTTTCCATGGGTCCGAAGTCGCGCATCCTCATTTGCGACCCCGTAATGAATACCACATTCGGATGTGCTGGGATCCCAGCAGCTCCGAGCCCCCTGCCAGCCAACTACGGCTATCATGTCCGTTATTGCCACAACCGCGACATAGGCCTTATGGCCACCATTAACGGTATAGAGAGAACACCTTCCGAATTTAAGGAACTCTTTGAAAAGGCCGGTTTACGGCTGGTAAAGTTTTGGGAGACGAGGAGTATGGTTGGTATCACAGAAGCCGGATTGTAGACGACATGACACCACGCTTGGAATCAAGAGGTAGTCTGTATAAAGTAAATACTTGTTATTGTATAAGGCGCCCAACGTTAACTAGTTAAACGATCTACTATATTGAAAGCATCTTCCGTATCCCAGAAAGCGTGACAGGACGTGGTAGCCCCTGACTTCATTATGAAAATTTGCGTGTATAGTAGAGCACAAACCATAATATGGCCGCGACTAATATAAGGAGAAGAACGCCGTGTTCTACTCCAATAACAGCTCAAGAACTGCCAGAAAGAATAGTATCGCGGCTTGGAGGCCGGATCGTACTGTTTGTTGGTTTATTAGCGGTGAAAGCCCCCGTTACATTGCAGGTGATACTGCTATTATGGTATTAGGATACTAGATTTAAGCAAGATAGTTTAAGTCTATGAGGTTAGCATACCTCTTCCCAGCCACGTATGGCTTCGAAGAAGCACTTATATAGCATACTCAAGTACCTAGGTCTATAGAGGTCTAGGCTTGTCTGCCGACTAAAATCCCGGTTTCCAAGCGTGTAACCGACCTACCTTCGCCGTTAGCCGTGGAGCTCTCAATCGATAGGGATGTGTAAAATAGAATCTAATGACGTATCCCCGGCCCACTACGAGTAATCGTCGAGGGAGGGTCAACCTAGAAGCACGTGGCCGACACATGGAAGGCCTGGGCACGAACAACCCCCAGGAAGGATTCCTTCAAATACACGTGTTAATGATAGTCCGATACTGAAATACTAATTGCAGTGGATCTAATGATACAATTACGTAGTATTAATAATGGCAAGTTTTAAACATAGTATTAATACCCTCGGTCTAATAGACCGGGCATAACTAACTCCCACTAGGATAGGACTGTCGAAAGGGGTTCTCATACTGAGCATATTGTTATTTTAGTTGAGATTTCTGCCGAACCAGCTAGATCCGAGGCACATAGAGAGCCCTCATTTGTCTACTACAACCACGACACCATAAATCATTCGATTTTAGGGGCAGCAAGGCCAGGTCTTGGTCTCCTTTTTGAATCTGTTATAAATAGAATAATAGTCAGACACTCAGGCTGTAATTATCTATTTTTATCAGTCCGCATGAACGTCGTCGATGTAAATGAAGCCTACCTGCTTCTATGACTAAACCGAATCAAGCGTAGACACCCGCTTGAACTCGGTACTCAACTCGGGTCCCTAAGTTTACCCCAGCCACACGTCTATCCCCACAAGTGCTCGTCCAAGGGCACAAGGCAGGCGGCTTAGACAAGAATGCAACTGGCACTTTTCAATTAGCCATAGTTGTTTGAATGCGGGTACGCTGCACTGTAATCATGAGACTCTAACAAGATCGACATGGATCGCAGATCAAGAAAAGGGGCCTTGGCATCTGATTTGGCATCTCACTTGCAGGACTTGTGCCAACCCACCGGTAGCTATTATATAATTAGTATTTCATCTTATTGATTTAAGTAAAGATGATACTATTTCATCGAAGTAACGGGACGATTAGGCTAGCTACGTAAGACGGGTTGAGCCATGTAGTGAGCCCACAGCCAGGTTTCTAGCCCAGCCACCTAATCTATCTGAGCCATCATGGCAAAGGATTCAGCTGGTGGCCCCGGGAAATGAAGGATTCTTGGGACTCGGGGCCAAGAAAAGTTAGGACGACCACGCTGGGAGGCAATGTGGCACGACAAGGTCAAAGCTCATGGCTTGAAGGAAGACCTATTTAAAATAAAACCTCTCGCCGCAGATATCGTAGAAGGTGTGTCATGGCCTCTGTCTACTTCACACGGCCTTTATATATCCTTTCTTTTCTTTCTTTCTCCTTCGTTTAATTAACCATGGTCGGCCAAGTACGATCGCTGTTGGCGCTCTCAGCGATCATCGTGACAGCTTCTAGTGCAGCCACGCGGATCTGTCGAGATGTTGCGGTGCCAGAAAACGGGACGGGCTGGCCTTCCGATGTGGCCGGATCCGTTGTAGACTCCTCTGATCCTAAATTTCCTACGCAGTCTGCACGATGGTCCTCTTATGAAGCTCCCACCTTCTCTCAGGTCTTCGCACCCGAGAATGAGGAAGAGTTATCTATTGGGGTTTGTAACATCCTTTTACCCCTTAGTCATCTCAAGGGCCGTGCTGATCTAGGACTATAGTTGAACTACCTGACGAGCAACAATATACCTTTTCTAGCGAAGTCGGGAGGCCACGGATACTCCACATCTCTGAGTCTGATCCAGGATGGTGTTTTAATTAGCATGGAGAATTTTAATTATACGAAAGTAAACGATGATCTCACAGCAACCGTCGGTGCTGGATCAACATTCAATGATGTGGTACAAGTCGTAGGTGCTGCCGGCCGAGAAATGAGTTCGTATACTTCAATTTCCTACCTTGGAAAGGCATAAACTGACTTTGTACAGCCGTTGGCTCATGCCCCTGCGTCGGTGCTACTGGGGCCTATCTAGGTGGCGGCGTCGGAAGACTCCAGGGCTTGCACGGTCTCGCGAGTGACGGAGTCCGCAGGATCAAGATGGCCCTTTGGAACGGCACAATCATTGAGACTACTGATTCGGTGAACTCAGACCTCTTTTGGGGTATGCGCGGTGCCGGACAGAACTTCGGATTTGTCATCGAAACCACATTTGCGACATACCCGCAAACGAACGACGGCAATAACTACGAAGCTCAACTTACTTTCAACATAAGTTCATTAGGAACCGTTGTTGACACGGTTAATTCTTTGCTGCCCTTAGACCCTAAGCTAGCTCTAGTTACGATTGTTGGAGCTGATGCCACAACACTTGAGGTGAGTCCCAAGTTCTCGCAAGCATAATTCAAATACTGACACATTACCCCTTACAAGACTCTCGTGTTGGTTAATCTGGTGTATGCCGGTACCACAGAGGAAGGCAGGGATTACTCGAAGTTATTTAGCAACTACAGTATCTCCAACATCGAGACGACACTCACGTATGCAGAGCTTCCGACTAAGTCAGCTGGCGGCTTCAACAACATTAAGTGCATCAAGGGACACCGTCAAGATCAATACGGTGTGTCGATGAAGACCATTGATAAAGAATCTTTTATTGCGATGGCTCAGGAGTACACGGATTTGATCCAGGCCAACCCACTCCTTAACGCCAGTGCATTCCTAGTTGAGACTTTTGGAGTACAGGCCATCGATGCTCTCGGTGATGATTACAGTGCGTTCCCGCACCGAGGCAGGATCAACAACTTCCTCGAGATCAACGTCTCTTTTGATGATGATAGCGTAGCCGATGCTGGTGACGCATGGGGCAAAAGATGGCGTGATAACTTCTCCGAGCCCGCGGTCTCCGGTTATAACTCTACTGTGGTATACCAAAACTACGGACATGGAGACGAGGCGCTTTCAACTCTATATGGAGCTGATACTTGGCGCCATGAGCGACTCACGACTTTGAAACAAAACTACGATCCCCAAGGTGTTTTCAATGCGTATCACGCAGTTCCTAGATCAATTGACAGATGGAGCTAAGAGCATGTATTCATATAATTTACTTATGTTCTTTGACTATTAGATAACAATCCGATATAATGGCACTAAAGGTTTTAGCCACAATTCGGCAGATGAGTGCCTTAGCAACTCGCCACAAATAAATCGTGACGTCAGTAAACAAATAAACGCAGCATGCACAGAACTACCACAGATAATTCTTGTCACTGATCACACATTACAATCGACTTGCTCGGATTTTCTTGCATATATACCGCCAACACCAGCCATGAATCTAAGCCGAGAATATTCAAACCCGGACGCGCTGCCACTGTGTCAGCCGCTTCGCAACATGACCTCGCACGACTCCAACGCCAAAAAACACAGGAGTGAAACATCTCTCATTAAAAGAATCACGTTAGATCGTATCTCTAAAACGTCCCTAGTAGCCAAGCGCCCAGCTTCTCGATATCACCTTCCACCCAAATATTGACTAATTGGTTTGATAATGCGGAGCGGTTCGACTCCGCAGTGCGCATCTTCTCCCATGTCTCGATAATTTCCGGTCTCGCTGGCGCGTCACCACGGCTGTGCGGCCAGAACCGCAGTCGGCTCGAAATCAAGCGCGAATACCCTACATACCACATGTGGAAAGTGGTTGAGATGACCCGGAAGACCTGCCCCCCCCCCAAAGTTCCGCGGATGTACGTACAAGATATCCGCCAGCTCCGGGATACCCGCCTATTATCCAGCCAGATAAAAGCGGCCAAGCAGCAAATGTCGAGTATATAGGTTAGAGATGTAATGGCCAGTGCAGCTACTCGATAGAACACTAATTCATGAAACGGGCCGCGCCGAAGCTTCTCGGAACGCGTGGGGATAATCCACGTCCAGAGTACATTAGTGCCGCACTAATATAACTTAAAGTATCAACACTAGGTGGTATGTGGTTTGAAGCTCCATGGAAGAACGCACCGAGTGAGATTAACCTGTTAACGTTAGATTCACCTTGCCCCAACTTAAATATAAAGACAGTGCTTAACGCATCCCACAAGCTAGTTTCGCACACAAGCAAGTTTCGCACTTTTCTTGGCGTACCCTGTAGGCCACTTTATATGCAGGGGTACTTACTCTACTTTATTATAACTTCGCGAAAAAAGGTTGTACAATAAAATAATTAGTACTATTAGATTCGTAATAAAATAACGAATCTAATAGTATTTTCTTTTATTTTATAGCTATTTTATTTAGGCGTATAGCTTTAAAAAACAAATTTGCAAAGTAATAAGTGTTTTCTAAGGTCTGAGTAGAATGTAATGTATTGAGTACGGAGGTTGGGGCCAAAAGTCTCCATGATCTTTGACAATAGCTCATAGTGCAAATAAATTAACTTTATACGGTCTAACGGCACGGCATGCAATATTTCGGGCCGCCTGCAGCTGGTAAAATAATACCTAAGTACTGCTTAGGCATAACAAGCTACTAATTGCGCTAAGATATAGCTACCACTAGCGACAGCGTAGCAAAGCTTTGGCTTAGTAGATGCTTTGCCGGGCTTGAGTCCGGCTGTCGACAGCTTTGCCGAGCCGTTAGTCCGTATGTGGTTAATTTATTTGCACTATGAGCTATTGTCAGAGATCATGGAGACTTTTGGCCCCAACCTCCGTAGAGATGATGTGTAAAAAAAGAAAAGCCAAGACTTTAAGTCTTGGAAAAGAATCTAATTATAGACATGTGCGCCAGCTGCCTGGCAGCCGCCAGGCTGTCAGTGCGTTACAATGACACAAACACGCGCAACAGCGCGTAGGAATACACTCCCTATGAGGTCGTATTACAAGGATTATTTTAGCGTAGTTTTTAATAACGCTTTAAATAAAATAGTTAGAAAATAAATAAAAATACTATTAGATTCGCTATTTCATTACGAATCTAATAGTACTAATTATTTTATTGTACAACCTTTTTTCGCGAAGTTATAATAAAGTAGAGTAAGTACCCCTGCATATAAAATGGCCTACAGGGTACGCCAAGAAAAGTGCGAAACTGTTGGATTATACTAAGTGATAAAGTGGGAAATGCGAGCCTATGAGGCATAGATGAGGAGATCACCATTACCTAAGCCACTAGTTGCGCTAATGACTAAGCATCAGGGCTAGTCTTGGCGCACACATAAACCACTGTAAATTCAGGCTAGAATAGGAGATAGAGCTACACAACAACACGTGGCGTGATCGCAATACACTGAAATCCAACAGAAACTTGCTTGTGTGCAAAACTAGCTTGTGGGATGCGTTATAGCAATATTAAAATAAATGATTATATAACCCTACAGAGTAGCCAGGTACAACCTAGTCATACAACTTGATAGTTCTTATTAACGCTATCGATACGTAGGGCTTTCCTTACGGTGTCGGGGATAGGGCTCTAGTTGTTTAGGTGCGTTATTTTGATGACATTCTCCTCAAGTTTTACAGGAAATCCACCTATAGAGGGGTGGAGTCATTCACATGACTGTTCGGTAATGAACCCTTACTGCTCGGGGACCTGAGCCTACCGAGCTTGACAAGGCTCTGCTCCTCAATTGGTTGCTCAAAGCTCGTATGGGGCTTTTTACGACTCGAGGAGAAACGACTACTCTCGCCACCGCCGCTACCGCTGCCATTGCTGATGCCACTCTTACCGCGTTTTGGTCCTACTAGCTTCTCGACGGAGAAACTGGCCCGTTGCATTACATACGCAAGCGGTTTCGGCATGGCGGGTATGGTGAAGACGAGAATCCCCGCCGTCATCTCAGCCGTCTGCAAGAGCGCCTTATTACAGCACTACAGTCAGTAACTACCATTCATCAAGAAATATCTCAAGTTTCGGGAGTTTACAAAAGGAGGGAGAACGAGGTTTATCTTAGACGAGCGTATGGCTCTGGGCCGTACCAAAGGGGCATTGAAAGATTCTGGTGACTAACCTGTGGAGCTAGATTGTAGGTATAGTCAGCCTCTTTGATGTATGTGACGGCGGATGAGAGTCTAACCGCCGCAAGTACGACAGCACTATACTCCAAGTGAATCAGCTTCGACTCTAATAACAAGCTTAAGGGGGAAAAGAAGAATGGAAGTGAAATAAGTCGTACAGAAGTCCAATGACGAAGACAACAGACACCCCGAGCCTCCGCGAGGTAGACATATTCAGAGTCCAGATGACCTTCTGTGGTAGGATGAGGATGACAATATCAAATGCTAAATTGACAGTTGCCGAAGTGAGTGCTAGGACGGTGCCGTTTAAGCAATGTCCCGTGAGTGACTTGTCCCACCAGAAGGCCTTTGGTGTGCAAGACACATTCTCGACTATTATATTCGCCGTGTAGTATAAAGCATTGAGGGTCGCAACGGCGTAGCACGTCCAGAAAAAAGCGTTGCGCGTCTTTCCCGGCACGAATAGGCGGACCCATTCCATCAGAATAGCTGATTTCAGAAAAATCATTGTCGCAAGATAGAAATTGGTTACGTAGAAGAAATTCTAGACGAATCAAATCAGAACTCGAAGTTGAATCAGGGGTCATATCAGGCTTACATGATAGAATTCGGCCAAGTCACCGAACCTAATATCCCAAGCATGCACGAAGAAACCGGTCGTTGCGGCAATCCGGTATATATAGACACTAAACACAACGAAGAAAATCTATGCGTATGCAGTTAGAGGCGGATTGTCGGAAACATCGTGAATCAGATAATGCCTTACATAGGCCGGAACGATCACAGCTAAATGCAATTAGTGGACGACCCTATAGAGCAATGTTTTCAGAAGTGCTTACCATCTTCCACTTGGAATTTCTTCAAATAGACGCCCTTTGCTAGACCACGGATGAGAAGAAATAGTGACGATATCGCCAAAGATACACTGAGGACGGCGATGACTAAAGTATTGCCGTTCGACGGGTTATCAAAGTTAGATTCAACTCCCTCCGGAGGCTCGAGAGCTGGGCCATTCGGATCCATGATCTAGAAAGTCGGCGAAGCCAGAGGCAGAAGACTTCCAGTCCACTCGAGTGGCCCAAGGGATATCAAGCGAAAAGCTGAATCAGAAGATTAAAGTAGTGATGGCCAGTTTCATTGAGTGGCGGCCTTGGCATAGTGTACGGTGCTAGATGGCGCAGCGACAAAAAAACCAGAAGAATACTAGACATGATTTCTATAGACAGAGTCCGACCATATCATTAGCCCCTGTTCGGCTCAACGTCTAATTAGGTTGGAAAATCCGATTTGCCACAACAGCTTATCACAGCAATTCACAAAAAACTGAGGTGAGAAAACATAAGCAGAATGCCACCTTGCGGGGGTGAAGTAACATAGCAATACCTTCTGTAAGCGATCTGCATAGAACGGGTGGCATTAGGATTCTAGGAACCGTGGGGGTTAAGCTGATTACACTACAGTAGATATAGCCTACCTAGGTATACTAGTATGACGACAACTCTTTTTAAGCCCTACACGTGTATATTTAGGTCATTTACGTACAGAGCAGAAAAGTGCCTAGCAGCAGGCACTGTAGGGGGCTGAATCCCATGGCCACCCTCTGTTCTGTACTTGGGTTCCAATTCAGGATCTGACAGGGCGATCGCGAACGAATCCTATGCGGGGACGCCCCACCGCTGGCCTACCTAGCCAATCCGATACAGTAAGCAATGTCTCCAACAGACTGTGTGCGCATACCAGTTTGTCTGGAAAAGTCCCCGCTGTATTATTTATTGAACCAGGGATAGAAATCCCGGGGCTACACTACAGCTTGCGTTTTCGATGCCCAATGTCCCGCGTCACGTTAATAGATATTCCTGCAGTTTGAAACTCCCCGGCCCCTGATCTTCTACTTCCGGTACGCGGGGCAGCGAATGCCACATACTTTTCTGTCATACATGTGGCTTCGCATCCTCGACTAAACTTGTCTTTAAACATAATGTCTTTTCTTTTCTTTTCTCATCTTTGTATTGCTGTGGTCCGACTTGAAGTATGAATCCGCGGGGAGGTATTGAACGGCAGGCGCCACGAAATTAGTATACATAGTTATATGTTTTATTTTGCCTACATTACCCCCCTCGCGCCTCAGTCTTGCATGGTCACACTCATTTTCCGCCTAGGTATAAGCATTGGTGGGTGGGAAGTTAACCGCATTATTAAAGCCAGTGTTACTCAAGTACTGTTGGATTTATTGGAGTAATAACTCCAATGCCTAAGCACCTAAATCGATTGCATCACATACTATAGTAACTGGGGCTTAGATAACACAATAATAATAAGCCCTCATGTCCAAGTCGCCTATTAGCCCGCAACTATCCTGAGGCCGGTTATTCTTTCCTTGTTCCTTTGTGTATGTCTTAGACCTGAAGCAACCATCTGATTAGCTAAATAGCGAGATCCGAGGCCTTTAATCATTCTTCTATTACACACTGGGACATGCCGGGGCTCTTTTCAGTATTTATATCACAAGCACTAATCAACTAGCCAACATATCTTTCATAAGTCAATGGCCTTCAATACCATTGTAACTCTAGCCTATTTCATTTCACATTGTATTTTACTTAGTATTCCTACTAAGAAGCTTGATTCTGGGATGGCCACCGCACAGGTGGAATATAAGAGACACTCCTAGAGTAACTCCAGTCCTCAATCGAGCTCCACTTGATGCAAACGGAACGCGAGTTGGATTTAGTGAGAGGTTTATCAATAGTGTCGGCGTCCCATTTGTACGAGTTGATAGCTGTATTGCCGTGGCACATGGCACTGATGCGCAGTGTCTCTAGACAATGATCTACCCCAAGTTAGCGCTCCAAGTATCGAATAGTAGCATTTAAGGCGGATAAATCGCCATCCGTCCCCCCTCCCGCGAAGGGAAGGAACATAGGAATGAGACCAGAGAAGTAACATAAAAAAGGGAATACGGGGCGCAATACGAACCGAGGTGTCCCTTTAGATAGCTGTCTTGCGATTCCGTGAGATTTGGGTAGTATCGATCCCGGAAAACGTAGAGTCGGAGGTTACGCTGTCGGGGGGGTCAGCCAATCCTTCCATCTCTCAGATTCCCGACTTTTCATCTCAGCTGGGGCCACTGAGACGCTAATATGCCAGAATACTAGTAGTAAGTAGTTTTTATGCTCGGTCCTTAACTTAGTAGCGCATTCCCCCATTTGCCCGTTCCTTCGGTACATTAGGACGGGCTGCGAAAAATCACTTACCAGACAGTGAAGCTCATGGTACACACCCAAAGAGGCGGGATACCCGCCTTCAGTAAGCTCAATGATATTCTCAAAAGATTCCCCGGCCCTTGTCAACTCATCTCGGCTGATGTTAAAGTAGACCGCTACGATGAAGTTAGTTTATCATCATCCAATCTCTAATCTGGCTTTTCTTTGAGTTACTCACGCGTGATCAAGCGATCCCAAGCCTCCTCCTGCTCCTCTGATGGAGGACCGGAATATACGCTATAATGGCCGGGATCCGTTGAGTGCTCAGTACTCACTTCGTACTCAACGAAGGCCTCAACAGGAGCTAGGAACTAATCAGTTCTGAATTTACCATGAAAGGCCGATTTTACCTAATCGACTTACACCAAGAATGTCGTAGCTGATATGGAGAGCGGCCAACGTCGAAGAAACCATTGCTCAGTAGAGCACCGGCAAGCGCCAGGATTATAACGTGAAGTATTGCAGCGTAGATGCGTGCGCAAGTGAGGATATCCTTGTGCTTCCTCCCCCTTTTTGTCGTCTTTTCGTATGTGTCGAGTTTCTCTTCGAGAGACACGGACTCGACGTCATCTATTAGTCTAGTGGCTTCAAGCGTGCGCTCAGACAAATCCATAGTAGACTTATAGGGTTTGGCTTTTCTTGTAAGGAGGCTCAGCAAAACATCCGGAACAGTGACAGATCTCGTTACTCTCACTGTTGGAACGGCGTTTTAATTTTTTATACAGTTCCGTCTTATAATAAAGAGAACACCCCCTCGATCTTCGAATCCTTTCTATATCAAGTTCACGGCTTATGGGGTCCGGTAAGAGACTAACTTCAGCATAATGACAGCATTATTCCTTGATGCCGTTCAGCTCCTGTCTTGTAACAGTGACATCGAGCTTCTGTTGTCCTATCAGAAACAGCAACCTATTTGTCATAGACCTATCACTCATGCAAGTAAACTAGCCATTGGGAAAAACTAGTATTTTTGCAGATGGAAAGGTGTTTGCTCTAGCTAGGGATCGACTTTGCATTTCAGGATATCCAATCACATCCATAACTACAGTTTCCCCTCTTAAGGCATGCAAAACCATGCAACCTTGCACTACTTCTAATAGGGCCACATGACAATTGACCAGGAGCCATACGATACGAGCAGATTATTCAATGGTCCCCGAAAACCCAGGCATATTCACCTTTATTTTAGGTGCTATATTGCGACATGTATCACTACGGCTTCGTGCGGAGCAAGTCATGTTGTACATTGCTAGGAGCAGCATCCACCTATTAGAAGGTTATCTTTCAGAGCTTTGTGGAACGTCTTTTTCTTGTGTTCCGAACTTTTATCTCGTATCCGTAATCTGCGGGTAGTAAGATTCTAACGATCAACTTCACCCTTTCCTCGCCAGCATCTTGAAACATTCTCGCCTTGCATTTCCCATTTTACATCGTTTCTTCGTCGCTTTTAAGATGAGGTTCTATCTCGCTATAGTCACCGTTCTAGCCTTAGCCGTAGGCTCCGTGGTAGCGAACACACCGCAGAAAGGTGAGTTATCTCCTTGCCTTAGGCCTAAGAGTGTAGCATGTCTAGCTAACCGGGATAAGGCGGTGACGAACCATACCCTGAGCACGTCGGAGTTGTCCCCGACTTCTTCTAGCGGGATCTTCGAGGCTCTGCAGACAGAAAGTCATTTTGATCCCTACGAGGCCCGTGGAATTAGCATTATGAATGCTAGATGAGGAAGGAATACGAACGTATCGTTACTTTCAGAATGAGAGAAGAATTATTCGAGTCTCGCTTTGATAACGAAATGGACCACCTAGCCACTCAGGGATAGTAAAATACCTAAGCATATGGAGATGGGCTAATTTCTACACATTTACATGACTTAAATGCTACAAACCGTGGGGGATACTTCGACCATAGTAAAGTTGAGTAAAACAATAAAATTTCATTAATTTTTGATATAGAAAGGTACATTGTTTTCCGCTTCTTTACCTCAAAATTACATGTGAAAACAGTAAGATATTACACAAAACATTCCCTATATTTTCTCTATATTCCGGTTCTATTCCTCAGATAACTTCACTTCAACAATAGCATACCTATAGAATTATGTGTAATAAATAGTTTATAATGAGAAGTGTTGAAACACTCCTTTCCTGAGAGGGTCAATAGAGCTGTACCGTTTGTTTTATCGAGAATAGACACCTTAAACTCTATTTTTTAAGATAACTCTTTTCCTTATGACCTAGGGACTTGACTTTATGGCTATTACACAGTGAGTTTAAATCAGGAAAGGGGAGGAACACTACGTTGAGGCCAATCTCAACAACGATATGAGTTTCCCATGAAATTCTATCCTAGTTTTTATGTACGAGTGAACAGGTTTGCGATTGTTGGATTCTTCAACCGTTCATGTATTTTTCACTTCATGACAACGAAGAGTAAGAGTTTCGCCCAAATATGTATAAGCCAACTAAGCTAGCTAGTTAAGTATCTAGCAAGTTAGTTAGTTAGTCAATTAACTTATAGATTATCTAGCCTGCCCAACTACCTAGGTAGTCTATTGAAATACTAACATAAGGCTGGGTACAGGTGATGCCATCATATGTAGATTACACTTCCTTGTGGACACACGATGTTACTTAAGCAACTACAACCTACCTAACTTACTCGGGGTGGAGTATACACAGCCTTGAACTGGCGTTACCAACGTTAACAATAAATCCGAACCCAAGTCTAACCTTTCCCTGTTAACTATATAAACGACTACGTATTACGGCAGTCTTTTACAGATGAGTACTATGTCCTATGATTATCTAAAGACATAGTAAAAGAAAGCTATATAAGTATCGTTTAAGAATATCAAGCAAATATAGAAGGGTACTGTGCATATATATATAATATATCTAACATCCTATTACATTATTAGAAAGAAGGGGGGTTATTTATGCATGTATAGATATCTAACTACCCCTAAGCAGCCAGATAGTCCATCCAAACACAAAGGATTTTATTCAGTAACACCATACAATATATCATCACTATCCCTTTTTAAAGCAAGATCCTAAATACTCTACCACTATTATTAATTATCTTTATTGCGTCGTTTTAATTTCAATATAGTCTTAGATAAGATTATATTACGTGCATGGCATCTCGCATAGGTGGGTGGAAATGATGTTAAGCGATACCCCAGACGGTAGTAACCGAGAATATAAGCAGGGCTAATACATCATGTGATACCTGCATAATAAGTCGACCTCAAGTTGCACCACTCATCTGAATGATAGCTATCCGATAAAGGGAGGGGTTCCAGGAGCTCGCCTTTCAGGTCGGTCCCGAAGTGATTGTTTTCCACGCTAGAATCGAATGATCATTCACTACCTTATATTCAATTTCAATATTAGATTTCTTCAAGTCTTGCTTCCACCGGCAATGTCTTCTATAATTCGGGGCACCAAATTCGCAAAGGATACCCTCATATTCCTCTGTGCCTGTCGTGAGTTCGCTGTCCAAGTCCTAAATGATGTTCTAATAAGCCTAGATTCATTACGAACCAATCGTCACATCATTATGAGTAGTGGGGAAGCTATTTCGTCGAATCGCCGTAGCCTAGAATAGCCTAATCCTTCTCATCTCAGGCGCCTGCCTCTCTATCTTCCAGCCATGGCCAGCAATGGATCATTGAAATCTAGAATGCGAAGCGAAGTGCTTGAGCCCGTCGTTTCCAACCAGTTTTCCAGTGATGATGCCATCTTGACTCGGCTAGGGAAGAAACCCGTATTAAAGAGGAACTTCGGTTTCCTGACGATTCTTGGATTTGGCTGCACGGTCTTGATCACATGGGAAGGCTCATTAAAGTAAGGTTGGCTGAATCTTTGTGATGAATATCCGAGCAATTAATATATCTATAGTGTGTTCTTAGTAGGTTTACAAAAGTGCGTTTCCATTTTATATAGAGTCGAATACCCAAGCTGACAGGGAAAAAGTGGTGGGCCAGCTGGTCTCATCTATGGGTTCATAGTTGTTTGGATAGGGACGTTGTCCCTCTTTGCAACACTGTCTGAACTCGTATCGATGGCTCCTACGTCAGGGGGCCAGTACCACTGGGTGTCTATGCTAGCACCGCCTTCTTGTCGAAAATTCCTCGGATATCTAACGGGATGGCTCACTCTAACCGGCTGGCAAGCATTAGTTGCAGCAGGTGCTTATTTGACAGCCACAATGATTCAAGGTCTTATTATTCTTACTCACCCCGGCTACTTAGCGACTATACAGAACTGGCACAGTACACTTTTGTTCTGGGCTGTTATCCTCTTTAGTTTCAGTATCAATATTTGCATCGGATCAGTTCTTGCCAAGTTGGAAGGCGTCTTTCTTGTCATCCATATTCTTGGTTTCTTCGCAGTAATTCTATCGATCACAATAATCGGCCAGCCCTCAAACCCTGAGGCAGTGTGGGACACATGGTTAAATTTAGGCGGCTGGCCAACACAGGGCCTATCATTTTCTATTGGAGTCATAGGGAGTGTTGTCGCATTTGTTGGTGCAGACGGAGCTATTCACGTAAGATCTACAAATACGGAGCCTCTTGGTTCTCTCTACCCATGGTCAACTAACTAATGATTAACTAATCAGATGTCCGAAGAAATCCGGAACGCTCCTCTCGTGATCCCCAGATCCTTGCTCACAGGGGCTATGATTAATGGAAGCTTAGGGTTTGCCATGATAGTCGTTACCTTATACTATATGGGAGACCTCGATGCAGCTCTCGCCGAGAACCCTACCGTGCCGTTTATGGCGATATTTCACAATGCATTACATTCAACGGCTGGCGCCGCCGTATTATCTTCGATTCCTGTTGTTATGGCATTTAGTGCTATGACGGGTATTTTAGCATCCACATCCCGGGTCTATTGGGCGTTTGCTCGTGACCGCGGTCTTCCCGGTTGGAAGACCCTACAGAAAGTAAATCTACGAACCGGCGTTCCTCTATATTCAGTTGTCACCGCATCTATTGTCGCTATAATACTTTCTCTTGTCACAATAGGAGGTAGCACGGCATTCAACGCAGTAGTATCCATCCCGGTCGCCGGTCTTTTCGGGTCCTACTTCATTGCAGCGTCACTTCTTCTTTACCGGCGACTTTCCGGGGATATCGTTGACCCTGGATTCCAATCTGGTGATACTGCCATGAATAATACTACACCAGATTTGATATGGGGTCCTTGGAGGCTTCGCGGAGTCTGGGGGGTTTCAAATAATCTTCTTTCATGCGCTTTCCTTCTATACTTCTTGTTTTTCAGTTTCTGGCCTCCATTTATTCAAGTTACACCGCAAAACATGAATTGGTCTATCCTATTAACCGGAGCCGCCGTAGCCTTCAGTGTTTCATATTATTTCTTGTGGGCTAGAAAGGTGTACACGGGGCCAATCATTGAAAATACACCATCCCTGACAGAAGAAGCTCAAGAAATCATGTAGATGAGATTAATTGTTGTCGGGGGTACAAGATATAAATTTTGTAGTAAATAAACTCTCATTAAACTCCATTGTGGCCTTATATCGTCATCCTTAACCGATAATGAACATTTCAACAGCAAACAGGGGAGCTGCAGAAATTCATGAACAATACTAATACACGTTTAAGCAGTGAACGTTCAGAATACCTAGATCATCCAATACTAGACAACCCATCTTCGTGTAAATTCATGTAATTTGTTGTGAGAAATGACAGCTGAACGGCAAAGCACACTATGCTATTTGAATCTTGGGATATCACGGACAAATTCAAGGAGTGTATTATTGTCGATTTTATCATGTCTCGTCATATCCCATCTCACAATAGGCGTTAGTTTCACAAACCTATTTACAGCCAATAAGCTACGCGAATGTAGGGCCTGAGCACGACCGCTCAGCGCACCCGCCGCCCTCTCACTTCTCGCCCTGGGCCACGAGCTTGCCAACAACGAGATACTTGCTCAGAAACCTCTCCTCCCAGCCCTGCAAACTCTCCATCTCCTCCGCCCCGAGGCCCTCAAGCGTATCAAGCGGGCCGTCGAGGTCCTTGGTCAACATGTCTTCGTCGAAGCTATGGCACGCAAGGCCGCGACTGGCATCGCGGCCAGCGAAGTTCTCGTACGGGCCGCCAGGTCCGTAGAAGTTGCGGCCGCTGGTGACATCGAAGACGCGCCCCCGCACGGCCATGTATACGGGCATGTTGTTCGTGCCGTTATAGGGCAGCAGGGTGCGCGGGGTGAATGTGCGGAAGACGACGGCGGGCGGCTCGCGTGGGAGTGTTGCTGGCGGCGTGGGCTTGTAGAGAAGGTACGTCGTGTACAGGGTTATGGCGACGAGAATAAGGTTCAACGGTGTCGCAAGTCCGCTACTACGTTGTTTGTTAGATGGACGAGTCCATTATAGAAGCCAGAAGAAGAGAGGAGGGGGGTCCACGAACTAGAGCTCGACTGTCTCTTTGGCGGCCTCTCGGACCACGCGTTCCTGAACGTAATCCATATTGGGATAATAGAGCTATGTGTCTCTACCGCAAGATGTAGAACAGTGTCTTATCCTTTGGACGTTGGAAGGTTTAAGAACGTATTGGTGTTGTGTTGTTAGATCAATCCCGGGATTTCCGATCTCACAAGTCCGAGGATGTGGGGGTTGAAGCTCCGTTTGATCCATCCATCCTTTATTACAGTACAGATGCCTTAAGCCTGGTGGTCCAAGCACCACACTACTGCCTTATATCTGGATACCTACTAGAGGTATGTATCTATGTAGGATTACGAAAAGATATGAACCATTACGTCAGTGAGTCATTACTTTCTTGTCAATTTTAACTCGAATAGATTCTCGAAACCGGGAAGCCGTAATTTCTGAGTGTGTACCAATACATGGAAACCCGATAAGAGAAATGCAAACACCTCTCACCTTACCCACGGGAGTATTACTAAAGACCACTAACATGCCTAGTCCCTTAGCACTAAGTAATTTCAGCTTATGAGTAGATTAGGTATGGCATCATCAGTCTCACAAGTACAGTGACTGGTGCTCAGCAAGATCAATCATACGATAACCACCCCCCCCCCTTCCCGGACTATATGTACATTTTGGAAATATCCCCAACCAAATCGCGCATATTAAATAAATACTTCATTTAACATATCATGCCTACTAAGGGTCACCATTATACGCTTTGTTGGTACCATCTCAAAATGATGGGGCTCGGTAGATAGTCTTTAGCTTCAAAGCTACTGCCCCTCCTAGCCCACCTAACCTATACCTACTATGTAGCATTGTTTGTACTCTCTGGTAGGTATACATATGTCTGCCTGGGCTACAGATAGCACCTCTTAAAAGTTTGTTCACGAGATCTGCACCTCGCTTCCTTGCCCTACCCTACTTCGGGATATGATAACTTGTAACAATGCCTTAGGTTTAGTTTGTGATTTGAGTGATTTTGCATTGTTTCTCTGCATGCTTGCCCTTTTCTCGCTTTTATGACCCGGATAGCAGCTGTTTCGTTCATAATAGATTAATCAACATTCACTTTCACATGTCCGCGCAACTTCCTTCATGAATTAAAGACGCGTTGCGCCGCGCTACTTGTTAAGGCTTATTATTACCCATACCTGTCGCAACTGCCAACCTAGACGATTGGAACTGTGTCGAGTTATATCCTAGACACACGAAACACCTAATTCAGACATATTTTTTGGCATGTTGCTGAGGCGCTTCAATCGCGCCCTGCGCCGGCTGCCTTTCTTTGTGCTAGTGACAGCCGCGCCTTTCCTTCTCGAGGTCCTGATACACCAATGGCGATACCAGGTTCCGCGGCCAGTCGCCGACCTCGACTCTCCCTTCTTCACTTCTTGCCAGGAGCCCGATGTCGCGGCCGAGCGCGAGAATGCCGTCTTCGTAATGTTGGCGCGCAACCATGAGCGCCTGAGAGCGAAGAAGACGATCAAGTCCATCGAAGCGCATTTTAACAAGTGGTTCGAGTATCCCATCATGTTCCTCAATAACGAGCCCTGGGATCCCCGCTTCGTGGCTGAGCTGAATGAAACCGCTGGCGGTAAGGGCATATTCGAGGTAATTCCAAAGGAGCAGTGGACCTTTCCGGACTGGCTGGACCAGGATTCCGCCAAGAAAGGTATAGAGGAGCAGGGAATGGCCGGCACCGTGCATGCTGGCAAGGAAGGCTACCATCACATGTGCCGGTTCTACTCGGGGTGAGTCTTAGGGCGACAAAGCGCAGATGCTAGAGCTCACTAGCTAACGTGTCCTATCATGAACGCTAGAAAGTTTTATCAGCTAGACGCCCTCAAGAAATATAAATGGTACTGGCGGCTGGAGCCGGATGTAGACTACACTTGTGCCATCACGTACGACCCCTTCGTTCAAATGGCCAAGCACAAAAAGGTGTATGGTTATACGATTGCGCTATGGGAGGTCGGCAAGACGTGCCCTAGCCTCTTCCACGCCACAACAGACTGGAAAGAGTCGAGGGGTGTGCCATCGAGTAGTCTATGGAACTCTATGATGGAGGCGTCTTGGGCGCCGTTTCCTTTCCGCCGCTTTCTAAGTTGGATACCTCACCGCGACGCTTATGGCGATGCTTGGAGTTTGTGTCATTTCTGGAGCAACTTTGAGATCGCCGACATGGACTTTTTCCGCTCGAGGGCGTATCAGGACTACTTTGACTATTTAGATAGAAAGGGTGGTTTTTACAAAGAGCGGGTACGTCTGAATCCTTCATCTAGGACTCTTCTCTTCGTTCCTCACGGCCCCTTCACCTTCCGGTCGTTTATTAATAATACTGACGAAATTTGTACAACAATAGTGGGGTGATGCGGCCGTACACTCACTGGCCATTGCCATGCTAGCAGACCCTCAGCAGGTGCACCATTTCGAAGACATTGGATATCGGCATGCGAAATTCTACCAATGTCCGGCGAACGCGCCTGGCGGCCAACTCCCTCGCTCCTCAACCCTAGCGAAGAACAAGCCGTGGTCACCCGAGATCGCAGGTGGCATCGGGTGCCGATGCGAATGCGACGGTAAAGAGGGACGCAATTACCAAACCTATTGCCAAGACAAACTTAGGCAACCTACTACTCCCAAGAGAGGGTGGTTCTCGTAAAGAGAAAGCTCTCTTAGTTGGGAGAAGATATCGAATACCATTCGGCAACTTGTTGCATGTAGAGTCCAGGTATACTGAGAATAAAGTCTCAAAACACATCGATAACGCATACTCATATGCCACTACCAACCTCGAAATACTCTGTATATAAACATTACGGCTGGTATAGGCTAGCTATTAGTCTAGGTAATAACTAAAACGCTTAGGTCACCTAAGCGAGTCGAGAGCACGAAGGTTTGGAGGTGGTGGTTGGATATTACTGAAGCGTATGGTCTAAACAAAATATTGGCCTCTTAAGGTAGGCAAGCAGGGCATTGATCCTGCGCCGAAGCAATACCATGTATACCTATATGATGACTCCTGTTAGACGGGATTCGAAATGCGATTAGATACCAAAGGTTGTTCATAAACATCACCCACAAGGCTCCTAGAGAGGCCGCATTCTACTTGTACATACCTTTGAACAGGAAAAGAGAAATGTGGAAACCCATGATAGGATTTGTAGAGCGTACACTTAGGCTATGTATACATGGTTGATATCATTCAACATGGTATTAAATAGTGGCCCAGGCACTCAGGTCTATACAAACGCCCCAATAAATGCATCAAGAACGCCGATATCAATCGTTTCACCACTCGCGTGCTTCTAAGCCCATCGCCTCATGATATGCGTCAACATCATCCACCACCATTAGGCCCGGACCCGAACCGGGACAAAATCACATCACCATTAGACTCTCTTGATACCAGGCACAGGGGGACGGGGCAGTCTCTAATCCTCGTCCTCGTACTTGCCCTGGTAATCGTTAAGCAGGATATCGTCGATGCCGAGGCCGATAGGCTGGCTATTATTGCGAATCCACTCCGTCTCGACGCGGAAGAAGATCCAGATCCAGCGCCGCATGACCTCGAGGAGCTCGACGATGAAAATCGAGCTCTCGAAATCGGCAACGCGGTCTAGATGCGGACTTAGCTTCAGACTCCACGTGCACCGGAGGACGAGGTCGAGCGCAATGATGCCGTAATATAACCCCGGCGGTCCGAGGCGCAGCGTTCGCCGTAATCCAAAGGCGTGCTCGGGGTTATTGCGCGCTCGCGCGCCATCGAATAATGTCAGATCCCAATCCTTGGCCACGTCCCAGTAGAAGCTGTAGAAGCTGTTGACGGTGCAGGCCAATATCCAGAGACGGTAGATGGCCGTGGACCCTGGCGCCCAGTTGCGCTGCAGCGCGCTAAGCAGGACAACCGGGAACGCAGTCGAGTACTTGAGCGCGTTGGCCAGGTGCTGGCCGCCCCAGCCTGTTGACTCTCTGATTGGACCCCGGCGCACGCGACCATATTCAATTAGACATTGGCGGAGTCGGATGAGAGAAGGGACCGCGAGGATTAAGGGTACGATAACGGTACCGCCGCACCCGCGGTCAGGACGCGCCGTAGCGGAACCATCCGTCCTGAAAAACATGCACAATGCCACGTAGAGGTCACCTAGCACCTTGGCGTAACTGGTCATCACATCAGCTAGCAGGATATCCCCGAACTTGCCGTCCTTCGCCTCTGCAATGCCGCCGAGAGCTATTCGGCGCAACATCGAGCGGAGGCGCGCGCGCCCGGCATGTGGAAGCCCCGTCCTGCGCGGGAGAGGAACAGCGAAGATGGCGAGCAGGACGACGAGGTAGGTGAGCGGTAGCCAATCCCATGCCAGCACGAGAGTGGGGTTGCGATGGGTAAAGATCCAAAAGACAAAAAGGGAGAAGCCGAATATAGAGGATAGAACGCTGGCTAGACGGTATACGGAGCGGTGATGCGGTGGGTGGTGTATTGACGGCCGGCCGGGATATCGAATCAGTGAGGGCACATCGATGTTGAGAAGGTAGAGATAGTGCAGGTTTATGCCCCAACCCCAAACCGCTGTGATTGAATTTATTAGGATCTGCCCACATGTGTGTTCTATGGAGAGGGAAGGTTGAGAAACGAGGTGGAGGTGAAGAGTGACGTACCTAGGACGACGATAAAGGCCACGCGATACGGCAGGGGGAAAGTGAGGCTAAAGGAATCGAGCTCCGGCTCGACTGCTGGATCACCGTCCATGGTTTCGAGGTTTTGTAAAAATGCGCATCGAGCTATTCGGCAAGACTCGTTGGTCTAAAGTGCTAGGGACTGACTGAATTGGTCGGGTTGGTAACGCGAAGGGGAAGTAAAAGAGAAGGTTTTGAACGAGTGTTACGCCATCAAGTGACGTGGATTATCTAAAGATTCCAAGCCAGAAATCAATTTACTTTTTTGCACAATTGTTATTTGGGAGCGGATCGACGTCACCTCAGATCCCTGTCGACTTTGAATCACGCTAATAATAAATGGGAATTCCTAAGGTTCTCTGGGGACGGCAAGCTTTGGGGACCTGGTCACTAAAAAGGACAGGACAGGACAGGCCCGGAATAGCTAAACCGGGGCTATCGCTCGTGATGCTTGCGTTACGCCGAGGTCCAACGCTTCACAGTTCGAAGTGAGATCAAATCACAAACAATTCGATTAGACCTCTACAACTCCAACTGCTAGCAACAACGATAACTCTACTTAATAAAGGAATTCTATATCCAAAAACTTTACCTTTTTAAAATCATATTATAGACAAATTCCCTGTCAGATCGATTGGCAATCGAAAATGCCAAAGTAAGCTCGAGACAGAGCAGCTAATAAATAATCCATCTCAACCATGGCAACGACATCACCATCCCCATCGCCGCCATCTTCCTCACCCGCATCCTCTCTCTCCAGCCCACCGTACCCATACGCCTTCGCGCCCGACATAATCCGCGCGCATCAAAAAGATGCCTACTTCCAGGGTCTCCTCACAAACCAGCTCACAGACCTGCACCGGCGTCTCCTAGGAGCACGGTCCGCGCACGCCTGGTCCACCGAATCGCGGACGCTGGCCGACCTCATCTACCTCTGCCTTACGACACTGCTCGGCAACCGCACGCTGGGCGAAGAGTACTGCGGCCTAGTACAAGTCGAAGCACCGTCTCCATCCGACCAAGGACGACGCCTGCCTTCCATACAGCGGCGCGCCGCCTACATCGCAGGGAGCATCCTGCTGCCTTACGGCCTCGCGAAGCTGCTCCCGGCACTACGAGCGCGTGTCCGGGCCCGACTACAGCGGAATCTTGCGCGGGCCGAAGCGCGCGCACACTCTTTGTCTCCGGACGAGAAGTCGAAAGTACGCGGGAAACTCGCCACCAACACCTGGTCGTACAAACTGCAGACTTACCTCCTTGCGAACCTATCGACGCTCACTTCCCCAGCGCCCGTGCACGCGCTCAGCCTCGCGCTCTTCTACTTCTCGGGCTCATACTACGAGCTCGCGAAGCGGCTCACGGGCCTCCGGTACATCTTCACGTCACGGCCACAAACAAGCGACACGGGCGAGCCGGGCGCCGACCGCGCCGGGTACGAGTTGCTGGGCGTGCTGCTCGTCGTGCAGATGAGCGTGCAGGCGTATCTCCACGTACGCTCGACGCTGGCCTCGTTCTCGCAGTCCTCGCGCGAGCGGAACGCCGGGGGTAGCGTGGACGTCTCGCTGAACGAGCACGCGTACAGCGCCAACAACGCGATCCTGCTCACGGAGATGGGCACGCCGGGCACGAGCGGCGGGCCAGCGACGCGCGCCGACGTCGCCGCCGTGACGCATACGCCGCCGGCGCCGGTTTCTGGCAAAGGGGGAGCGGACGGAGACGGCGTGCGGTATGATCTAAAGAACGAGGACGCCATGCGCTGGATCAAAGGCGCGCAGCAGCGCAAATGCACGTTATGTCTCGAGGAAATGAAAGACCCCGCCTCGACGCAGTGCGGCCACGTCTTCTGCTGGGCCTGTATCGGCGACTGGGTCCGCGAAAAGCCCGAGTGTCCGCTCTGTCGGCGGGAGGCCATGGTGCAGCACATACTGCCTTTGCGAGCATTATAAGAAAGGGTAATTCAATACTACACATGTATATATAACTTTACCATTACCATCACTGCCGTGGGATGAACAATGCTATGAACATTCACGTCAAAAAAAACCACACACAAGAATGATGAGAAACCAAGTTCATGAATCAGGACTATAAATTCAACCACATTAGTAGTACATATATGTACCCCGCATATCTATCCTACCAAGGGAAAAGGGTGAAATTCTGCAACATGATTAGATTTGTTACAAAGTCCATGAAAATAGGCAGGGTGAGATGAGTCTCTGCTGAAAACGCAGATAGCACAAGGGTAAAACAATGTGAAAAAAACGTATACGGAGTAGTGGCGGCGGCAAGTCGATGAATCGATTGCTTGCTCGCTCGTGTCGCACCAATCATAGTTTCCTCAAAGTTGACGACGCGGTAAGAAGCCAAATGCCTCCAACCCCACGTTCGTCTGCTCCCCTAGTTAGATCTAGGCCAAGACCTAGTGACGCGTCCTCTTCTCCCCCCTTAATCCTACACTCCAACAGCATCATTTCAAGTCTCTCCATTTCGCTCTATGAGTAGGGCTCTAAGTCCAGCTTCAAGAGCAGAAAAGGTTGTTTGTAATGTGATGTGTTCCAAGGGTGTGTTCACGCGAAAACAAACCGTGTATGCCAACCGTACATTCCCCGGCTCCGCCTCCCCCCGTATTGTACGCTGTAGGTAGGTATCATTGATGTGTCCAGGTCCCCTCGACCCCTCCCAAAAGCAAGCCATTTCGAACGCCGTATCCAATGTCTAGGTTTCCGTGCATCCACGCCCCTATTATTCATCTTCGAGTGAGAAAAGAACAATTTCGCCGCGCTCGTTACGGCGCATACGCAGTGATCTCCAGAGTTCCTTCTCTTCCATTCCCTTACTCAGGCTAGTGCCGGATTCCGACCGCTCCCGGTGATAGCGTTTCAAGGCTTTATTTACACTACAGCCTCGTTCGCTCTCCGGTCCCTTGGTGCAGAGGCTTAAAAAGAGATCCGACCGGGGTCGGTAAACAACCAGCGCACCGCTCTCCTCGCCCTGTTCGTCACCTGATTTGGCTCGGTACTCAATAAGCTTTGGGTTCTTTCGGGAGTTGGAGCTGGAGTGGCTATGGGTTCGGCGTTTCTTTTCCTTCCTTTCTGACGAATGCTTCCGCTTTTTCGAAACTTTTGACTTTGAGGTTCCTGACACAAGAGCCTTCAGATTGCTGCCGATGCTATCTGTCCGTCTAGGCTTAGACGATTTCGGGGGCTTCTTCTTTTTGATTGAGCTTGCTGGTGAGGTTTCGCCGGCGTCGCCTCCAGAATAATCCGGCGATGGTGGGAATTGCGACGGGCGCATCATACTTTTGAGGCCACCTGTTAAGCCAGAATGTAGGACGGGGGGGGCATCTGTCATGACTTCATCGGTACGCATATCCAACGCGGCAGGGCTTGTCTCGATATGCAACCGCTTCCGTTTCTTATCCTTCTTGAGTTCACGTTCAGCATCCTTGGTCTTCTTCCTATGAAATTTAGGCGCTGGTGTCTCATAGGCCGTGCTGTATTGACCCATTGCGCCATCATCAACCATATAGCCAGATTCGTCGACATAGTTACTTGGGTCGTTGTCGAATCGTATAAGCTGGCGACCGCCACCTCCTCCATACCCCGTAGGAGTTTGTTGTGCCGGGAAGTTGACCTTCGAAGCAGCCGGGGTCGCATCTAATAAGTAATCGAAGACATTTACATTCGCATCGTCAGGGACAGCCGGAGGCGGCATAGGCGCCGCGGGTGGCATGGCATTGTACGAGTAGCCGCCCTCCTCTCCTGATTCGCGGACTTCATAGTCCTGATATTCCTGGTACTCTTCGTAGTCCTCCGCCACGTCTTCAACGTATGCTCGATGTGCCATGGTGTCCTGATTGAACGTTGTTTCTGTTTGGTTGGGTTTTTGCCTTTTGGGCTTGTATAGCGCGCCTTGATACTTTTGGTCCTCCGTCATACAACTCTACCTTGGGTGTCAGCGACAGAAGAAAATGCATTTGATAGGAGTTTTACAACTCGATGCGACCTACCGTATGCGAGCGATATTCAAAGCCAGGAAAATGGACCATACAATCAATGCAGGTAAAAGTCGCGCCTCGACAACGGTTTCTGTGTGGGTCGAGCTTCTTCTTCGTTAAGACATCACCACACTCCTATAGACCGAAAGAGTACAGTTAGATAATACAGTTGGATTATGCAAACGAATGGAAACAATGGTATTAAACAAGTGTGAAGAAGGAGAGGAATACAATTGGACTAGGAGGGTGTGACCTGACACGTTGGAGGGGAGGAGGGGTGAAATACTAGTAGGTCAGGAGATGACGACGGCTCAGGTGGTTTGCTTCACGGGGGCGGGATGGCAAGGGAAGGGCCAGGCCAGGGCGGGCCAGGGGTTGAGGTCGCAGCCCCAGTAAGTAGCCTTAGCGCGTGAGGGATGGGCAGGGAAGGGGCCGAAAGTGGCAGATCAATGTCCAGGGTTGACGAATGGAGATCAATAAATAAAATAGGGATCGTAGGAAAGAAAAGGAATATGATGTAGGAGTGTGGGCGCGCTTGTGCTTGTGAAGGGGGGGAGGAGCAACACAACAACGCGATGTTATGTGGTATGTGTGCTACTTGTTGCGTGTTTTTTTTTTTGGCTTGTGATCGAGGGACAGATGGATGGGCGGACGTTGGGTACAGGCGGGATAGAAGGAGAGAGAGGGACAGAGGTGATGTCAGGCATCTTTTAGGACATTAGCTTATTAAATTTACGTACCTCGCACGAAAAGGAAACCATTGTTCCTGAATGGTCTAAGACTGCTGTAACCGTGATTGGACAGAATCCCCTCGATACGCGTTGTCCAAGGTGTCTTTAGCGGTTAGGCGACAATAAATCTGGTGTTTATGCGCTCGTGCTGAGTGGTCGATTGGCTTGAAGACGGACGATAGCGAAGGAACCGTGCTGACAATATACTTATAGAATACCAAAACAAGAAGCCAAGAGACTCGAGACTCGCAATGCCTGAAAATAGCCCGTGTCTGTTGGGGAAAACGTCTCGGGACTGGACTATAGTAGAGAGCTCTTAAGCAGGGTGCAGCAACCACTACGGTTCGCTTTCTACGCTAGATACCTGGTATAGTAAGAGATAGACAGGTAGCTGACGTGGATAGAATTCTTTGTTCGTGTCGAGTGAAGAGGACCAAGCTGCGAGTGCTGACGATGGTGTGTAGTGGTATAATGGTGCGAGTACGCCACAACTGAGTTGAGTCCAAGTCGTCGGGTTCCGGGCTTCAGCCTTCTTAGGAATTGTTTTTGGAAATTTGCGGAGTGGCTCGGCACATCAATTTCCTGTTCAGGTCTGGGGCTGTTTTTGTAACGCAGGAAGAAGGATGTAAATAGTAATAACAATCAATAGGTACTTGACTTGGGCTGAACAGAGGCGAGACGAAGATAAGCGCCCAATTGCTCGAGAGTTGACAATAAGGATTGTGATAGAACAAACAGGTATAGACGTTCCTTGACGATGAATTGAATTATTGAGTAAATAATTATGAGATATGCAACATAATGACTCTGTAGGATTAGTAGCGACTGAATAGTAATACACGTATAGTGAGTGGTTTTGTTTTTGTGCAACGCAGTCTTCCTGTTCACTGTTTTTTTTTTTTTTTTTTCAAATTTCTTTTTCTCTCATGAATGTTATGCACCACGGAGAATTCGCTGGGCTAGAGCTGTCTGACACTTCAATACAGGCGTTGGCAGGGCAAACCGATGCTCCGACAGCCCGACGGGTCGAGCTAGAACAGGTATTGGTTGACGAGTATACTGTAGGTACACTACCTCTACCTGACAGTAGGTATCTACTTCCACACCCTTACCTGCCGGCATCACCCGACACCTCCTAAAACCTCAAACATGATACAAAACAGTTGCCATCCTGCCATCCCATCTACCTACATATAGATAGAACCACTCCAGGATAACATGCCATTTTACTGTATGGATCAACCATCTCAATCAACATGCGTGCCAGAAAGCTGAAGTACCTAGCTAACTTAGGTAGGTATACTATCATTAGGGCACTACGCCCCGATTGGCTGAGCCATCTCCATACCTTACTGTCAGGTTATCTCAACCAAACAAACAGGTGGGAGGACTAGCAAGTGTGCGCATGACCTCTTGTTTAATTTGATGTCGTCAACTGACTATCTACAGATGCACACCCGCCTTGCTAGGCATGCATAATGATGAATAGCGAAAATCAGCGGGGGTGTTCTTGTTCCAGTTCTTGTTTCTGTATAGTAAAGCCCCCATTCCCCCCAATGCTAATCAACCTGTCCGTTCCAACCTAGAGTACGTATGTCGAGTGTTTCGTTCGGCTTTCGTTGGTCAGAACCTCAACCCTGCATTGCTTTACGAGTTTCAGTTGACACACTAGTGCCCATTATTAGTCTGGGGCGCGCCGCTCGGTTTCCTATTTAAAGCAGTCTCTC
The DNA here is from genome assembly GCA_022495195.1 of Xylaria digitata. Taxonomy (NCBI): domain Eukaryota; kingdom Fungi; phylum Ascomycota; class Sordariomycetes; order Xylariales; family Xylariaceae; genus Xylaria; species Xylaria digitata. The sequence continues at coordinate 158,290 of MU376964.1, read as the reverse complement.
TTTTGGGAATGTGGGACATGGACGACCGTCGTCTTACATAGGTCTGTCTTCCGTACAATCTACGATAGGATGATAGGTATACACTATTACTAGTAGTAGGTAGACCCGACAGAATGCTGGATATACTACCCTACTGTATCTATATAATACCCCCATGTGAGTTAGAAGGGCAGTTGATTCCGCGTCGACAGGCCAAATCGCCAATAGGCAAAATTGTCAGAAGACCGATGATAGGCTTTCTTGCTGTGACGAACAGTAGATGAACTCAATCACGATTCTTGGCAAACAACTTGAAGCGGGCGATGCATGAAAGAAGCCAATCAAAACGGTGTGTCGGTTGTTTCTAATTTAGCACGTTACTAAGGTTCGCGAGCCGACAAGTCGCGCGCGCGCATGTCTAGTCCATCTTCTCCAATCCTTCACGATGCTCTGTTGACAAGTGAACGTCCGAGTTGGCTGCTCTAAATCCTATTCACTCCTTTATAATCGGCCCCTGTCCTCGCCGATCCAATCCATCTCCTAATCTAGGTAGGACGGACTTCGGGAAAAGCTCCCCATTCCACAATCCTTACCTAAGATCACATACCTACCTCAGGTAGGAACTAGGCATGTATTAAGTAAGTACTGTATACTATGTACTACTGTAATGCAGAGGTACGCATACTACTTATAGTATACTAACAGCTGCAGCTAAGGTCGGAAATACCTAATAATAGTGTATACCACCAGCGGCATTTGCATCTTCTATGTCTTAGTGAACGTGTAGATTTTTTGCTCAATGTTTCCATTAGACAAGCATTTTTCAATACTATGTAGGCTTTAATGAGCAGTACAAACATCGGGTTTCTTTTGTCTCGTTTATATTGGGTAAGTACCTAGACAGGTACCAACGGGCCGAAGACATAGTGTATTCTTGTAAAAGAATTATTATCCTTGTCAATCGCATTACAACGTATAGGTGGGTGACTTGCATGCCGGTTCAGCACCTTCAGATGACGAAATCCGTCTCATTTTTTAATATTTTGCATTTTTTCATTTCGTTTTGGACACCCGGCACCTCTCTCAACAGGCCCAGCTGTGGATAAATCCCAAGCTGACGACGTCAAACGTTCCGGAGCGATCCACCAGTGACAATTGACCCCGTCATTGAACCCAATTCAACTCTTGTTGTCCCGCATGAACATGTACACGTGTCGGGGTGCTGGGTCTGATAGCGAAATCGGTAGTAGTGCTGCCAAGGTTAGTTTCTAGCTTCGGCTGATATTTTGTAATTTCCAAGGTTGTCAAGCAAGGGGAAAGGGAGAGCTGACCTCTAAGTTTCGCTGGCTACAGCACTAGCTCGTATAATTTAAGTAAGCAGGGCGATTATACATTATACCTACATTATACACTACACGGTCATCGGAACCTGGGAACTCTATTTTGTACACTATACATACTGACCAGCATCCCGGCCAGCGTCTACAATACGTATAGACTTGCCAAGCTGCTCCTGTTTCCTTCCTGTCTTCTTTTCTTCCCACTTGGACCCCTTACACAGCCAGATCCGTCATAGACCCGACAACTTAGACATGTCTCCTCCGGGAGCCTCAATGTCACATCCGACCTATCTGCAGCAGTCCGTCTCGCTGCTCAGTACCGTGGCCGGCTATATACGCCTACCGGCGTTGGCAACTTCGGTATGCCTCTACGCTCATTATCCTTTCGGTCAACAACCTCTACTTCAGCCTCGTCCTATCCTTCGTCCTTAACTCGAGCCTACCACCGCGCCCAGACCGCCATTGCAAGTCGTCGCCGCGCTGCGGCCGAGCTAACTGAGGTCGCCCAGGGTATTGCTGCTGTTTTGACTTCACTCCTATATTTCAAGCAGAAGTAAGTAGTATGCCGTCTGACGTATAATTCTCCGTGTACAGACCCTGTATGCCGTGTGACATCGGAGAGACATAATTAGCTGACCATTCCCGTCCTACTGCTAGAACTTTAATCTACCCCTCTCATATCCCCGCGAATGCTCGGACAGAAGTGCCTCGGCCTTCGCAATTTGGTCTCAAGGACTTTGAGGAGCTCGTAATACCTACAAACGATGGCGAAAAGTTGTCTGCTTTCTATATTCGTGGACCGAGACGTGGTCGGTTTGCCAATTGTACCGTGTTGATGTTCCACGGCAATGCGGGCAACATTGGCCATCGTATACCAATTGCCCGTATGTTAATCAATGCAATTGGCTGCAATGTATTCATGCTTGAATACCGAGGCTACGGCCTTTCAACCGGCGAGCCAGACGAAAAAGGCATCACACTTGACGCTCAAACTGCTCTCGACTATCTACGCAACCGAGCAGAAACAAGGAGTCATAAGCTCATAGTGTATGGGCAAAGCTTAGGAGGAGCCGTCGGCATTAAACTCGTTGCGAAGAACCAGAAAGCTGGCGATATTGTTGGGCTCATCCTCGAGAATACTTTCATATCAATGCGGGCCTTGATACCGTCAGTTATTCCACCAGCCAAATACCTGACCATGCTGTGTCATCAAGTATGGCCTAGTGAGTCGATATTACCAAGCATTACGGAAGTTCCCATCTTATTTTTGAGTGGCTTGCAAGATGAAATCGTTCCGTAAGTCACCCTTCCATACTCTTTTTTACGAGACGCGTAGTCTCCTTATTCTATGATGACTTAGAACAACCATCCACAAAACCTGAATCCCTTCGCGGATACGGATTATACCCTTGTTTTCTGATTTTATCCACGCATATGCGTGCTTATCATGTCTATTATTCGTGACGCAATCGAATGCCAACTAATCACATGATGTAGACCCTCCCATATGCGACGGTTATTCGAGGTCACTACAACCCCCACCAAAGTCTGGAAGCCATTACCTGGCGGTGACCACAACTCTAGTGTTCTAGAGGAAGGTTATTTCGAGGCTATAGCCGACTTCGTTTCAAATGTTTCCGGGGGCGAGAAGATATGACTGCATTGGCGTTACGGATCCGGGGTAAATAAATTTGCATAGATTAGGGACGGACTCTTTCGACTTTTTGTTTTCTCTTTGTGTTTTAACAGCCATGGCAAACCCAGACACGGGCCAACAGGATTAACGCACGATCCCTTACCCCTAGATACCCTCCTTACCACATCAATGATTTGGTTTGGATTTATCCTGTAGAACAGTACCGAGTACATACCATTCTTAGTATGCTCATAAATGTAATATACATTATCACGTCAAACACATGCCGTGATAGCATAGCGATGGTCTGATTCTTCAACAGATGTTGAGATCTCGAGAATAATATTTTATAAAGATTTAAAGAATGCACTCTAGTTGAAATACCAAGATACGAATTTCGTCATTAATTAACGCTGTATTATGGTGTGCATAACGAGGAAACAAGGAAGCTATAAGACATTGTGAGATATCTCTAATCCCAACACCTTGGCAACCCAGGCCACGTCCTCGCATAGCTACCTACTATACATACAAGACCACCATTATATACTCTATCACCTGAAGATTACGGATGTCGAGGCTACTAGGCCTTGGAACGGGCTCTTACTGCGAGTATACGGTATACATGAATATTCCGTGGGTGGGATGCGGAATCTCACCCTTAATCACGATGAGTTATGTAATCGAAGATTCAATAAGCCGGAACTTATCCTCAATGAGAGAGCCTCGTCCAGGATGCCCGGAATCAATGGACATAATGTCGGTTAACCAACCCATTGGCTCATGGACGAGTAGTAGCCAGCATATGGACCTTCTAACGAACGACAGATGGAAGCGCGACATAAGAAAGCGTAAGCGTCAATTGATGTACACTAACTAGAGTGAGATGAAGAATGCGGAATACTGTTTTACACTCGCTTGTTTTGATTCTTTTTTTCTTCGATGAATCCCAAGAAACTCCCGCTCGCAAATCCCAACGGCAAGTTCTCTCTCTCCTTTATTTTCGTGTCGGCTCCTCCTTATGCACAGATTGATTAGATGATAGAACCGGCGGATTCTCCGAATATCACGTTCGATGTTGTTGAACCTGCCAACCCCACACTCCGTATGCAATGCAATGCATTTGTGCTTGTATATCCTGTGTGTAATCCCCGTTGTAAGTAAAATACCTGGCCCATGTTACTTCCGTTTCCGTTCCGCGGCATCCATTTTATCCTCCAACTCCTTGACGTAAGTGTTCAATCGTTGGCAAGCCGCCTGCAGCGCCTGTTTTTTCATACACCATCTCGTTAGCAAAAGACTTGAATCGTCAGGGTTCGCTTGTGAGGATGAATGGGGGAGGGGAAGGGCTCTAATCGAAGAGGTATGGAGGAAGACAGATGATGTGCTCGGTGCGCAAAGGATGTAAATAGGCAAGGATTCTTCACTGAAAAACATCGCAAAGAATTGGGGGCCGCCGGCCGGTTGAATGACGCGAAGACAGACCCCCGTCCCTTCCTCCCTCTCCCAAGGCCAGGCGACGACAAAGCGGATTAATCAAATGCAATAACGCACATAGATGTCTTCCGTCAATAGCTCGTTCGAAGCCTTGTAGTCTCTCCTGCGCGAAAAAAAAAACAATATAGTCAGCGAATATTCGACAAAAGACCAGCATGTTCAATGACTATAAATAGTTCGGATGACACTGCGGTCGGAGAGGAAAGAGAAGGAGAGGCCGGACTAACAAGGTGTAGCCGTAGACACCGCCTCCGGCGAGGGTCGTGCCCAAGAGGAAACCGAAGAGGCTATCCAAAAGCAGATGATTAGTTCGTCGCTCGCTCGTTCGCTCGTTTGCCCCCTTCGAAACTCACCCTCCGCGAAAGGCACCGACGGGTTTGCGAGCGGGTAGTGCAGCGGTGGCATCGGCAAGGGTTCGTGAAGTCGCGTGGAAGTTGCGGGCAGCAGCACGCATAGTCATGGAGGTTGTGGAGGCCGCGAATATGCTTCGGGCCCCCGTAGATACGATCCGCGCGGCCATTGTGTGTGTATTGTAGAGCTTGGTCGGTGGTGAGTCGGAGTTTGGAGTAGAGTTGGGGAGGAGAAAGATATTCGAGGGCGCCGACGAGGTGGCTAAAAAGTTCAGGTCAACGTACGTTGCTGACAGGTGACATTGGCACGGGTCGGCATTGATTGGCGTTGGCAATCGGAGCACTCCAGGGACCCTGCGGTTATTGATCGGTAAAACCGACAGCAGATGACCCCCCTTTCTCTTTTGCCCCCCTTATCCTAATCATCGCTTTGTTCCGATGTTCAAAATCAGACTTGGAATATTACTACACTGTCGCTTACGCTACATTATAATATGTAATTCCTCTCGATGTTTCTTTTCAAAACCTGATTATGCATAGAAGCACTTACAAAATCCAAAGTCACTCATTTCTCATAAAGTAACACCATTCACAAGCCAAGAGTTCGTGCAGACCATTCAATAAAATCATTACATCTATGCTAGCTACCCGAAGCCGGCATTTTTACCATAATCCCGTAGAGTCATTTGCATAGGGCAGTCGATCAAACTGCTCAAGACGTAGTCATAACCGCATAAAGAAAAACTATTCAAGTATACAATCTATAGTTCGTCGTGCTCCGTCTCCTTAGCAGCCTCGCTGCTTGTTGTCTCAGTTGCGGCGGGTGCAACAGGTGTCTCTTCCTCCTTCTTCTCCACAACCTCAGCCTTGTATTTTCCGTTCTCCTTGACAAAGTTGATTAGATCCTCAACAGTTCGGGAACCACTGTAAGTGACGGGCTCGCTCTTGGCGCCAGCGGGGTATAGCTTGATGGTGGGGAAGCCTCGAACCTCATCGGGAACATCGTTGGCAGTGGCGTCGACCTTGGCGATGACGACCTTGTCCTTGTACTCACCCTCGGCGTACAAAGCAGCAAGTTCCTCGTACTTAGGAGCCAATGCCTTACAGTGACCGCACCAGGGAGCGTAGAACTCGATCAAAACATCCTTGGTGTCATCAAGGACGATGTCCTCGTAACTCTTACCAACTACGACAGTGACGGGGCCCTCCTGAGTTTCGGGAATAGGCTCAGACTTGAGACTGGGCTCGATCTTACCAGCAGAGAAATCCTCAACAAAGGCACCAATGGTCTCAATGGTGATCTCTTGCTCGATATCGAAGGGGAACTTTTGGTTCTTGACCGTCTCCTGGATAGCGAAAGAGGGGAACTTGTCAGTGGGCAGGTTCAGGTTACCAGCGTGAGCACCAAACGCCTTAGCGTCGATGGTCGCAAAGTTGATCTTGCCACGATACTTCTCAGCGAGGGGCTTGAGAGCATCACCGAGCTCCTTTCTCTCCTCGGGGGTCTCGGCGAAAATGTAGGCAAGAGGAATGCCGGCAGACATGTAGTCGGAGTAGGTCTCAGGGCCAACCTCGCCAACTAGGGGAGTGGAGGCAGTCTTGGTAAAGCTCACAATGGCGTCCTCTTCGAACTTATCAGAGAACACAGCTTTGCCTTCATCAAACGACTTGTACAAAACGATGGCAGGGGGAGTAACACCCTCGGCCTCAGCCAGAGCGGCATCATTGGTGGCGCCGAAGAGATAGTTATCTCGGAGCTTCTCAGCAATGGTGGAGTATACTTCGTTGGAGGACTTGTCAGAAGCATCGGTATATGCGACTAAGACGACCTTGTCGGCAGTCTTGAAGTCCTCAAGGGTTTCTGCGGTCAGATCTGAAACGGCGGGGAGGGATTGTTTGATCATGTAGGACGTGATACTAGCAAGAGTGTTAGCATGGTAAAAGCATAGTTATTCCTAGGGGCGACTCACGCAGCGGCCTTTCGTTGGCCAGAGTAGGGGGTGATGTTATCAAGACCCCGGAAGATCTTGAGCGTTGGGTATCCTTCAACACCATATGACTGGCAAAGATCCTGCTCTTCTGTGCAGTCAACCTTGACCAGTTTGATGTCTTTTTCTTTTAATGTAGTAGCGGCCTCTTCATATTCTGGGGCGAGGGCCTTGCAGTGGCCACACCAGGGAGCAAAGACTGTAGCCAGACAGGTTAGCCGCGTGTCGTAGAATACAAGGCTTTTTTTCAATCGACTTACACTCTGCTAGGACAAGGCTGTTTTCCTTGACGAAGGCCTCGAAGTCATCCTTCTTAAGTTGGACGACGTCAGAGGCCGCATCAGCTGCGGATACGACGGCAGCAGCCGCAAGCAAGCCGAGGGCGATGTTCCGTGCCGAACGCATATTGGCGGGCTATGTTTGATGCAGCAGGTTAGCAATTGGGCTTTCCCGACGGATATAGATGAATGATGAAGTGTCGAGTAGACTTGTTGTGTGACGCTGCAACATGAAATGCTGGGGCGCGCACAACAGCCACGCAGAAAAGACGAGGTAGGACGGCAAATAGGAAATAGGCTCAATAATCGAGTTGAAGCTTATAAGTACCTTTTATTTATGGATGTAACGGAACTGGAGAAGGTGACTGCAGAGAATGAAGAATAGGAAAAGGAATACAATAAAAATATGCAGGGCAAAAGACTTTATTCAGCAATGACTAGACCACTGTCGATAATGGAGATGTGTCCCCTTTGCGCTCCCTCGATCAATGGGGAAAGAAAGTTGGATGCTCCGAATATACATAGCAAATCTGTCCACACCGGTCCGCAGAGTATACATAGATACTGCCCAGATACTTGCCTAGAGAGAGCTGAGTTCGATAGTACCACCAATAGTAGGCCCATGTGGCGGGGAGTAGAGGGGTGTGGAGGGGCGTATCAGGGCGATTTCTAAGCTCTGAGCACTGTCTAGCCAGACTCTGAACACTGTGAGCGCGGTAGACTCCAGATGACAAGTGTTCTTTTTCCGTTTCCAGTGGCATCGGGAGAGATCAGAGGCGGTATTCAGTGGGTACTGCAATGGCTAACCGCCCTGGCCCTGGCAGACTTGGCCTGCCCAGCCCGGTACAGACCCAGCAATGAGCCGTTGCAGTGTTGATACACTGACTGTTGTACACTGCTGGGTCAGCCAGCGTGTAACCAACGAGTCAACTGTTATAAAACTTGGTACTGTGCAGGACACTAGTGAACTTTAGCGGATCCCTCGCCTTGCTAGTTGGTCAATGCTTACCAGTACACCAGACTACATTACCTCTACAGAATGTTTCTGTACCAATATCGAAAAGCTGAACCAGCCAAGGCTCCCCCACATGAATCCCTACGTATGTACCTCCCTAAAGCGCCTTGTGAGAACTCACTATCCACTTGTGACGATACCCTTCTTGAGACAACAACGACAAGGAAACAAGAACACATATTAACTTCTTAAGTATACAATCAATATATTTTCTGATTCTCCACTCCCTTATGACTTTCAAGATTGCCGAGTATTCAATGATTGAATCCCTGTATACGCTACTAGTTACACATTTGAAAACTATACTATTAACTAGCCTATTGCCATGTCTATATGTACTTACAAACTCCCTTCGGCTGAAAGTACCGTGTCTCCGTGGATATACTAGTAGAACCCTGTCGTGCATGCTCCCTGTCTTCTTCCTTCTTTAGCACTCATCAGTTAACTAACTGCATATTTCAAATTGTCGCTCTGTCGATGAATCAAGTCATATTTGAACATCTGTACTCAAGTCTATCACAACAGCAAATTTCATTTAGAACATTATAATTAGATATTCAAGAATTCGTCACTTCCTCGGGGACTTAGCTATCGGGAGACGTGGGAAGGCCATTTTAGGTAGGTACCTAGTCTAGTTGGTCTATTGGTCTAGATTCATTGATAAATTACCTGTAGATGGGCAACGTCTACAATATAGTATAGGGCTCTCTTTTAGGATTAATTAGTAGTCAATGCGCCACTATCTTCCTGTTCGAACATTTTGAGGCTATGAGAATACTTTGTAGCTAGGCACACCTGCGCCCCTCCGCATTTTCACCCTAGGTCTAACTCACATCAGGAGGCTCTGCTGTTCCAGAGATGCTCTAAATATTCCGGCTAGATTCCAATCCCAAACGAATATTCTCGCCTATATAAACCGTAGCTCGTGAGGCCCTACAATTCTTGAAATCTTAGTAGTATTCTACGAGACGTTGCGCCCCTGTGATTTCACATGGACAAACTATATCTGCTCAGGGTTGTACTAGAACCGTATTCGTCGATCACAAGAGCCCACAAGTCAATGGTGGCGATTTCTACTTTCAACTCATCCTTGGAATAGTCAATATCGGTAATGTCTGCTTCGATAGGTGGGCTCAGGGAATAATTTAAAATAAGCAGATATTAAGTGTGTAGTCTCTAAGCAGCTACCTAGGTCGCTTGTTGGATGTGATTAATATGAATATATATCAACCTACCCACAGATACGTAGGTGAAAGAGTTCATGCTTATTTGATACCTCCATGAAAAAGCCTGCGTTGGATGTATAAACCTTCACCTCTCTATACACCTAGCGGTATCTGTAGGTAATAGATCCGTCATGAAGATAGCATAGCAGCTGAATTTGTATAAACTAAAGTACTCCTTGGGTTGTTGTTATTTAGGTAGGTAGTAGTAGTAGGACTACATTAGCTCAAAGCTTAAGAAATAGAATTCACTTCACCACTCTGGCAACTGCTACGACAGCCTTAAAGTTAAAGGTATGAGTAACTCCTAACTACACCCACACCTAACCTACATGTAGGTACCTGTCTTGTCAGCCAACCTAGGTCGAGCTTTCCGACCTTTTTCTTCATCACGAACTAGAGTGCTTGCCCTCTCTAAATTCACGGCTGGCCCATCGCTGCCTTGGGTATTATTTGCCGAGATGACAACCATATCCCTCTTTTACTCACCTCTCCTCCCCCCATATCCCAACCCATCGCCCAGTATCGTACTCAAACCACGGCTATTGTTGGCGCCGCTGGCTGCTATCCCAGTGCTCGTTAACAAGGCCATCGACGAAGGGGGGAATCTAGCTAAAGTCCCCGTCTTACGGTCGACTCGTCTTTCTTACCCATTTCTGTACTATTTTATTTCATATTATGCTCCCCCCTCGATCGTTGTTGTGCTTGTGTATCCCGCCCGATCTTCAAAACCCTTGCTCCTATGATGGAGCAGCATCACTTCCCTCGGCGCAGTGCGAGTCACGGCATGCTGAGAAGCAGCCATTCTTCCCATGGCGGTCCCGGTGTCGGTCCGCCCCCCTTTCGTCCTTTTCACAAGCCTCTTCGCAGCGTTAACGAGAACTCTGTCTTGCTACATTCTCCCGGTGCGTTAGAAAGCATGCTCAAGACGACGACCGAGACTGGAGATATCGGCATATTCACCATTAAACCCGTGCCACCTTCGCCTCTCGGTCCGAGAGATACACTCGCAGAGATTGGTCATCCACACCCAAGACCACGTCGATCTGTTGACAATATGTATTGTCAAAACCTAGCAATGCGACCACCGTCTCATCGAGACACCACATCTGAAGTCATCTCTGTTTATGGGTCGGATAGCCTAAAGTCGGGCACGAGTACCCTTTCTCCAAATTCGACAGAAGACACAGGGCAGCGTTCTTATTCAATGACTACCTGTGGTTCTCGGCATTTGTCTCACCACAGATCAACCAATACATTGCAAAGCCAGGCAAGCAGTAGTAGCCATCTTCAACGCCCGCGCTCTCCGTTTCCATATCCAACACGCTTGAAACGCCCCGGGGTCCGTCCTGCGTCCCCAGCTATTACGGAGAACGGCCAGATCGATTATAGCCGCATGGTGGAAATTGACAGAGTCTCCCACGTGGGCACTCATATTTCCCTTTGTGGATGGCTGGTGTGGGCTAACTCTACGTATAGAGAACGGTCCATGGCCACTTTAAGCACGCCTACTTCCCGATGCCAAGGAGGCAACCCCCTTTAGGACTGAGGGCAGATGTCAACCGATCAACTCCTTCACTGGCTCCTCCTGGTCCACCCCCTAATTTCCGCGGTCCGCCTCGTCCACCGTCGGTTCGAACGCACTCGCCTGCCTCGATGACATCATGGAATGCTCAGTTCCACGAGAGAATCGATAGTACATCAACACGAACCTCCAGCCTTACTTCAGTTACCCACATGTACCGTCGAATACCGCCTGTGCTTAAGGCCAACCAAAGCTGCCCTGCACAACCCCCACCACGCTACTATGACTATACTGAAGACTTTGAAGACAAGGCTCCTCGGTTGGCTCCTTTGGATCCGGCACTTGCACCTCTACGCTCACAGATAGTTAGATACCGTCAGCCAACGATGCTTCGAGAAGATGACGATCATTTAGCTATAGGTCACCTTGCTGCCGTTTTTGGAGAAGGAGACTCGGCCTTTTTTGACTGTGATAGTCAACTAGTTGATGGGCAAGGCCCGCTTCCGGTTTTGACGACGATTCCGAGTCGGAGTCAGAGCCGTGCCGAAACACCGGGTAGATCAACCTCTTGTCGTCGCCCAGATTCTGCGCCATCTCAGAATAGCACAATCGCATTTGATGCCTCAGAGCTTGGTGGCAGAAACATAAGGAGTAGCGATATAGATCTACTTCCGTCACAAATTGGGCGAGATTCAATCGATACATTCAACCCAAGCCTCGATCTGGAGTCTAGGGACGTACCACCATCGTACAAGTGTGTCACATATCATTCAAACACAGTCCCAAAGACCAAAACAAAGTCTCCTGAAAGACACGTGGAAGTTTTAGGAGGCATGGCTCCTACAATCCGAAGTGAACAGGGCGTTATTCTTCGAGACGACACACACTGTGAAACAACTGACCGAAACCCCTCCGAAATCTGTAAGCCTCATACAGAGGCTGGGGCCGACGAGTTGTACTCACACAATCAAATTGACGGACCACCGACGGTAGACGATGACCTTGCAAGTCAGGTTCATGGGACCTGTGTAGCCTCGGCCCGAGATGAACCACAACTTAATGTACCATCGCCTAGCGCTGTTGAAAGGCTACCATCTAGAGCTGAGTTGGATTTGCACGGATCTGGAGGACCACTAAGTCCGTTAACAACAGAGGGAGGACTAGAGTCAGAAGGGTCGGCAGAAAAAGAGACCGAGCAGAAATCAGAAAACAATAAACTCGAGACAGGCTACTCTCAGCAGTTTCGCCGTCATAGGCGGAATCACGCTGTGTTGAGGATCAGCACTACAAACTTGCCTCGAGAAGATAATGAAGGTCACACGCACATTACCCCAACATGCTCTACAGCGCTCCTTGTCTCTCCTAAGCCAATCTCTCCTGCTCGACAACTCAAGGTTAAGAACAGTATCCCCCGGCTTATGAAAACCCTGCCTCCCTTGCCGAGTGCTCTAGGATATGATTTACCGTCGACTACGACTGACTTTGTTGAAGACGACGAATTCGCTGAGATTCTTGTTCCATTCAAATTTTACGGGGGCAACGAGCAGCCCTCGCAACCTGACCAACAGAACATTGCTAATTTAGGGCCTGCTATGGGCAGCAGGGTGATTCCAAACACACAAAAGGATGGCTCTAAGTTTAAAGTGAAAATTAAGACGGCTGGTTGCTCCGAGTCGTCGGGCTCCTTGATCCACAAGACGGAAATATATGCAGACGAAGAAATGCGCCACTCAGGACATTTATCGGACCCAGAGGTCAGCGGTGAACTTGTTGCTAAGCATATTCGAAGCCGTAATAGAAATAAATTGAAAGTCAGGTCTCCTCGGCGCTCTAGGTTGAGCTCTTCTCGCTCTTCCACAATTCGACGCAATCCGGCTGCAGAAAAGCCCCGAATTGTCACGGACATCATGCGGCAGAAACCCCAAGATCTTTTCAGTATGCCTCCTAAGTCGGAGACAATGCTGTTACGTAAACGTAGAAGGCCCCTATCTCAACTGGTCTATCCCCAAGCTGTCGCTACATTCAATGCCTCGGACTCGGCTTCGTTAAACGAAAAGGCCAACTCAAACAGCAACCGAGTGCCTTCGAACGTTTCCACCAGAGACAACGAATTGTCTACTACTGGCAGAGATACGATCATTAGCTCAACGCCGCCTCGTGGTTTAATAAAACGCCTATCCAATCTACGTGCGCTTCTATCTTCTTCTTCTTCTACCACATCTGCACCCCTGGTTCGGGGGACCGGTGGTTTGAGAATACACAAGGCTAGTGTCAATGCTTTTGAAAACGCACATTTCGGCATTGACAAATCCATGAGAATGACCGAATCCCGAGCGACAGAAGCTAGTCAGCTACGATTCCGTCAACGTATCCGGGCAAGACTGTCTAGATGGGTCAGAGGTGCTAAGAACGCGATGCGAAGATGTGCGAAAAAGAAGCATAACCAACGCGAACAAGGTGGGGTCGGGCAAGCGTAATATAAATGACGTATGATATGATTTTCTTGTTTTCAAGAATCCCAACATCATTGGATTCGATCGAAGGCGGCTCAGAAGTCCTTAAATGACTAATTTTGGAACCTTTTTGGACCGACAGCTTCCCAAGCTGAGGTATACTAGCATCTTTGCCTTGTCTTTGCTCCCTTTTTAGCAAATCGATTGGCTGTAACCTTGGTATAGGCCGAAAATGGTACGGGAGGCATCGAAACCTAGGGTAACGGAAGTTTGGCAAGAGATCGAAAGCGAATCATTCTCTAGATAGCTTACTTACCGTATCCGATATATGCCACAATTCAGTTCATCTATAAATGGCCTATCCCCCTGTATCTTACATGCCTATCATTATTGTGAACGGGAGGTATTTTACGCAACAAAAACTGCTGCTCTGAGCTAAGTCGATATAGTGACCACCGTTGTGCTCGGTGCGTAACGTGTGTGTGTATAGCAGCTTGTTGACTTGGGCGCTATGGTCACAAGAGTACATGACAGAAGATGACGAGCATATTGTGTGGGGCATTGCAATTGTACCCCTCATGGCCTAAATTTGGGCTGATGATGTTTATGGTATACTTTTGATACAACCAACTTTGGAATTTTCAGACGTAAACGAGGTGTACTTCATGTCTTTTTGCATTGTATTTTTCCTCTCTTGACTTTGCTTTAATGTGCTTCGATTTCTGTTTATTTTACTTCTATGATGACACACCACGTTCTTCGAAGTTGACATCTGCACATTTAGATATTTATTACCTCTCTGCTCTGCTGGAGAGCCTCTACATCGTCGTTTCTACTCGATTTCATACCTCTGATACCGGTGAGGATTAGGAGGGGATTCGAAGATATGAATTAATTTATTTAAAGTGTTCACTCCCATTGCGCTGCTGTCACACTGCAGAATGTCTGTCTGGGTGGCACGGCTATCTGACGCAGGATTCTCTAGGTATTCCCAGGTTCCGAAAGCGCGGCGATTAGATGATCGGTTGCATATATCCTACACCGCTGGCCCCATGGCTGGTTGGGGAAAGGGTTGAGAAACATATTGTTGATGTTAGGGATGAATTAACTTAGAACACCCCTCCGCCGATAATAAACAGTCGCTCTTCCTCACGCTTTGCCCACTGCATGATCTTGTTGGCCCCTTGGGTCATAACAGCTCGAGAGGTGTTGGGCCCAGCAACACAGTAAAATTCGAATATGGGAGTTATCCAAGCAAGTGATGTGGCCTCATCGCTGACACAATGAAGTACTTTTAAATGCGAGTGTCTTGCATGCATAGCCGCGTGCAAGTGAGAGTATAATGACATGAGCCTTCGACGTGAGATGAGACTGTTAAATGTAGGCTGCAGCGATGGCATACAAAATTGAACATTGGCTCTCGACTTGAACAGGAAATGGCTGATGTGTGTGCTGGGGGCGATCTCCATTACTGATGGGCGACCTTTTACTGCTGTTGCCTTGATAAGGTCTAAGTGTCCTTTCTTCTTCAGCTCGGTCACGACGTCGTCTCGCATTTTCTGAAGGGCGAAGAAGCTTTCTTTATCGGGGCTGATAAGGATGATGGCGACTGCCTCGTCCCCGTCAGTCGTATCTGTTGTATCTGTTGTAGACGCAGAATCATCCGGGCCGCCGTCTAGGAAGCTGACGTACATATAAAGATACCCTCGACTATTAAAAGCTGGTAAGCAAAGTGGAATCCAGTTTTCACCACCTGCGGCCTTGATCCCGCCAGACTCGAACAACATATTGAAAATAAGTTGCAAGTCGCTTGGGTGAAGTGAATGTCTGCGAGGTCGGATAACGCTGACGAGCTTTCCGCCAGCGACAATCAAGCCGTAGAGAAGTGGCTCGGCCCTAGCCTTGAGGAAAGCATTGTTGATAGAGTGTCGATGGGATTTCCGTAGCCTAAGACATTCTAAAGCCCCTAGAAGTACTGATGGTGAGCCTCTTGTGAAGCTATCAGCTAGCGAGGATAGTAGTGTCTCCGTCCCTTGTAGAGGCCTTCGAAGATCGGTCGAGGGACGGTTGGCAAAAATGTTTGTCAAAACGGGAAGCGTCAAAGTAGACAGAATCTGCATATATAGGGCGTTAAGCTG
This sequence comes from Xylaria digitata, assembly GCA_022495195.1. Lineage (NCBI taxonomy): Eukaryota > Fungi > Ascomycota > Sordariomycetes > Xylariales > Xylariaceae > Xylaria > Xylaria digitata. The sequence goes on along the minus strand of MU376964.1, from coordinate 142,868 downwards.
GGCCCTTAGCTGTGAATCACTTTCGCCGAGTCTACTAATAGCTACGAAATAAAGAGGGCCTTCTGTGGCAATGACGAAGCGCGCATCTCCGGCAGTGAAGCCAAGAAGTGGGCTCTTGGCGCCCTCGTAGAATGATATGATGGTTTGGACTACTCCCATTGAAGAGTTGATCAACCCTAACTCACCATGTCGACTGTAGATGGGCTTGCCCGCGGACGAAAGAATCATGTAATGTTTTAATTTAGACTTCCAGAGTTGAAGCCTGTCTCCATCATTCCAATCTCTGTCCGATTCATCTGGAATATCATCGAATTCTCGTTCGAACCCAGCAAAAGTAGAGGTTTGGTCCGCCCGAATCACCTCAAATGGCTGTACGGAGGCAGACTGTGACCGCAGAAGCATCCAAGCCGGACTCCTTTTGGCCATGTCCCCAATGAGCAAACTCTCCAAGTCTCCAGGTGGCCGTAAGGTTGGAGCCATACTCATGACGCTCATAGACTCATCTGTGTCTTGCTTCCTGGCACTGCCGATGGGATGAAATCCCATGGCGGAAACATCGTGGCCGTCTGTAGGGGACATGCCATCGTTGGCCGTCGAGTTATCGACGGTTGTCGAAAAAGTACCGCGAGAGCCATCGGGAAACGATAGTGTCTGGATGGTCATGGATGACAAGGCGGTTGTTGGTTTCGATTGCAAAGAAGTTCGGTCCTTCGGCGTGGCCTGCAGCGAAGGCCTCGGAGGCAAGGGAGGGGGGCGCTCTTCACTGTGGGCGGCGCCGGCGCCGGACGATGAGCCAGCGTCTTCAATGCCCATCATATTCGGAGTCTACGACAAGCTTCTATCATCTTTCTCACAGTAACCTAGCGGGTGGTTTATTTGCACCAGTCGTATCTCGCGTTGCGCCGGCATTAAACTGTACTATTATGTCTAGTCATTGTGCTGATCTCTCTCGTGCGCTCGGAGAAAGGTGGATCTCGGTAAGGCGACGGAGGTGGCGGTGAGGCCGTTGGTTATGAAGCCGGCAGGTCTAGAGAGTACTTAAGGTAGTAAATGATGCTCGAGTTCAACAAGCACGATAAGGGTAAGGTATGTAGATATTACACCGGCAACGCTGTACATAGTAGTGCAGTGTAGTGTACACTTTACATAGTCCAGTGTAAAGTGAAGATCCCTGTCCCCACGTCATTCCCGCTAATCGTCAAGCTACGCTAGATAGGTGTAGCCTGTAGCAGACCTGTCGATTAGGCATTTACCTAGGTAGTTCCAGCACTCAGGAACCACACCTTCCCACCACAGCCTTGCAGGATGGATGCAGCAGCCCCTGGCACGCTAATTGCCTACCCACCCACTACACTAGGTACTTACGGTCTTAGTGTACAGTACCTTAGGTAGGCAAGCTTACACAGAACTAAGGCACCTTCACAGCAGGGGCTGCCAAGTACCTACACTGCCAAGGTAGGCGGCTGTCAAGGTGTAACTAGTACCGTTGAGCACACCTATTCGCTTTAAGCGGCCGGGTTCCAGTTACATTTCCCACCCTGCACACCTTTTATATGTATGTACTTGGTATGAACAAGTCACAGATCCTTAGACCTACACCCTGTTGCGTCGTGTCTTCAACTTCAACGACGCCAAAGACGCATTTGCGACTCGAGGAAAGCAATGCGCTTTGACTTGTCCGCCGGCCGCCACCGCGACTCCATGTTTCTTCAATCTGTGCCTCCTTGATACCTGCTAGCCAGCCATGGCACTCGAGTCAGGCCCTCGACGTTCCATGTCCCCCGATAGTTCTGGACGCAATACTCCGACATCACGACAATGGCGTAACCAGCTAAGCGCAGGTATGGATTGGCCGCCAGATGATTATGGTTCTTGTATTTCGGCCGTATGTGCTATAGACTAACAACTGGCCTGGTCCCCAGATGATGTCGTCCCTAAAGACAAGCACTACCGAAAATATGCTTCAGGCGTTGAGCGAGCCCTGGCGCTGTTCGATACAGCTTTGGAAGAATGGGCAGATTATATTTCTTTTTTGAGTAGGCTCCTCAAAGTTGGTGCTCTATCCTACTCTTTTACCTCGCAAAATCGTCGTCGAGACACTCACACTGCTGGTTGATCTAGGCCCTGCAAGCTCGGCAAGCGAATATCACGATTATACCCTCGAAAATCCTTGTCGCAAAGCGCCTTTCCCAATGTCTTAATCCGTCCCTCCCGTCTGGTGTCCATCAGAAGGCTATCGAGGTATACGCCTATATATTTTCTGTCATTGGTGAACACGAATTATCGAGGGATCTTCCATTATACCTCTCCGGCTTAGCCCCGACTCTTTCTTTTGCTTCCTTGGCCGTCCGAACTCGATTCCTCGATTTGCTAGAGAAGTACCTGCTGCGTGTAGAGCCTCTCGCCCTGCGCCCGGCGATGAAATCTATAATTATGGCACTCTTACCTGGACTAGAAGACGAGACGAGCGAGGACTTTGATCGCACTCTGGGCTTAGTAGAGAGCTTCAAGGCTGTTATTCGGCCATCGAACAGCCAGCCCCTGACAGGAAAGCACTCAACTGGCGATGACTTCTTCTGGCAGTGTTTCTTTTTGGCTGCTATTACGAGTGGAAGTCGGCGACCAGGTGCGCTGGCATATCTGACTCGGAATTTGCCTCAGTTAGGACATCCCCTGAATCTCGAGTCTTCATTACAGGAAAGTGAAGGAACGAACCCTGGTAATCTTACGGCTGCACTTTCGGATATGGTGACTTCCCCCGAGCCAGGCTTACTTTTAAGGTGCTTTTCTGCGGGCCTCGGGGATGAACAGCTCTTGATTCAACGAGGCTTTCTCGATCTTCTCGTGACTAATCTGCCCTTGCACTCCAAAGTGCTACAGAAACGTGTGAAATCAGACGACCTAGAGCTGCTTCTCCATGCGGCCGCGGGCGTTGTCACGAGGCGAGACATGAGTCTAAATCGAAGACTTTGGGCGTGGTTTCTTGGACCTGAGCAACCTCAACAAGATCAAGAGAATGGCTTAGAGTCGCCTACATCTCCGTCCGAGAACCACCAAGGCTACCTAGCATCAAAAACAAGCTATTTTGAAGAACACGGTCTCCAACCGCTGATCAATGCGTTGATGTCCATGATCAAGAATTCGTCCGACAGCGATGCTGCAGAAAAAGCTAAGCCGTACCGAATTTGTCTATCTCTCATGGACAGGTGGGAGATTGGTGGCCTCGTAGTGCCTGAAATATTCCTCCCTGTGATTACTAATGTGAGAGATTTCAAATCTAAAACCAAGGATAAGGCCGCCTTCAACGAAGTACTTCGTAGCGCCAGCGTGTTCTTCGATGGTGTTGAGAGTGGGCTTATTTACGGCGAGCTTGTAGGGCTTCTGGCTCAAGCTATTGGCCCTGGGACTATGTCGACATCGGAGCGTATCGACAAGTTAACACTTATCCAATTCATAATGGCCCATTTCAACATACGAGAAGAGGAGATGATAACTCTGCATGCCCCTCTTGCTGCGTTGTCTGGTCTTGCTATGGTGGAAGATGTCAGTGAACGTACCGAAAATCTACAGTCCCCTCTAGCGAATGAGAATATTATAGCTCAGGCACTCGATATTATGATGAGCATGATCCAACTTGTCCCGGAGCGCACCTTTTCGGCTAACTCGCACCAAAACTCACATGTGTCGACGGATACTACAGCCTTGGCTTCCATATCGAATAACGAGTTACTCAAGAGAATAAGGCACTTCTACGTATCCGAGCAAGGAAATCTGGATGCTGGTTCAATTCCGTTCTCTGGCCCCAGAGTTGGTGACCTTCTGCTACAAAAAGCTTGCAGCTTAGTCTGCAGCAGCTTCACATCCACAAACCATTCAGTTAATGCGTCCACCCGAAGCCGTCTACTAGTACTTTTGTTATCGAAGACATCCCCTGAAAATGTCCTCGACACGGAAAGATTGCTCTCTTCGATGCATGCTCAGCTTGCGAATTCTAGAATACCCTTCGTTTCCTTTATATCTGTCCTGTCACTTGCCACGCAGCTTTATTTTGGCGATCTGATCTCAACGGACTCCCTGTCTAATTTAGTTGATCCGTTGGTCCGTCATGCTTGGGGTTTCCTATCAGCAGCGGAGCCAAAATACCACGTCGAAGCTGTCAGATGTCTGTGGCATCTACAAACTGCCCTTACCATTTCGAATCGCGATATTGAAGCAGCTATAACAAATATCATGCTCGAAAGTGATGTCACGGGAACGTTCGCGATTCGTGCAGCCGATCCAGGTCGAAGTTTTTGCCTTCTATGGTCTCACACCTTACAAGATAATGCCTCTCATTCCGATCGAAGGGCTCCTAAAGCGCCAATAGGAGAGTCTCAACTCCCGCATCGACTATCGGGGATGGATTACTATGAAGTCATGCTAACAAGACCCCTTTTTCTCATGCTCGATGCACTACTAGACGAAAGAACTCAGTTATTCATGGTAGTAAAACATTGGCTTAACAACGTGATCGGCATTGAAAAGTACTTGCGAATTCTCAGTCTTAACACGTCTCACAAACATGCTTACTTTCTTTTAGGCTCTTTTTAGTGTTTGTAACCAAGATGTCGGAACTTGGCTTTCTTCGCACCTTTTCGAAGACTGTGAATACTACGTCAACTGTATCAGCCAGCTTTTCGCATGAAGACGAGCTCGATCTCGGATTGTATTACATCCGCACATTATCCAATGTCCTTCGATGGGCCCCGGATGCGTTATGGGGTGTCCTGGCTACTAGGATCATCGAGGGGCCCGGACAGACTTTGTCAGAAATCAGTGAGTACTCTATCAAATCACCTATATTAAACTCGACTAACAACTAGAAGCTGGCACTGAAAGTGACTCCTCTCTTCAAGAATTTTTTGTGCATGTTTGCCTGCGTTGTGTGGCTAGAAATAAATTTCCCGAGGATAGTGCGATGCAGATGCGCGCAGCCCAACTTCATCGTGGTGCTCTCACGCTACTGCACCAGATCCTTCTAAATCCATATGCCGATGGGCTATCGTCTCTTAAATTAGAGATCTCCTTGATCGACCGACTTGCCCAGTCACTAGAACTCCCTGATCCATATATACAAGTCCTTCTACTGGATGTGGTTTTCGCCTCGCTTAGGCTTCGCGACACATCTTCGACAGAGTTACCTAGCTCCCCAACTGGGGAGAAGCGCGCGTCAAATTATCCCTCAGGTAGCGTGCGGCGAGCCTCTGCTTCGATGGAACACATTGTGGAGTCTTCACCGCCGCCCCCTTCACTTCTTAAATGCATACAATCAGGACTAAGCTCACCAAATAGTCGCTCTGTCTTAGATAGCTGGGTGGGGTTTCTGACAGAAAGCCTCCCACTCTATTCAAACACCATTTTCCAGGTATTAATCCCCTTAGTTGAGACCCTGTGTGGTCAGATCAGCCACACTTTTGATGATCTCCAGAAGATGTTTAACCTGAGTGGGAGTCCCCCCGCTAACACAAGTGCCCCTGAGTCCACGCTTATATCGTTGTTAAATGCGCTCGAACAAGTATTAGCTAAGGCCCATGATCAACTACTCATGGAGGAGTCTCGAGCTCAGGTAGTAAAGAGCCCGGATCATCCCCAAGGCTTCTTCGGAAATATGGTGTCTGGAGTTTTCAATTCGGATGCGCCGCAATCTCGGAGCGCCACTGCGAATGACAGGCTCACTGTGCTGCTTGCGTTTCAAGACGCTGTTCGAATGTGTTTTAGGATTTGGTCTTGGGGCCAAGGTCATGAGGCTAGTCGCCTTGACCCCGACTCGGCATCTTCGTTCAAATACACATCTCTTCGAATGCGTAATCGCGCTAGGCGCTTGCTTGAACATGTTTTCACTGCCGAGGCACTTGAGTGCCTCGAGACAGTAATTGATATATGGCGTACGGCATTAGAGACTCCTGGTATTACCAAGCAGCCCGATGAAATTTTCAACCTTCTTCCTGCATTAGACGGCTCTCGTCCGCGGCATACGATCCCAGCTATCTTCAATGCAATTTACAGCCGCACTAACCCCAGCGCCTTGGATCCTTCTAGAAAATCGACGATGACTGTGTCGTTACAAGATACAGATTTGGTCATCTTTTTAGTCGATTACGCAAGGTCTCTCGAGGATGATGCAATGGACGAGATTTGGCAAGATTGTATGATTTTCTTGAAAGACCTCCTTGGCAACCCCTTCCCGCATAGGCAAACACTACCTAGTTTGTTAGAATTTGCTGCGATTTTGGGTGAGAAAGTGGATAACACAAACTTTGGAGAGCAGCGCAAAATGCGACGAGAGCTCGGGGTAGGCTGTTTTTATTTTCCACCTGCCCGGAAGCTCGCTAACTGCTATTAGGATCTCTTTCTCAGGCTCTTGACGGCGCTTTTTACGACGAGACCGACGTCGTTCACTGATACTCTGTCAAATTCTCACCTAGACGCAGACATAAGGAACAGGGCTCCCTATGAAAGAGCAGATGATGTCGTCGGTATCCTGTCTAGGATCGTACCGAATCTTCCAAAGATCCTAGTCGAGTCAGACCGTGTCTTGACCGCGGCGCAGGCAATCTCTACAAATTTGATCGGTCCATCTATTCGCTCAAAAGGCTTCCCTGATACCATTACAAAGACAACATTAACCTTACTCCAGGAACTTACCAGGCTACCCAGTAATCAAAAAACCTGGAAGAAGGATGTGGGCGATGCGTTCAACGATCCTAGATTCTTCACCTCGTCCGCTACTCTAGTACAAAGTGATTGGCTACCGCTTCTAAAACTCTGGACGGTTACTGACAAAGACCGCATGGCGGAAATTCTGAGTCGCATATCATCCCCTACAACTGCTGGTATAGTCTTTGGGGTAGGAGCAACTTCAGCAAGGCTTGAGGCCGACCGCAAAACACAGCTAAACCTTCGACGCATTGCAACTTTGATCCTAGCATGCGGAACAGACACATTTGTGACGGATCTGCCAGCTATTCTGGGGCGCGTTGTCGAGCTTCTGGCAGCAACTGCGACGTCTTCGCCTTCATCAACCACACGGGCGGATATTTACATGGTGCTTCGCGCCTTGGTGCTTCGGACATCCACGGTTCACCTAGTCCCTCTATGGCCGATCGTCAATTCAGAGCTTCACATGGCTATTTCATCTGTCGTGGCGCCTGATAACAGCCCTTCTTCAGACACGTATAGTAATATCAGCATTCTTCATGCCTGCAAGCTGTTAGACCTCTTGATAGCTGCAGCGCCTGATGATTTCCAGCTGCATGAATGGCTGTTCATTACAGATACTATTGACGCCATCTATCGTTCAGCTACCTACCAGCCAATTGCATTAGTCGATGAATTATCAGAAGAGCTAGGAAATGCAGCCACCAGTTCGACATTGCCTACTGAATCTGCTGCAATGATTGCTTCTAGCGGATCGGGGCAGCGGCGACCCCTTTTAGGGCCAGGAGGTATCAATGACGAACTCACGGTGGATAGGAGGGACGAACTTATTGTTAAGATTTTGCGGCCCTTTTTTGGCCAGCTCAGCATTTATGCTTACGAATCCACGTACGCTATGGGCGCGCTGGATGTTGAAAGCTGTATAGTCAGCCTCCTCAAGGATTTGTTTGATGAGAAAAGCATCGTTAAGGCGTTGTGAGGCTGAGTATCGTGACTTCGTTGCCTATGTGTAACATTAGTTAGAGGAGTCTATTAGCATATCAAAAAGATATTAAATAAACCCCATCATGGGCTCATTGATTCAAGCTCAATATGAAACCGAAATTTTAAAGATTGTATTCATCCTGACCATCTACCTAGGTAGTTAGTCGGCCTGTCTGGTTTGCTTACGTTAGCCTATCGCACCCTTAAAGTAAGACAAGAGCAAAGCTGGTTCATCCCGTACAATAAGCATCTCGTCATATTTCCATCATTTACCTAAGCTTATAATTGTTTTGCCGGCTTCATCCTATGGCAGTATTTCCACAGTAGGTAAATTAATACACTGACTGGGAGTCGTTATTCGTCAACCTCGTAAATTGTCTCTTTCTTTAAATTTTCTTTTTTTTTTCTCTTTTCTTTTTGTTTTTGTTTCTCTCTTTCGCTTCCTAGCTTTTGGTAGGTAGTATGCCCATATAGCACCGTTTCTCCGAGTTGGTAAACTCTGAGTGTCACTCCTAGCCCTACCAGGTACCGTATTTGTTAATCAGCCCCGGGAGGAACGTTGATTCTCACGCTTGCAGTCCCCGTCTCCTCCTGTCCCATCTCTACCCTCATCCCCTCCTCCTCCTCCTCCTCCTCATATACTTCCACAGTTCCCTCCACCGCTTCCTCAGCCTCCTCCTCCTCCTCTAACTCCATCACCCCCTCCTCTTCATAGACACTCCGGTTCCCCGGGAAGAACCCAATGACTTTTTCTAGCGCGGCCTCGAAAACATCCCTCCGCACGGCGGCCCCGAACACAACGCACTGCACCTCGCCCGCGAGCTCTCTCTTCAGCCCCTCGAGGACGGCACCGTCCGTGGCGACGGCGACGCCGTAGAGAGACGCGAGCTCGAACCAGGCTTGCACGGGCGCGAGCTCGGCGTCGGATGGATTCAGCGTGCCGGCTAGACGGCGTAGATTCGTCAGCGTCAGGCCGCCCGTGGACCACGCTAGCGGGCCCGGCGCTGCTGCGGAAGGGGTGGAGGAAGAGAGGTGTTGCTGTAGGCCGCTGATCCGGTCGAAGACGGCGGATGGCGCGTTGGTCAGTGCGAGAGATGTAGCCATGAGAGCGTGGCCATTCAAGGGCTCGGGCTCAGGTTCGTTGCAGTTTAATTGTTTCGGCCGCTGGCGGGGCGGGCAGTGGTTGCGGTGCGCGAAGCAGTGCTGGTCGATGTGGTTCCAGCAGCAGTGCTCTAGTCTAGATATGGAAAGAAACGATCCAAGTTAGTATCGAGTGGCCATACGTACTTTGCCTACGAGTTGGTATTCCGAGCCGGGATTAAATATAAACGCCGTGATGGCGACGTGGATTGGGGGAGAATTATACAGAGAGAAAGTGGAAAAGGTGGGCAGGGAGGGCCACGTACGCTAGGATGAAATTGATCGCTTGATCCTTCTGTTCCTCCGGTAACGTCATCTCCATCATCGCCACATCTTCAAGACTCGTGCCGACCGTCGACGCCGGAGTGGTGCAGCTCAACTTCTCCGTCGCGCGCGAGCTCGCGGCCTTGCAGCTCGCGTCCGCCGACGAGGACGAGGCGCGGCTGATATGGAACGCGGGCGTACCCAGATTCTCGAACATATCGATGGAAACAGGACACCCCGGCGACGTGGAAACCGTGTCGTCGACCACCGGTGGCGCATCAGCAGCAACAGGAGCGGCGGCTTGGTCTCTGAGAGCTAATTGAGACTTTATGGCGCCGTTCTGGCTTCTCAGGGCCTCGAGCTCTTGCTCGACTCTGGCGATGTCGTTACGCAGCTTCGTGATGTCCATCTCGAGCTGCTTGGTGTAATTCGCCTTGCGCTGGCGATGTTGACGCTGGGCATTCCTGACTTGCTGGCGTCGCGCCTTGGCTTTCGCCTCGGTGAGGGGCTTCTCATTGTCCTCTTCATGTGCTTGGTGTAAAGGGTGATGTTAGTATCAAGTCGCATGGATTCGATCTCATAAGGGGAAAGGGGATAGGGGCGGATAAGCGGCGGATTTGCAATTAAGTATAGAATCACTGCATCCAGCATTGGGATCCAATGATGAGCTCTTAGCTGCCTTTCTTTCACCCCTCATTCCTGATAACAGACGAGCATGCAATGTCACGGGAATAATCAAAAATGTACCTGGCGGTTGACCTAGCTTGCTCGAAACGAAGGTGAGCGTTTTGGCTGCTTGTTGGTCTTTTGAATGTTTCCAATAGCCTGTGAACGAGGGCCTGTTTAAAAAACCGAAGAGTCAATAATTACGATTAATGCGAATAATATTAGAGTCTTGGAGGGAGGGTGAACTCGTAGAGAGCTCTCTAATTGAAAACTCATGATCCCGATATGCTAAAAGGGGGAGGGGGGGGGGGGGGGGGCATGAGAGACTTAGCGTACTAACCTGGCGGAATCAGGTTTAGAATCTCCTTCTCCCAGTGAATCAGGCATTTTGTTTTTTCACGTATCCCTCTAGCTTCCTATGGCATTTAGAAAATCCAAACGCAATCGTCGTATCTCGTTAATTTAAACTTGAAGACACCAAGGGGAAAAATTAACTGTGCTTATTTGTTTTGAACGTTGTTCTCAGAGAAAGCCGTTTCGGTTAACTCCATAGGTAAACTGACTCCAGACCTGTTGTCAGCCTGGAACTTGGAAGGGCTGACGTAAGCTCTAATGACCGACTTGACGAACGAACGAGAGCACATAGTATATTGAGCAATGCATAATTCGGTACTTATCTAGTCAAATTCATGCTATATAATACTCGAAAAAAAGAAAAACAAATAACAAATAAAAACCCGCTAACAGCAGCTAAGAACACGGGGTTGATCCTACGCAACCAACAACAATCGTCGCAATTCCTGATTCGTGGACGCGGGGCTCAAGAATATTTAGTACCATAACCGAAAGGCAATAAAATGTGCCAAGTCAAGCCATAGAACATTTAGGTAAAACCTCATTTATAACGTGAACAATTCAACTTGAAATTTGACATTGTACACCAAGAAATAGGCCGATTCGCTCCGTCAGAATTCCATCTTTACACGAAATGTGACATAAAACGTTCATTTTCCTTTCCCAATCACAAAACAAGCAAATCCTATTAGCTAGCCAGCCATATCAGCAAACGCCTGTAGAACACCACCCAATGCATCAGAGTATCATGGCCATGTGTCCTAATCATTTTCTCCGGCGCCCTCCTCGGTAGCCGTATCCTCCTCTATTTCGTCTTCCTCCTCGTCTGGTTCATCTTCGTCACTATCATCTCCGAGCTCATCTGGGTTGAGGCCGGGAATAGGTCGCCAGGGTAAATAATCATCGTCTACCCAACGCTTGCTCTTCGGTAATTGATAGGGGTCGAACGGGAAGTAAGAACCGAGCTGCTGCCAGCTCTCATCGTTCACATCAAAAGACAGATCTCGCAACGCACCGCCGTTGGAGTAGGCACCAACAGAAAACTGGGAGAGCCGAAGTCGCTTATTCGATTCGATCAGGGGATAGACGTACATGAAGCGGAAGTGGTGTGCGAGTTTGGCGAATTGGTCGACAATGACGGGAGAGCACACCTTCATAGGATTGAGCTTAGAGTAGATATTGCGTCTCATGATATCCTTGATTTCTGATACCCACTCGATTTCCTGATCCAGATATGACAAAGGGTCTTCCTTATCAACATCATCTGGAGCTGATCTTATGAGGTCCTGCCACCTGAAACAGAAAACGTACATCAACGCTTGCATCAGGGCATAGAATGGCGCGTACCGACGCACGTCGGGGCCTCGGCACGAAACCTCATAGACGGCGCGCATCTCGTCTAAATGATAGCCGAGGACTTCGAAAATATTAACGACGATATGCCCTGGGACATGCGCTCCTCTAGCGACAAAGCTGGCAAGATATGCGCAAGCCGACTGCCGTAATACAAGGGGTCGTTGAGACTCAAAAGCAATATTAATGCAGGTGCCGCAGAACGCATCAATGAGCCTCTCAGATCGTTGGCCAAAGTGAAATATGAGGAATTGAGTGTGTCGCGACTTGATTGTAGGAAGAATTAGATTTGAGAACTCGGCCAATAGGTCTCCGAATACATCCATAGCTTCTTCGGACTGGGGATCGGCAAACATGGGGGTATAGAGCTCGAACAGATTATCCAATATTGCGTCCATCTTCTCAATGTTCTCTTTCGCCGTCTTTACACGATGATATTCATCATCTTCTGACTCAACACTAGACACTGATTCATTATCGCTGTCGTCGGAATCTTCGTCTTGGTCTTCGTGTTCTTGAGCAGATTTCAAAGCCATACCAACCATAGCTGTTAATTTATCATCCATGTCATCAAGATCCATTTGCATCTCAACATCAATCTTAACCAGCCGACTGACGATGAGATCCATTATATTATTCTTGAGTCCTGGACTGTATTGGCGAAGTCGTAAGAGGTTATCGACGTACACCAAGTGGGATCGCTTTGATTCTTCGTGGAAAGGATACTTGCTGGCTAAAATGGGCTCCAACACGGACTCGGCAACCGGGAACAAGTTTAGCATGTATCGAAGGGCCACGTGAAGCCTCTCTTGTACTACTTCACGCGCCACAGGGAGCCAGCCTTCAACAGCCCATTCGAAAGGCCGAGAACTGGGAAACTTCTCAACTATCATGGAGAGGACTTGGGTGAGGCGAGGCCCTTGGGCGCTAACCAAGGCGGCGAGGAATTGAATATAGATCTTAGCAAACTGGTCATCCCGGCCGAGCCATTGGCATTGGAGTAGACCCCTGACAAGGCCGTCACACGACCTTCCAAGGCGGGGGGCAAAGGAGGTGAGAGCGACGAAATAGCCTTTGATCTCCTGGCGCTGTTTCGCTGTTGCAACCGGATCGACGTCCTTATCGTCATCGTCGTCGTCGTAGGACACGGGTTTGCCTTGTAATGTCTGTTTCAGCACGTCGTAGTCTTCATCCTCACCCTGAGCATGGCGATCTAGGGCGTCTCTAATTTCTTTTCTTATTTCTTCCACAGATCGAGCACCAATCTCGTGGACCTCGATGTTCTCTAAATCAAACTCTACACGCGTACGCTTCCTCCGTGGGCTCTGGGTGCCCTCCACGCTGCTCGCGTCGTCATCATCGTCGTGGTCGTTGAGACCGGCATCATCTCTTGATCGTTTAATGCTGAGAACTGATGAAGAAGACTTGAGAATAGGTTTTAGGGGGCTGGCAGTGGCCACTCGTGCGATTTGCACGGTCGTTGAGGTGGTGGGTGACATCAGCGCAGCACGGACGACTCGTACAATCGTATTACCTCGTTTGGGAATGTCGTCAGGCGATCCAGACTATCCAGACTGTCGTACAAGTTTGTATAATGCGTCTGGTCATAGCTCATATAAAGTCATATGAAGGCAGAGCAAATGGCAAAGTCACTGCGGTCGAGGCTGCGGAGGTCGTCAACCGAGGAAAATGGTTGCTGCACAAAATGTTTTTAATCGGGGGTCTTCGATGCGTTTAATGGCGGGGCAGACGCCAAGTGTCTGATTGGCCCTTTGCACGATGTGGGTCAGCCCAAGCTTTAGGTACATGTACGCTACTGTACTATATGACCCTGCCGACCCTGCCTAGCTCGTCTTGCCTGCCTAATAAATAACCCGCTTGCTGGATCACATGGGTAAAGCAATTATTATAATGACAATTATGATGGTTTTTTCCTGCTTTGGTTCGTTTGTTTTTTATACATAAAAAAAGACAAAAAACTAGAAAATAAAGGAAGGAGAATAGTTCAAGACTGAATTTAAAATAATAATGATAATAAGAAAAGGGGGTAAGGTGAGAGAAAATAAAACGACGGCTAATCATAGGTAACCTTAAGGGTGTGTGTACACATAAGACATAACATCCATTCGTCTGTATACTCGTACATATATCTAACAAATAAATATACAGGTAACCAAAGCAGATGGATGCACATATCACTAGGCCATAGGAGTGATAAATGAATCGGATATCCCAGATATCCCAAATATTCTATTTTCGGATATATAGATCTGCTCAAGAAAAATGTTCCGAATCCTGCCCGTATATGGCTAAGCTTCAAGGCTAGGGCTGTTTCTCCTATCATATGAAGCTATGGCATCCGTCGAAATAGGTGTCAATGCACAATCTCAAGAGCAGTCTTGTGTGCGCAGTGACCGAATTGAGAAATACCGGAGGGGAATCTATCGAAGATTAAGGAAGGGAACTGTTGTTTTTGTGCCCTTGCTCTTCTGTCATCACCATCCATGTCGGCCCCTCATATACAAACACAACTGCCTGCTGCCAGTCCTCGAGCAAGAGAAGGCAATTCTCTTTACGCGAGAAATGTGCCTAGAACGCAGAATGCCTTATTTATACACACTCGAAGAAGATGGAGTACAAGGCATCTGGGAACCCCCGCGTCTCCGGACGGGGGCCAAAGTATGAAATCAAGTCCGGCTCACTCAGTAAGTTGAGGGCTCGCCAGTCGCTCCATTATGTCCGCCTTGAGTATACATGTAGCTCTCACCCGACTCGGTGATACCGCCAGAAGCGTCTCCGCTTTGGAAGCCCGTAGACCCGACAGCGTTTGACCCGCCAGCCGCGCCCGCCCCGTATCCCTGGCTACCGGGCCTGTTCTGCTGGCTGTCACCCCGATTCGATTGGGACTATTGATTGACTATGTCAGCAAACGGGTCACCCACGAGGAAAAACCGAGCATGCATCCATGCTACGATTACGGGGGCTAGAAGGGTTAAGCATTACTTCTCGGTATTTCGTCAGATAGATTTTCAGTGCTTCAGCGTAATTCTCGAAGCCCAAGGAAGTCATTGCAAATAGTATATCCTCCCCATTGACTGTTTTCCTCTTCTCTTGATGGCATTTTTCTGATGCTATTCACGATAAGCCAAAGTCAATGCCAATCTATATTCAATGTTCAATACAACTAACCTTCACTCGTAATGAAAGAGATAAATTCGCTAACGCACTCTTGCATACACTCTTTGGCTTCCTTGGCTATCTTGGCGTTTTCTGGGAGAGCCAACTTCATAATTCGAGCAACTGGCGCGAAATTGCGTATATTAGCATCGTACACATCGTACTTGTGGGCTTTGGAAGCGCGAGGCGCTTCTGGCAACTGGGTCGGCGAATCGTGAGACATGACGGCAGCTAGGATCATGCGCGCCTATCGTCTGTCTGAAGCTAAAGGGCAGGGGAGCACCAATTGCTGAAGCCGGCCACAAGCTCCGCAGAAGCGATCCCACTCATGGGCCTGGGTTTGGAGTCGAAGCGTGCAGACAGGACCCAGATACAGACTCGAGATGCACCAAATCAGAGGCAGAGGTCGATGAGGGTCTCAACTCACCATTGGCTATAGGCAACCACCTATCTTGCTCTTTTACTTCGAACTCATAGGAGAGCCCGGCGGCGTGTGGGTCCTGAGGGTCGTTCATTTGTGCTTCATCGTCGGGTGATTGTACACCTGGCTCGATGTCCTTGGGAGGAGATTGGGGGGAATCCGACATATTTGGCTACCTGCAGCGGGTGCTAGCTTATGATAAAAAAATTTTCGTGAATTGCCAGCTCGCACAGTTGCTACAAGGCGAGGGAGGAGTGATGTGTCCCTGCCTCTGACACGTCGCAAATGGTAGGGCTTGCAAAGTGAGCGCGGCTTAGCTGCAGAAAGCTGCGTCAATCCTGCCCTGTCGCGCGGATCCAAGCTGTGGGCTATCTACAATTCGGTTGAGAATGCTGTCAAGTGAGCCCTGTCGCCAGTTCAGGCTATGACGGTATCTAGGGGGGGTAGATGATGGAGGAGTATGCAGAGAAGCGAGATAGCGCCTGGGGGGGTTTGGGGGGGGTTGGGCCAGGGCAGTTTGCGGATGTGTGTCTATACGGGTTGTAGTATGCCAGACACGAGAATGGGGTAGATTTTGGGTACGAGATCAGTATGGGATGGTGGGACTTTGGGACTTGGGGACTCTGGAACTCTTGGACTTTTTGAGAGGAGCGGGGCGCGTCTCTGTGACGACGCCGAGGGTCGCGCTATTATGGTGCGCAAGACCCGCTGTTTTACCCTCTAATAGGTACTATAAGATGGTACTATATACCTAAGTAGGTAGTGTAAAGACAAGTACTATACCTGTAGCCGCAGTTGTAGTGTATATAGTATACCTGTTTCTTAGAGACTCTTCTGCCCTAGTACGTGATGTCGAGACGCGAAGGATGACGACGGACCTTCTTGCAGATTGATCGGTGGATACGGTAGGCAGACCGGCGGTTGAAGCGGTAGGTACCTGGCCAGGTACCTATGTGATTCTGGCGATCTGACGATCTGATGGAAAAACACTTAGGTGCTGAGGGATGGATGGACAGCCCAACAACCCCCCCTAGTGTGAAGATCGTGTTGCTGCTCTAACGAGTATCGGGTTCAGAGTACTTCTGAAATCGGAAAGCCTGGCAGTTACACAGAGTAAGGCGGGAGTCAATAATATTTGCAATATGCACGCACTGCACTATCTAGGGAGAGCTAAGGAGGGCTAGGGAGGCTTTGCTCACACGTGCGAGACGGGGTGGGATAGCAAACCTGGGAGCTTGATGGTGATGGTTGGCTAGAAACCGTCAGGGCATGGAGACTGCGTGCGCGGGCTGCGGTTTCGCATCAAGAATAGATCTCAATCATGCGCCAATCATGCCCGGGGTTGAATTACAAGGCAAGGGAGCGAAAACCGCGGCGTGGGAAAGTTGGAGACTTGGCTTACCTAACTTGGGACAGGCCGTAGACAGGGACGAATCTAGCCAATATAGAAGAGCTGGCTCCCAGTCGGTGGATTTGAATGCAGGGAGGATGGCCGCGCAGGAAGATCGGGTCGCAAGATGACAAGGTGAAATGTGACGGGAACAGTAGTGACGCATGAAACCCTCGCACTTTAGTAAATACCTAAGGAAGGTAGCTAAGGTAGCTAAGAGGATGACGGGAGGTGATGTGCGCGCGCGTGGGGTGCGTGCAGTGCGTGCAGTGCTTGCAGCAATTAGCCACGCGGGTCTTAGTTTAGCAGAAGACTAATTGGCGTAGGTGAGTATGAGTACGTATGATATATCTAGTGTACGCGGACCCGACTTGTTAGGATCTTGGGTATAGACTAAGCAGGTATGTATACATTCAGGCCTGGAAGTTCTAACACGATGTGCAGGTGTGGGAAGGGAGGTGTTGGCGCGTGGGATAGAATCATGTAGGGAAACTCTCTACTTCACGTCCATTTGCGCCGCTTCTGTTGCGTTGCACAATGGGAGAGGTCAGATAATTGACAAAGGGAGGGGAGCGGAGATGCACTGTTCGAAGTGCTGGTCACTTAACCATACCTGATAACTCATAATCTGAGAGAATTTGAGACCTTCTGATGAAAAGAATTGATCGTACACCGAGTCGATAGACTTACCTAGGTTTGTTGTGATGGTTGTTGTTTTTCGAAAGGGAGTAATCCAGGTACAACAGCTGAACCTATCAAAGGAAGAGGAGGGGCATCCAAGTTCGGGGAGCATTGACGCGTGACATGTACTCGGATACCTACCTGAGGTATACCTAGCTCTATACTTGAGCAAGTATTGCAGTGCTACTACTACCTAAATGTAGGTACGTAATCGGGTTAGACCCTTTGTATCTTACCCACGGGGTAGCTGAGAAGCTAACAAACATAGTAGTACCTCGAAAGCTACCTTATGGTTAGTACCGCTACGCTACTACCTTACAGGGAAGAGGTAGTATTAAGGTAGGTAGGTAGTATTACCAACCAGTGTGTTAGGTAGTGTAGTGGTGTACTGTACTATACATACACACAGCCGCCCTAGCCTATACCCTATAGCCTATAGGGTATAGCCTATCAGTATGGAGGTAAGTGGTCTTTGCGTCCCTTGAACTTTAACATCTTATATACCTTACCATTCGGTTCCAGCCCTACAGATATCTATATTATACTAGGGTGTCCATCTCATCCATGACAACACTTGACGCTGGACACAAGGATACATATACTAGTAGTCTGAGGAATTGAATTGGGCAACAATTCCGCCGATTTATTCCCTGTAATAGATACTACTTATTCACTTCACAGACGTGCGTGCATGATGTTGTCTGCCAACTCGCACAGGTCAAAGTCGCCTTATCATGTGCCCATTCATCTAACCATGTCCCACTACAACTACGATGATCAAAGAGATGGGATTTAGGTCCGTTGGGCGGTGTAAGCGATCATGAAACGATACCCCTTAAAAGTCGACTACTGGGGTAATCTGGAGCTACGGAAGGGGTTCCATACTACTCTGACAGTCTGATAGGCATCAGTTGTCCCATCTTAAGATTCGTTCCGCCGCACCGGCGCCATGATCGTGAGCTCCTAGCTAGATAGCTGGGACATGCTCGTGATGTGAAATCGCTTATGCTGATTCGCTCATCTGTTTCCGGAATCCAATCCATTCGAGAGCTCATGTGCAAAGCCGATAGAAACGGGAAGGATTGTGGAAGCTCATCATGGCTGTTGTGCCGATTGGAGAATCGCTAATGGTGAAGAGCGCGGTGACTGGACGAATTTCTACCTGACTTAAGAATAAGGCATATCCGAGCTACGAATTATTGGCCAATCGAAAATCCCAGCGTCAAGTCGTAATTGTGATTGGCGACGGCACTTGATTTATCGTCCAATCCAATTTCATATCGTCTCAGATCTTAAGGTATTGCAAGACATGAACTCCAGCAAGAACCCGTTATTCACTAGATATTCCGAGTTTGAGACCCGTTGACGTTACTCTATCACCTCTTCACATGGTGTCTCTAACTTAGCCAACACCGCAAACGCCCAGCTCGGACCGAGGGCATGGATACCTAGTGTACCTCTCTAATTACCTATATACTGCTGCACGAGGTATGCGACCTGTACTCCGTCCTGCGAACCTGCATGGCGTTTTAATGGTGCCCAATCGTCCGAAAGCAAATCGCGTTCGTAAACGTGACTGTTTTTATTCTCCTCTGAGATGGGTGATTGTTATTGACAACAGTTGAACCCCCGTGCCACTGAATTGTTCTATGAATGGGTTCGGGTTATACCTTAGGGCACCAGATCCAGGGGTCTCATTTGCCCGCATGTGTATGATCGGGATGGTTGACCACCATTCTGACACTGCGTCACATTTTCTTCTTACCTCAGGCCAGGCCAAGTCGCCCCGCTCGGAGTTGGTGCCTAGACTAGAAGGTTCAAGCGGAGACTGAATTCCTTTTGATAAAGTAAATCAATAAAAATAAAACAAAAATTAAAAGAGGGGTGTGACTCTAGAATATCTCACGCCTGGACTTCGCCTGGACTTCAAACCCGCTGACTCTTGGCCCTAGTCGTACGGTTTAGAGATGGCCCAAATAGGGTCGAGCAGGGAACAATGCAAACAGTCACGGGAGCCTGATTCGTTACGCATCTCATCGGCATTCAGATGACAGCGCTACAAAGTTTTTTTCAGACGGACTGGACATGCGATAGTCTAGAAAATAGCCGAACTGGGTGTGATGCAAGGAATTGGAAACATGATGGCTGGACGCCAACATAAGCCGCCTTGCTCGATAGTTGATTCCCAACCAGCCAAAGAGAGCCGCTCTTGGTCGCGGTCGGTCCTCGAATCGGCGCCGCCTCCAAATCCGCAAACCTGACTTTGACGACTTCTCTCGTTGGGCACCAGACGCCCTTGACGCTAGGCTCCACTGCTTGTAACTGCAGCTGTACAACACACCAACACACGGCCCTCCTGGGAAAGCCGTGATATTAGAACTACGTGAACTCCCTTTTTCCGCCGTGCCCCAATGTATGATGCGTCGGGTCCATGGATCCTGGTCGTCATGCACGGGTAAGATAGAGCATTTACTAATCGTGATCTCCGGGATTTGTACTTCAGAGCAGGTATCACAGTATCTTTCTAATCGAAGAACCGCGACCCCGTTGCGATTTTCCACATGACGGCGCAGTCGTATCTCCACACACATATCTTGCCACCCAACGTATTTACCGAGATTCGCTTCCGTTACGATTGAACAACCTGGATATTGTTCTTTTTCTATTGTGACGGTATTTAGTCCAAGGGTCCCGGGTTCGAGAGGTGATGGCATAAGCTGAGAAGATCGAGGTCCGCATCAAGGGGGGGAGGGGACAAAAATCAATCACCCACCTTCCACTTTTCTAAATCATCCTGTTTCGTCTTGTACTGCTTGACCAGATCATCGAGGACCTTTTTCAAGCCTTCGGCATTTGTCTTGAGAGCTGGAACCACGTCCTTGACGGTCCTCTCCACAAGCACACCATTGATCATCCGAAAACACTTGCGATCGTTCGACAAGGGCTCCAAGGTTTCGAGGACAAGTCTGAATGTCGTAATGTGAGCAAATTAAATATAGAATACGAGAGCGGTGAGCTCGGTGAATGAAGCGGTGAGATTCATGATACCCATTGGGCTCCACGCTAGGATCCAAAATCCTTGAATCGGCCGAGCGACCGGGTGATGCAAAGAGTGGGCGGCTGATGTGGGAGACGTCACTAACTTGTGCTCTTCTGCCTCCTGCTCGACGTCACCAATCTTTTGCGCCAGCTGTTGCAGCGTATTCTTGTAGTTTGAATACGTCGCCTGCAACTCTAAAACCTGGTTAGCGCGGGTTTACGTCGTAGCCCGGAGTTTACCACTCACCTTGCTGCTTCTTGGCAGGAATTGTTTTTGACGCCATGAGTAATTATGTGGAAGTGTAAGTTGGTTTATTTTGGTGTTTTTGGAATGAAAGAGAAAGGGATATGTCTAAATGCGATATGAATTAGCTAGGCTTTGAACAAGCATGAAAACCAATGGGTCCTGTCTAGAGTTGACTGGAGGGGACTTGTGGAGGCAAAATGTGGTCCATGCTTTCTAACTAGCCAAAGAGACGGGAGGACAGACTAGGAACCTTTTCTTCAATTTTAAACATTTGACATCGTCAACGACCCTCCTTTCCTGCGAGGAAGGGCATCCATTAGTCAAGATGCATCCTCATTTGCATACCAAGGACAATACAGGTATGCCAATTGCCGCGTGCAACCCGATATATTTCTACCCGATGCGACCGCCGGCTGACTCCGGGCCACTATCCAGCATGCGAAGAAATCATGACCGCACTTGAGGAATGCCACGCCCGAGGCTTTATCTGGAAGTCAATGGGCATGTGCAATGACGCAAAACATCAGGTTACGCTCTGTCTACGAGCCGAACGACTCAAGCGCACAGCTGCGAACCGGGAAGCCGCCAAGGTCAAACGTGAGAAGGTCAAGAAAGTCTGGGCTGAGATCGACGAAAATTCCTGAGCCCGTCGCATTGCGCGCCCACTGCGATAGAATGCAAAAGCTGAACACTTCAGATATACTGTACGATATATGTAAGGGATACCATGCATTACGCTAGAACATAGCAAGGCGTTTAAAAGGGTTACTGGATATCATCTTTGGATTCATATCGAGTGGCAGGCAATGCGACTTAGCAAGGAGCCGATCTCTGTTCAACTTCTTGGTCCTATTTCAACTAGTTTTTCAACTACAATATTTCATATCCAGCAGAAAGACCTCTCGATTACACACAAGCCCGCTCTTTCACGTCGACTCCTTGCTCCGTCGCGACAACTCCAACCCCTCCAGATCTTTTCTACAAAGTCTTTCGGAAAGCGTTACCAAACGTGTAGAGACCGAATAGAGAGATCAGACTAAGGACCGTCGGAACCGGTTTCTGAAGCCGGATAGCTCGGGGGATCGAAGAGCCGCCGAGGACGACCGAGGCAAGCAGAGCAAGCTCGACTCCGTAAGGCTGGCGGTTTTGTAGGCGATAACCACCAAGACCATCTAGCGATTGAAATCAGTATCCATGACTCCCCCCCTCTATTGATTTTGTTGTTTGCAACACATACATAGAAGACCAACAGTCACGCCTGCAGCGATTGAGGGCACAGAGCCAGTTCGAGCGTAACCGATAGAACCGCCGCCTGCCGTCAAGGCACCGAGCACGTAGGCTATGTTCTCCAGAGCCTAGCCAGCCAGGAGGGATGCTTAGTTCTCGTATATAACAATGGATTCATGCCTTGAGTACTTACCATTTTTATATGTGATGATACTAGATATAATTGAGATGATGAGATTTGGAATGAATTAGAAGTGATGTATATAACTCGAACTAAAACAATTACTTCAACAAATTAGACTGGCAGTATAAGGAACCCGCGGGATCGCATTGCTCAAAACGCCGAGGGAGTGCGGAGCTCTCCAATGACGCCGACAAAGCCGCTAGGCCTGAATCCTGGAGAAACGTGGCTGAAGCTCCAGCTCACCAGCCACAATTTGTGAGTGCATGCTGGGGTCCTCTTCTCTGATTCGTCACTTTCTCCCAATCTGGATTGTAGCTTTCGTGTCCATTCACCTGTACATTTGTACCTTTGTACAGGTACTTGTTTGTTAATTGAACAAGCCAAGCAGACAAGAACCTATTCACGAACCCAATTCAACATCTTCCCAATCCACGACAACCTTTTCCACAGTAATTCACGAGAGATTCGCTTGCCGCGACCGAGAATCGATTGTTGCAACACTCCCTCACAATCACAATGGCCCCTAAGAAGCCCGCGACGGCCACCGGCCCAGCTACTACGAGCCCATCTGCATCCCACAGCAGCTCCTCCGGCCAGATCGATAAGATTGCCCTCAACATTCTGCAGCACTACCAGAAGACGACACCACAGCGCACAAAGCTCATCGATACCTTCATGGCCTTCCTGGTCATTGTCGGCGGTCTACAGTTCGCATACTGTATCCTGGCGGGGAACTACGTACGTACTCAATTCTTCTCTACTCAAGAAATTCAGAAGCCAAGGAACATGAACAAGAGCAGTGGAACCATTCTCTCATCGGATTAATCGTCTACATGGTGCTGACACTTGGTGGAATTATAGCCCTTCAACGCTTTCCTTTCGGGCTTCTCAGCTACTGTCGGACAGTTCGTTCTCACAGGTACGTCACCTAGCCCGCCTCTTCGTTTTCTCGCAATTAGAGAACGAGTGTCAAGAACCGCGCCACAAAGATGCAACGAGACGAAATACTAATAACAAAACGACAGCGTCCCTACGCATCCAGACAACCGAAGCCAACAAATCCGAGTTCCCATCCGTGTCACCAGAGAGGTCCGTTCTATTCACCTTGTTCCCGGGCTCGCTCGTGCGGGCTCTATCTAAACGCTTCTAACTGACATTTGGCCCCCCATGTACAGAGCATTCGCAGATTACGTCGTCGGCAGCTTGATCTTGCATTTCTTCTGTATTAACTTCATAAACTGAGCAAACGATAAAAAAACCCAACACAAACAAGGGCGCAAAAGGGATGCGTGTGCATGTACAATGGGATATAAATTCAGAACAGAAACGGGGCCTCCAAAATAAGACCTTCATAGGAGTGTCGAGGCCGGTTTCGAAATAAATGTACAGCTAAACAGGCGATGACTTCCAGAAATGAGATAACCAGAACAGGCCTTGCTGGAAAGGCTTTGGTTCTATTTGTTTTTGTTAATGCAACTCATGGATACCGTATCTGGCAAATGGTGAAGAGCGATATGGTGATATATTCTCGACTTAAATCGTACACAAATATTTCCCTATTCAGCACTTTCCGCACTCTCGCTCTCAGCAGGTATTTCTTCTGCCTTTGGAGGCGGCGGCACCGAGCCCTTCGGCGGCCCACCACCCGCTTTAGGCGGCGGCGGCGGAGGCGTCTTGCTTGCTGAAATATTACCATCCAGTGCCCTACTCTTCTTCTCTTCCTCCGCTAGGTAGTCGTCCATAAGCCTATTCGGACTATGACCGTGCGCGTGTCTATCTTTCTTCTTACCCCGTGGTGGCGCGCTGGTGCCTCCCGCAGGAGGCGGCGGGCTTACCATTTGGGCGGGTACGAGAAAGCCAGCCCCTTGCGCCTGTGCACCCAGGTCGCCGGCGGCGGGTATGAACGTATTATTAGACGGAGACACGAAATTCGAGGCCTCGTTCAGTGGCGCTAACGTCGTGAACTGCTCGCTGCCAGCATAGCCACCGTCGGCGCCATCAAACATAGTCTCGCCGGGAGCGGAAACAGGTTCATCAAGCGGTGGGGGCAGACGGTGTAATGCGCCGAATCCCAACACACAGCCCAAGGCGCCCTCGCCGCCCCATTCCCGAGACGGTACGATCTCTAGTTCCCTCGTCACGTTGTATTCGTTGTTGTAGACCCATAGCCGCAGCGGGCGGCCGATGTAGTCGTCCACGAGCTCGCCGAGCCCGCTCTCCCCGTGCAGAATCCCGTCCGGCGTCCCCAGGATGTAGTCACTGTATGGCAGGAGACCAGCTACGTCGGCTGGCGAGTTGGCCGGCACGTCGAGCACGTGCCAGATGGTCGAGGCGAGGGATAGCGGGGCCCATTGCAGGGAGAGGCCTAGGGATCGGGTTGATAGCGGTACTGGGATGTGCAATACTCTTATACGTTGGCCCTGGGAGGCAGCGTTAGTTCCCTGATCTGATTCACGCGACGAGTTTGTTTTTTCATGTTTGGCTTGTCACCTTTGCGCTCCATAGCCCCAGGGCGACGGTGCCGCCGGCACAATTCCGTACTTCTTGCGCAAAGAGTCGTGGGTCTGGGTTATCCTGTTCCAATTCCTCGTCAGAATGGGTGTGCTATTTTGGTTATGAAGAGAGTCTTTGCTCCGTACAATCATACGCCCGTTGATCCCAACAACGAAGTCGAACCACGGCTCTACAGCTAATTCTAGGTTCGTGTTGCGCAGCACCTGGAATCCATAACTTTGACCTTCCCTCTGCTGTGGTCGCGAGTCACCGTCAAGGCGCGAGAGATAGCGATTGAGGGCGTTAAACATGGTGGAGTGTACGGTTCAGCCGGTGCGCTACGTTAGGGAGTCATCGGCGGGAATAGGGTGTAAGGTGTGTTCGTGTTGCTAGTTAATAAATATACAGCACAGGTGAAGTCATCAGGAGCAAGACAAGTGGTCACTTTGGGAGCTTGAAAGCTTGGGCCTCCCTGTATCTCCGGCATAGTGCCTGTCCCGTCCATCCTGCAGGGGAATGGGCAGTGGATCGTAGCCGCTCAACTCCACTAAAATTTATTAGGATACAGCTGTAGTCTACCTAACCTTAAGTGCACTACAGCCTCGTTCATTGATTTTACCTGTGTAATATCGAAGTTTCTTCTTTGACCAAGCTTCATTCTAATTCACGTTCGCTTCCACCCTTTTTTTCTTCTTTTTTTCGAAGATAAAGAAAAGAAAAGAAAATATATCAAAGCAAGAGCCCGTATTCACTCGAAATGAAGAGCGTCAAGAATCTCCCCTTGACAGATCAGTGTCATCATTGGACTCATCTGGGTGAGGTGCCATGGGACTTACAAAAGTAAGAGCCAAGCCGATACTCAAATCATTTTTATTTATGCTTCGAGAGCCGCTAACAAAGACCATTGGCAGATACTGGCAACAGAGATACACAATTTTCCCATTTTACGATGAGGGTATCTACATGATCGAGGACGCATGGTACGGCGTGACCCCAGAGCCAGTTGCCATGTCAGTTCACACTATCCAACTAGCTCCTTTTACCATGTATTCATGCTAACTTATCTTAGACATCTGGTGTACGATTTCGTTGGTTTCATAAGTGCAGATAAACGCACTGTGATAGACATGTTCGCGGGCGTTGGCGGTAATGCCATCAGCTTAGCCATGGCTACCGAGGAAGACGGTTACACACCTCGCTTCGACAAGGTGATAGCCATCGAGCTAGATGCCGCGACTCTGGCTTGTGCGCAGAACAACGCCGCCATCTACGAGGTCGCTGACAAAATCACCTGGGTCCTGGGCGATAGTTTCAAATTCCTCGAGCTCCTAGCCAACTCTCCCGATCGGCTAGGGGCAGACCTCCGGGTTGATATCGCCACCACGACTATCTTCGCATCACCGCCGTGGGGCGGTCCGGGATATAGAACGGACGAGATCTTCGACTTGACAACAATGGAGCCGTATAATCTGGCCACATTACACGAAGCTTACAAGGCTATGGACCACGCGCTCTATCTACCCCGCACTAGCGATCTACGGCAGATAGCCAAGTTAGTCCCCGACGGCGTCAAGATTGACGTTGTCCAGTATTGCGTCGAGGGTGCTAGCAAGGCAATGGTTGCGTATATCCCCGCAGCCGTTGCGGCCCCGGCTGTCTCACCAGCTGACCGGTCAATGACGTGATCCCCCAGGTCCTTGGGAACTAGACGGCTACACATTATGGGAACTAATGCTGAACGATTTTTTCAGCTAAATAATTTTACACTTACGCAAGTCCCCCAATAGGCGTCCGTCGAATACCGGTTTACAAGCGCACCAGAGATTAGCACTCGCTAGATATACTTACAGACTACCCAACGCCCAGGGAAGGCATGAGCCTGATGTAGGCGCCTGGTATGTTGGTGCACGCGAAGTCAAGAGTAGGGCCTAGATCTCCAGGATTCCTTAGAAGCAAGATGCACACCCGCCGAGTATTAGTGGAGGAGCCGCCGCATGTATTGACGAAAGCAGTGAGACGGCGGCGCCTACTAGAACTATAGCTAGGAAAGCGATAATATATATCCGAGTCTCCCGCGTCCAAAACTGTGGACGCTGTAACGAGGAAAAGCATATAATCCGATACCGTCAATAACGGCTTTCCAGGGCGGCTGAGAGAGATAGAGGCTGAGGTCGTTGGAGTATATACGCAGAGACGGAATAGTTCGGCCATTATTATTAACAAGAGATTATGGCTTTTGTTGAGTGTGGATATCTTAATGGGCAAGTCCGAACTATCATGAATCCAAATAATTACTTAAGATCGCGGAATTATAGACGCCAAGAGCCATCTAGACCGGTCTGACAACGATTTAGGGTCTAGATCTTCTACGAAGTGGCGAATAGTTGACAATAGTCAGTCATCCGGTCCTTGGGTATTTAATCGTATGTACCTAGGTAGTTTTCCTTAGGTGGGCCATTGCCAACCCCAGCAAGTCGGTAGATCGCCAGGATTTAATCCTTCGATGCTACTCAATTGTTCACGATAAGTTGGACTACACGATGAGTCAACTCCCTAGCTAAATTCAACGTCCTCGTCCAACTGAATAAAAAAACAAGAAAAAAACAGCGATATTCCTGTATCGATTAATTTCAAGGTAACATGGTGATGATGGATCATACCGGGGCCCAAGCTGCCGTCCAATTAGGGAGATATCCAACGCCCACTGGCTATACGTTCACAGATGAAATGTGGAGGACGCGAACCGTGCATCCGCATCGGGAACACTTCTCAAGGAGCGGCCATCGTCCTCTAATAATAAATAAGCCCTCGCTTGTCTATCGCTGCCGCTTTCCCCCGGTCACTATGGCCCAGCGAGCCGAAGAAGAAGACCAGTTGCTATGGGCGAGCAGCTCCAGCGTCGAAGAGTACGAAGAGCGAAAACGCACCCGGGACGAGGAGAGGCGTCTAGACCGCGAGGCATTCATGCAAACGCAGCCGGTCTTCCACCAGTTTCCGCTCCTCCCGACCGAGCTTCGGCTCCTTATCTGGGAACTCGCGCTCGAGGAGCCAACGAGGGTAACGCTCGCCGCCTCGAGGTACTACCCACGTTTCTCGCGCCCCAGAGGCCAGTGGATACTGCGACTTCCCGAGGAATTCGTGGCGACGGCGTTTCTGCCTCCCCTGATGCTCGTCAATCATGAGTCTCACGCCGTTGCCGTGGCGCACTACCGGCGGGCATTCCGGAGTGTCGGTGGGGGCGGTGGTGTCCTCGCGGGATACCCGACTGTGTTAAATATCAAGGACGCTGCGTTCGAGCTGCTGCGGGCCGACGACCTCGGTCTGGTACGGGACTTTATTTTCGAAAACCAGGGCCTGGGGAACGAGGGGCTGCGGTATTACGTGTCTCCGAAGCATCACGGGAAGCAGTATCGGATGATGTTTTCGGCTCCAAATTTGGAATCTCTTGTGGTTAGGGCCCAGTGGGTTGATTCTGGCCAGCCGCCCTGGCTGTGCCACGAATTACGAGACCTGTTCGTTGAAATGGTGGGGTCGCATCCTGGTCTCAGGACGCCTGATGTCGAGCTCGAAATTGATGGTCCTGTTGATTATGACGGCGTGAAGAAATCCTATCGCTTTCGAGGGAGCCCGCTTGAACTGCCAGAGGCTTAATTAAAACTGTTTTGTATATTGCTAGTAATAGATTACCGGTTAGTTTGATATTCTTCGCGTAATGATACGTATTTATCATACCCCTTACCTAGGTTCCCGACACTCAGCATCCCGTATATCATATAGGTCTGTAACCAAAATGTGGACGTTGGTTGCGAAGGGTTTGCAGGTTGTCCATATAGGGCGCGAATAATGATTGAATCAACCCAACGCGAAGTGATCAAAACATTGCCCAAGACTTACTTAATTCTTGTACTTTGGGGTTGACCTATCCCACCATGTGCCTCTTGGTATCACTGCTCTTCGTCTCGTTTTCTTTCCCATCGAGCGTGAGGTCGAGTCGTCGAAGCCGCTTATTAGGTATGGGTAAGTTGAGTATCGGAGACTCTTCGTCAATTTCCATGGGTTCTTGGTTGTGACCTCGCTTTCTCGCAGATTTAAAGTGATGTTGTACTTCGGGATTCTCCGATTCATCCCCTGAACTTTCGTCGCAGGGTATAATGGGGTCGCTAGAACCCGTTAAAGGGGGGCTAAGGATTGGTCGTTGTGTCGCACTTGTAGAGTGGTCCCATAAGGAAGGCATATTCCCTTCGTATTCATTCGACTTATCGCATCTGTTGCTGAAAGTTGTATTGGGTTGGCTGTATAGATTCGTACCCCTTGTTGTAAGGGGTGAATGTCTTCGGCGATCATTTAGAAGCGTTCCGGACCGACCAAAAATAACGCCTCCATCGTCTTCCAATTGTCCCGGTGGAATCACCCCCACGATCGATGTTCTAGGAACAATCTGCTGTAGGCGATTGCACTTGCACTGCCAGGCATTGGTCTTATAGCAGGCTTCGAATATCATGGAATCGCCCCGGTGCCATTGTAGACGGGATGACGTAAGGTATTCCTTGCTCAACCTGCAACCCGCAACGTCGTATAGATCGTTAAGCATTTTTACTGTGGTTGCCAGGTAGTCTTTGTATTTAGGTACCGTCTTCCACATATGACATAGGCCCTGACTTCCTTGAACAGGCCTAATCAGGTCTTCGAACCCATCAGCGAAAAGGACCAAGGCGTCGATGTCTCTGACAAGTGATGCCCACCCACCAGACGTCTTCTCTATCACACACTGTTTAGTCTTTAGAGGTGAACGGTTTTCAACAATCGCCTTAAACTCATATCCTTGTAGGACATCTTGAAACGGACATTTCACGACCAAACCAGGGCTTTTACTTGCCGAGACCCTTTGGTCAAGAAGGAACTCGAGCATCGACCAAATATCTATTATCATGTCCTTAAACGTGTATTTCTCGTCGCCGAAGAGGACCATAGATTCATTCTCGAGTAATTCTTGCCTAAATGAAGCCCCTTGTTTAAAGGCTGCCTTTCCAGTTGAGGTTGAGGTGTAGGAGTCGAGCCAGCACCGATGCTGAGCGATGTGTAGTAGGACGCCAGAAGCTGGTACAAGCCACCCCCGGCGCTCCCCGGTGTCAAATAGGACAACGGGAGTTTTATCAGCCGCATCAACTATTATTCGATATGGCCCTTGACGCTGGAAATGACATGTCCCGTCTTTGGGCCCGAGTGTGAATTCTATCTGACCGGCGCCAAATTGCTGAAAGCCTAGGCCTGCATTTTGAATCATCAAGGGCCTCATAACTTCTTGAGCTGTAGAGTAATCAATGTTCTCGTAGTTCAAGTCTTCTCGCCCTAATACCGTTTCGGCAGCATTACACCAGCCCAAAATGGCTCGAGTTGTCCGAAGTGATTGCAGATCAACCTCCGCTAAGAGAGCCCTATCCGAACAAGGAGCTATGGCAATTCCCTCTTGGTATGATAGCCTAGTCTCTTCGTCGTGGCTCGAAACTAAGTGCCATTGCACCGTATCGGTCTCTCTGTCGCGCTTCAGGGGAACGAGCATAGAAGAGAACCCCTTCATCACAACGCCGCCATCGTACTCTACCGCACTACAAAATCCGAAGTAAGTAATGGCCATCTGGATCTTGAATCTCTACGTGTTTCAGGAGTGTAGAGAACCTTTGAAACAAAATAGGAGTTCTTTTACAGCTCGAAAATAACCTCAATGGGAAGAACACGAGGAGTTACTACTTACTGACGAACCCCAGCTATTGCAGCCATCAAATCAATGGAGATCTCTAGGCCCGTTTCCCCCAACCTTTCAGGAATAGGGAACCCCCAAGCTAATACCGCGTTCGAGAACAGTGGGAGCCAACAAGGATCTTCGATAGATTGAAGCTGTGCAAACTCCCTCTCGACTTTAAAACGCAGTCCCGTATAGCTGGTGTCACGTACTAGGTTTGTATTGCAATATGCGACTTTCTGTCTAAATGGCGACAAACTCAACGTAGCGCTCATCCAAGAAATCTGCTGTGCTATATCGATGATCGTTGACTTCGTTCCTCTGATTAGTACTGACAGTGTCTTGTCTGGCATCAATTTGAACTTCATCTCATCCCCATTGCTACAATCTGTGCGCCGTTAGTCGACGGGTCGCTATTGCATATGAATTCCTCCGTCAGAGGACACTAGTCTAGAGATATTGCTTACATGTCGGTGAATGATTGAATGTACTGCTTGACGTAGTCTTCGTATCTATAGTAGATTGCAAGGCAGATAAGAACGGTTCCCATGTAGCTGGCCAATTGTGCTTGAGATATTCTTTGCACGTCGCGGCTTGCGCATAAAACGCCGAGCCGGTCAACGTAACAAGTGCCCCTATTTGGGGAATGCGACCCTCGAATTGAGATTCGAAAAACTCGAAAGGCTTCCAATCGAGTTGGAACTCTACCGCAAGTTTCGCTTTGGTTTCAAAGAGATGGATTTCGATTTGGTCTCGAATCTCTGTCATCTTGAATCGGTCGTCAAAATAGAGTGCTCTTCTAAGCATCGTGACCAAGCTTTGCGACGGGCCTCCTTGTATGAAGAAACCCTTAACCCACCGCAAGAACAAATCCTCAGGCAATTGCTCAGCCCGCTCCAGGAAACAGGGGTCGAAGTTGTATTCATAGCTAAATTCTTCCACTACGCTGATGTCTTCCTGCTCCGATTTGTCAACGGCTTGAAACTGTT
Organism: Xylaria digitata; assembly: GCA_022495195.1. NCBI lineage: Eukaryota > Fungi > Ascomycota > Sordariomycetes > Xylariales > Xylariaceae > Xylaria > Xylaria digitata. Next base: position 111,823 of record MU376964.1, on the reverse strand, counting down.
TCAGGATCTCTTCCGGGCGATGACAGGTCTGCAATTCCCAATCGAATTGTTCTGACAAGGCATTCCGACAAAAGTGACTTGATATCATTAGGCGGTAATCCTCAACGAGATTAGCTACCAATCCAACGATGCTACTGTCATATTCAGATACACGAATTTCAAGCCCGTTACATCTCATAACTTCGTTGAAAGTCTGCTCTAAGGCTTGCGGCCCAAGTATATGGAGGGAATGTTGAATCCAAACACGAGCTGCTGTCTTCTCTACCAGGGTATTCCCGAAACAAGTAACGCAATCTTGAAAAATATCCTGGTACACACCGTGTATAGTTTCAGGAGAGTCAGAAGAATAGACTGATTCAATGTCAATCGTAAGTCTATCACTCCTTCCCGAGGAACCGGGTTGACTGGATGAGATATAGCCTTCATCTTCATTTCGGTAAGCTGAGCAAAAAGATGAAAAGTTTACTATCAATGAGTTAGCTTCATGTAGCGCCTTCAAGAGATCTCTAGAAGGGACTACAAAATCAACATACTTGTGCCTCTGGGTGAATCGCTGATCGGATAGTTACGATTGATTTCTTGGGTATATGACATCGACAAGGGGCCATCGGCAACGCCATCATCTTCTATACGCGGGTACGATCGTCCCGGGGAATCATTTTGCGTCTCATCGAGAAGTCTCTGTTGAACGAGTCTGCCGTTTTGGGCTTCACGATGCCCCCAGATCATGTGCGTGTCTAGGCATGGGTATTCGGGCGTAGATTGACGAGACGTTTGGTCCTGTATTTCCCGATTCTGTGTCGTTAAATACATCTGGTACCCTTCTTCGAGCATAGAAAAGTCGTGGCAATTGCACTATTATCTGTTAGCGATAATGAACGCAATCAATGCCTTCACGTCGTCGTTGTTATTAGGAACGATAAGACGAGAAGATACGATGTAACAAGAAGACTAACTTGTATTTTTCCAGCCCGATGAAACGCACAGGTCAATTTAAATTTACGCTTAAACGCAAACTCGGCGCATGCCTTGGTGTCTAAAGGGCCCAGTTTCCAACCATGAATCTGCGAGTCTGGTTTGGTCTTGCAATGAGATATCCCCGGGAGGGACATTCCTACACCATAATTCCTAGGCCATCCTAGGCGTTCCTGGTTGTAGAACCGCTGATACTCGATAGTAGGCTCTATTGAGATCGGTGTCGCTTTGGAAACATTGGGTTGGCGCCGTCTGGGCGATAGAGCCTCAAGGTTTTCGTTACCTACATATGGCTCCGGCGAAAACATTCCGAGTAATATGTTACGATTGGTAACTTAATCTAAGGTAATAAAACGAAAATTAGAGGGCAGAAAGGTAGGCATTTAAAGCCTGCCGCATTACGCTAAGTACATGCATATACCTTGTGCCAAATTCAAAGATAGGAGATGGGGTTGATTACAAGAAACAACTAGTCAATAGGGAATAGGTGTATTGTTTACGGAAATGCTAGTATGTAAATACGAAAGATATTATGTTTAGACTACTTAACGCGCATCTACAAAGTGCAAATTGAGGCCGGCGCGTTTGGAAAGTGGTTTCGATGATAGCTGCCTCGTCACGTCAAGGGCTAGGCATACTTCCTTTAAACGTAGAAGGATATAACCGTAATGCGGCCAGGGCCAGCTTCAACACGTCCAACATCAACACGGTCAGGACCACGGCCAACACCGCCGCGGCCGACATCAACACGGCTAGCATTACTGTGACTAGCATCACCGCGATGAACGTAATATAACCGATATCAACAAGACCAATACCGGCGCTAGTATTATACCCCTTTTTTGTCTAACAGACTACATAGTAGTATATTAATTTAGCTTAGTAGGTTCGTTCACAGGTTGGGCCTAAAGACAAGACGAGAGATCTCAATGCGAACGCGCATTATAGTGCCTCATAATACTAATCTATAGGCGCTTACGGGTAGTAACCAGCCCTTAGGTTGGCGCTTAGAAAGTGCAATTCTATGATGCTATGCCACCGCATGATACTGGCACCTACAGGTCTATTGCACCCACCAGAGAAATCCTTCGTCAACCCTCTATGGGAAATTACGCGAGTCTAATATTGATATTACATGCATTAATTGGTCCCCAAGCCACGTGCGCTAATTAGCGCTTCAGCTGGCTTGCGGCGAAGTATTTTTACAGTTGGATTGAAGGGAGGCCTCCGCATAGGCGCCCTCCATGGCCGGAGAAGAGGACGGTGGTAGTCTGACTAAGGTTATTCAGCGTACCTCTTGAATGGCCAGCTTCTCGTCCGTCTTTCCCTAGGCATGTCAGATGAGGCGCTTTTCTCGCCCTTCCGAGTAAACTTCTTTTTGACAGCCGCTTTCCAGGAGCTGAGAAGGGTCTCTAGGCTCTCTGATTCCTGGGGGTGTGGAGTTGTCACCCCGGACTTGCGTTGGGGGTTCTCAGCCGCCATCGACAAATTTGTAACCTGAGTTATGACCACTTTCGAATAGGCGTAAGAATTAGAGTTATCAAGACCTCCAGTGGTAGCTTGAGTCGGCTGTTCTGTCGTTCCCGGGGGATGAAGACTAGAGCCTTGGAATGAAGCAAGGGGATTTTCTAGTGATTTCGTGTTTATTGACCGCAGCCTATCAGAAGCTTGATCAATGTTATCTCCATTGCTAGAGTTTGATGTCAACGTAAGTGCGCGTTTGCGCTCCGTCTCCGTGGGCGCCGTGTCCCCTCCCGTGATGTGCATGTGTAGTAGGTTATCGGCCGTCAACAGTTTTGTTTCCATATCGATGTTATCCTGTCAAAGTTAAGCCAACATCAACACAACGCCCTAGTTAGATTTGACATACCCTGGGTGTACTCATATGCCGCGTTCCCTCTTGCTCCGGACTCATCCTGAGGACGTTCATATTATCCATTTGTGAAAGCTTGGCGATAATCCCTCGGATATCAGTACAAATAACGTCCGATGGCGCTCGTTTTGCTTTGTCGACCACAAGCATGTCTTCTTGTATTAGGCGTAACATGCCAATAGCAAAAGAATCGCCTGTTGCCATACCACGAAGCCGCTCGATCCACTGTCGATTGATTAGCCGTCGCTCGATTAACTCAGTTTGTTATACTTTACCCCTGTAACACTCGGTTTCACTATTGCCTCAAAACCTTGTGTAGATTTTATTACTGTGAAGTAATTATCTTCTTCTACAAGAGCTGCCAACTCGCTCGGCTCGATCCGAACGCCCACAAATTCCTCAACTCCATCAATTCCGAGTAGCCACCAGCTACAAAATTCTAGAAAAACACATCCAAGTGACCAGATGTCATATTTTGAACAAATATTCTGGAATGGATTGTCTATTTCGGGGGCTCGGTATGGCCAAGTGTACCCTCCTATCCCCGTATGACGTACGAGAGATCTCGTAGCACTAGAGTGAAAACTTGTTAAGCCGAGGTCAGACAGCACAAGGCGGTCGCCGTCTGAAGCAAACCACAGGATGTTGTTTGGTTTGATATCCCCATGACGGCCATACTCCTTCTCACCTTCTCCGCCCGGGACGTCCAACGTCTGTGACTGGTTTCTTCTCTGCTTTTGCCATGTGGCAAGTCCATGGATCCTTTTGAGAGCGGTGGCTAGGCCTAGGCACTGCGTAGCGGCCCATTTACTTTTCTCAATGGTTCGTTCGGGGCCGGCTCTATGGCTACGCCAATATTCGTCAAGATTTCCGTCCGCCCATTCGAAGAGGAAGTAGTACTTCTGCCCATGTTTAAAAGTGAGCAATAGTTTAATCAGATGTCTTTCCTTTTGTATTTGAGCACAAGTCTTCTCTAAGGCTAATAGCTCTTGGTGGTACGTATCCTCGTTATGAGTATCGATTTCTTTTAGGGCAAAGTAAAGAGGTTCATTTGATGACTTCTTTGCGTTAGCGGGAGCTCTGAGCTGATAGGCGGCGTAAAGGAAGTCTTTCTCACCTGTGCTGATTTGAAGTTGTGATGGCTTGGATGTATTTCAACTTGATGGACCACTCCGTTCCCGCCGCTGGACTTGAGTTCATGCCTTCGCCATGGTAGTCGTGTTTGTTGGTCCAAGGTATAAGAGCACAGCCTATTATCCTGGACATCGAAAAAGGGCACGAAAAATAGTGACTGGTGATTGTAAAACAGCACAACATCATTATCTTCCCAATCCTCGAATAATGTTGTATTCTCTTTTAGGGATGTCCTAGTAATAGTGCTCGGTTCGTGGCGGCTGCGCGCAGGTCTCAGTGGGAGGTCGTTGTCGGTGATCCTTTCACTAACGAAATTTTCGAAATAATCGAGTTTCTTCATGTAGACTAAGATTGCAAGGATCCGTCGCCGGCTGATGCACGAGGCGATTGCCATATCTGCGCTTGCATTTTCACCACGAAGGTTCCCTTCTCTTATGAGAGATCTGATAGATTCTTTTCCAAATATCCGGTTGAACTGGTCAATGGGCAAATATGGCTCATTGTCATAACCACTAGCACTCTCCAATCTCAACTTGATCTCCTCGCGAATCGATTCCGTGACACTCGCCAAGGGCCTCGTTTTGAGGCCAAGGAAATTACGAAGCTGAGAGGCATTCATTGTGTCTTCAAGGGATTGTAGTCCAGAAAGCTCGGAGAGGGGTGGAAGAGTAGCACCGAGACCTAGATCTGGCACATGGATAACGGAGGACGTACTTTCGCTAGCTTCTGATTGAGTGGCCGTGAGTGCCCTGGCTCGATAATCATCCTCATTCTCTGAGCGAATCCGGCCATCAGTGTCTTCGATAGCAATCTTGGATATCTGGAATTCATTCCCCCTAGGCAGATCAAAGCGCCTTTGTATTTCGCCTCCCGAGCCTAGGCCTGGAGCTGTGTGGGACATCTCGCCCAAGAAATTCGATAATCCCAATGAGTAGTAAATTTATGTATGCTTATAATCCCTCTCAGCTGACCGGAATTTTAAGTAAAGAGAATATTGTCTGCGGCCTCTCAAATTGAAATAAATAAGGTTGCTCTACCTTGCTAACAAAATTCGGCTTCAAATCTTGGTCGGAGTTGGTCTTATAGGAACGAGTGTTTGGTATTCTATTTAGGGACGTTTCTATTCTGGTCTAGATATATGCGTGTTCGCCATTGGTCATACTCTAGATAGGGTTATAGACGGAGTCGGCTCAGTGAAAGTAGGAGAAGTCGGTTCTGGTCAGGTTAACATTGGGCTGGGGGTTAAACGGGCTATCTGGCCCCCAATTCCCATGCTGGACGCATTTTTTCTCTGTCGATCATTCACAGATATAAGGCTTAAATCCGAGGCGGCGGCTCAATATATTTACACCAGCACATATCATTGCATACATAGTATGCAGGAGAGTCGGGGACACCGCCGTGGGCGAGGTTAGCATTGCCATGGGATTGAAAAGTGGTTCATACTACGCGCCTTGCTGACCCCCTGAGAGGCGAAAATACCATACTATTTAACGCCACCAAAGCCGTACACTTCCCCAAGGGTGTAGTGTATATCTGCGCGTCCTATATTTTCACCAGGTATCAATCCTACGCGTTCAAACCCAAAAAAGACCATGATATTTTTAGTGTAGCATGGTTCAAATAAATATAAATGTTTCATCATAGTGTAGTCAAAACAGATAAGTGCCAATTAAACGGTATTCAGGTAAGTAATACATTCGAAAGATGAAACTATCGGATATTGCGGGGATGCCTGATCTGCCAGGCAACCCACCAGGCAGACTAGACCCGCAAGGGCATATGGTCAGTCTGCTGCACAAGCCCTACCACATGGCCTTAATCTTAACCCCATGCAACTACATTTCCTCATCTATCGGGGCCTCATACAGTCGCTACAGATCGCCTGCAACATCGGATTAGATCGAAGGCTCTGATAGGCTGGTGTACGTGTACGCTAGATGAGAGAGGCCACTAGTGTAGCTGCAGTGGGTGATGGAACGGGTTGACGGGACGGGTGACATGCAGTCCAATGCGTCAGACCCCACCTGACACTGTCTAAGGAGGCGTAGCAGGATGGGAAGTGGAAAAACATTTGCGGTTTGGGCGGAACCAGATATCTACGATGTCTACCTACTTTGTTACGCTATATTGCAGCAACTATAGGCATCAAGATGAGATCAATTGCAATTGTTCAATTGGCGTGTGGAATTTCTATTTGGGAGATTTGAGAAGCATACTGCTTCATTACAGCGAGTCTATGACTACGAGAAAGGAATGTGTCATCAGGTGAAGGATGATACTATGTAGGCATTGCCACTGTCAGATGGCCGGCCTTGTGAAAGGCGCGGCGAACTTGATTCCCGGTAGCTGAAGTCCGGCACTGCCATTCTCAGGAGAATTTGGCCCCAATTTCTACACCTGGGGAGATTCATTTGCAGGTCGCGGTACCCATGTTTATTTCATGCCTTTACATAGTAATAGCCCTACGCTGGCTCACGGAGCCTAGCTAGACGACGTAATATCATCTCATCCCCATCCATAACTGTCCCTTTCAACTCTCTAGACAGAGCCGGGCCAATATTGACTATCACTTGCTAACAGCGCGGTATTCGATTTCTTCGATAAATACTTTTTTTTCACAAGCTAATAGCGTATGTAAAATGCCACAGCAAGGATACTTGCACCTAGTGAGGATAGATCACGAACATGTTGTCTTTACGCAGCATCCCGACTACATACATCCCCCCGACTTGTCGGCATTGCTACGAGGCAAATACGGGGACTCAAAAGTCCAAATCTATCTCGTTATGAATATATATGTAATCTACGTCGACCGTGATGCAGTCGACACCAGCAATTTCGTAAGTGAGACCACTATACCGAACATATTCGAAATATCTAACATACCACAACAGAGCCCGCCCCTAATGACAGACTCAGGGAACACACAACGCAAGCCCAAGAAAGTTGCTACTTTGGATTGGCAACAGAAACTCGCAGACATAAAGCAGGCACAAGAGGTCTTGATAAAATCCAAGGTATCCGGATCGCGAGATTCCAGGCAACGCTAGATACGACCCGGATACTGCCACTACTTAGGGGGTTAACGGGATTCTGGAATACGCAGTCTCGAGAGGAAGACTTATTGCAACCGTGGAAATTTAGATGAGTTAGGAATGCGTGTTGGAGTTACTCTCGCCTATTAGAACTGGTTTCTTTTCTTACGAGGCTCTTATGGATGGTGTTGAGATTGTGGTTTTCCACCATCGGGTATATATCATTGGGAAAAATCATGGGATGAATTAGGTATAATACGCGTGAACTTTACTACTTGTCTTCCACTTGAAAGCATCGCAATCACAGTCACCTTACGCTTCAGGATCTTTGAGATGGCGAAATCGCAGAGCCGCCTAATACAGCTTACGTAGTAAGAGGAAACATGCCAACTAGAAGACTTGGCAGTATTCTAGCTAGACCTATTTAGAAATAGTAGATATTCATAACATAGCGATTGGTTAGATTACTGTAAGCGGGGGTTATCTCTGACGATACTATGTACTTCTGCTACATAAACTGGTGCCATATACACCTCTGCCAGGATCTGGAATGTTAGCTCGATACAAAGACCCGTATTTTACCGAATCGAGCACACGGTTGATAGAAACCCCCCGGCAGGCAGGCTTAATCCCCTGTGAGTTACCTAGGGTTCTGCTAGGGGCCCTAGCTAACTGGCGATTTTGTATGTGTTCAAAGTTTGGTTGAGCCCCAGTTTAACCCTGGTTTTTGTATCGAGCTAACATTCCAGATCCTGGCAGAGGTGTACCTAGGTTAGAGTCTCAGCCTAACGGAATCGATATTTTTAGCCATGTGGTGGCGATGACGTTCTCGATTTACGAAGTATGGTTTGATTTGATGCCTCGAAGTAGGTATAGTACTTCTAAATAGATATACTATGTACTATTGTGGGGGGAGCATGGAGCGTTTCTGCTTTAGGATGGCATTTCCAAATAGGTCTAGGGTATCTGTTTAGCGAGGTCGGAGAGAGTAATGGATCGATTTATTCTGAAGTGTAATTCCCCGAAAGCCATCACTTCGATTACCTAAACCAGACCTAGGTGCAGCGCTATCCTACATTAATTGTTAGTTGGATGAACATAGGGGATATGAGCCGTGGGATATGTGACGGTGTGAGTTAGCAACTTTCAAGTCTCTTTTTTTGCTAATCCATGTAACTTGAAGTTTCGAGCCTTTACTGCTCTTTAGTTGAAACGTGGATATATCTTTCGCCAACAGTGTGTTCCATCTACCAATGTGAATGGACTCAAAATCTCAAAGATGATCGGCTGCGTACTATAATAACTCGGAGTATAGAAGCGATAGATTCTTGTCGTGCTCTATTTGTCGAGAGCGCCTTTTATTTCATTCGGCTGCTACGTCATTACATATGATTGATTGACTTTCTAGATCTCCTCGGCGAGTCAGCGGCGAAGAATAATTTTGATTGTTGATAGTGGTAGAAAGTTAACAACGGTCGCGTACTAGAAACCCAATGCCCTACTGAGCTACGGATAGAGCGTGTCAATCATTCACAATACGAAAGCAAAGAAATAACTTCTAGCAACCCGTCTTATTTGCCAAGCTCCGTCAGGTTCAGACTGAACTTCACAGGAGAGTGGTTACAAGTGGTTTTATGTACACTTACACTAAAGCATCAAATATATGTGCAGCTAGATTTTTTTTTGGGCGCGTTTCAAACGAACTTCTATGAGTTCATTCATTTAGATGCCTAGAAAAGCCCAGTGCTAGGCCGATAACATCTCAAAAATGACTTACATATTCAACAGGGCATTAAACCAAGAAGTCGAGCTAGCCTAGTACCTGGAGCTCAATTTGTATCTCAGCCAAGTAGCCCGCTGTCTGCCTACGGATGCCATCAAAATCGGGCAGTACATGGAGCGTCCGATACCGCCATGGGCGCGTAGCCAGTAGTTCTAGATCGGCGACCAACCCCTTGAACCAATTACTAGTAGTAGGAAAAAAAGCAATAACATCGCTATACCGCGTGCAGCAGACCATACCGTAACAAGGCAACTACTTCGGTGAACAGGGGTACCGAATCCATGTATGAGCTGCTTACCCCCTCGGTGCCCAACACAGCCCTTCAGATAGATGGATGATCATCCAATTATGCTCATTTTCATACACAATCCGGGCGGCGGTAGGGGAATGCGATCGTGCCTTCTCTTTACATCTGGATGCCCAGTTGGCTGCCTAGTTCGGTCAGCGATGTCGACTGGAAGCATCCATCATAGGAGTAGTTGGCTCCCTCAGTCTCTCAGTCCTGCTCCGTGGTATTTTATCGGGCTTATTGTGTATTTCTGTGCATGGCACAGTCTTCTATTTGTTGTTAGATATTGTTGGAGGTTCGAGTTGTCCCCCTCCCCCCCCCCCCCCACCATCCTACCATATCATGTATTGATAATACCAAACTCACCTACTAGTTGCCCGATCACGATGAACCACGCACGCACGCTCGCAAGTGAACATAACGTATGATCCATCGGCCTCTCCACGATTAATGCGTCCTTTCTTCTGGAACCTATGATAATTCCTTAGAATATCATATTATATTTTAAAAGCTCTAGCTCTGTTGTGAAAATATTTCCGCACGAATATAATACTCAAGTCAAATCTATGCCTCCCCCAAAGAGAGAGGAAAAGTATATAGAGCTCTCAACTCTATCGAAGGAAGTTAAGGCGAAATATCTTAAAGGGGGGCCGCAAATCAACGAGGAGTTTTTACCTTACGACGTATTAGGAGAATTGGTAACGGAACAAAGCGTGTTGTCAGCTTTTAAGTCGACTGAAATCGACGAAGAAAAATATGACGATCTCGCAAAATGGGTTGTTGAGAGTGGCAAGCGATTATTTTTGATCCTTGTTTTGTTGACACGGAACTCGCAAGAGCAACTTTCTTGGCTAGAAGAGTTGAAGGATGATGGCATTAACGACAGCGTATTGCCCCTCGGCTTTGAAAAAAAAGAACCCTATTACGGATTCTCTCTAGAAAGAGAGGAGAAACACGGGAAAAAATTTCACTCATTTAAGGACTGGGAAGATAACGACTTGCAGCTCTTCGAAACTCACCAGTGGCCGCTTTCAAGTCCGATTTTTGGTAGCAGCACCAAGTTTCGACATCAGCTAGACATCCGTCAGCCTCTGCCTTACCTGAATATAGCGAAAAAGCCAGCAAGTAGCGGCTTTTTCGGCGAAGTGTCACGCGCAGAGATTCACCCAGCACACATTGACTTGCAGCGTCTTCCGGCATTAGGGGTGGTAAGTATCACTTTCATGTTCTTGATACTGGGCTAATCGTTTGCTAGAAGCTTGGTTCTGGCTCCAAAGGCATCGCAATTGCTATCAAGAAAGCCAAGGATAACGAAGATCTCTATGAGTTTTTTGACAAAGAGACGAGCAATCTGAAAGCTCTCCAAGAGATCGTTTCGCCTCATCTAATTCAGCCGATTGCAGCCTATCAGAGGGGCAGCGAGCGCTGCTTGACCTTCCCATGGGCCGATGGTGGCAATTTGAGTAATTACTGGCAGGGTTACGAGAAGGACCGCCAGGACCTGGGAAACCTGCGATGGTTGATTGCACAATTCACAGGCCTCTTCTCTTCTCTTGATATTCTCCACAAGCAGAACTGCCGACATGGAGACCTGAAGCCTGAAAATATACTCTGGTTTAAGGAACACCGGGGACGAGGGACTTTGAGAATTGCCGACTTGGGGCTTGCACGTTTCCACGAGAAGGACTCTGATACGAAGAAAAGGAATTTCAAAGGCATGGCAACAATAACCCCCTCTGGCACCGATCGCTACGAACCGCCAGAAATGGATGGTACCCGAGGAATGGAAATTCCTCGATCGCGACAATACGATATATGGTCTATGGGCTGCATTACAATCGAGCTCCTAATCTGGCTAATGTACGGTTTTAATGGTGTGACGAGCTTCAGAAATAGGACGCAATATTTCTGGGCTAAAGAGACTAGTCGGGAAACGGGAGAAACATCGTACTCCGTTCACGATTATGTAGTTTCATGCCTCAACATTATGGAGAAACAACTAAAAGATAGTGCGGCTTATACAGCACTACTAAAGCTTGTGAGAGAAAGACTCCTCGTCATCGACGTATCGGAAGACTATGTCAGCTCTCCCAATCACCGAGAAATCGCAGGAGTGCTTTATATCAGTATGCTGGACATCCAAAAGCGTTGTGAGGCTCCGGGCTACTTGACTACTGTCGACCTTAAATACCCTTCCTCCATCAATACCGCTCTGTATAAGAAGGAAAAACTGCTTACAGTTCCTGAAACATCCGAATCACATTCACTTTATAAAACCGAGACTTCTAAGGACCTACCTGGTGTCCAGGGCACCGACTCCGAGATACCACGGGTACTAGTTCGTGCGCCTACAGGCGAGATAACGAAGGGTTCATTGAGAATACAGGAGATGAGTTTATCAGACAAGCAAGAAGTATATCATGCCCTCGCCGAGAAACACTAGAATCCGCTGACTGTATTATTCTAGTATGTTAGTACACTCCCCAAAGTATCCGGGAGTAAAGTGGATGGCTTACTAACTGCGGCTCAACTCTGATGTAGAATGTCAGTAGAAGGACTATGCAGCTTCGCCCCCGTTCAGCCACTAACTCAGAGTCTTCCTAGGTGGTAAGTGAATAACCCGAGCCTGGGACTTTGGCTATGGGTTTCTGAGCTGACTACTATCAGTTTGTAAGTGTTTCCTTAGACCTAGCTATAGCGGTGTCCCTAACGTGATAAATCTTGTAGCAATCGAGAAAACTCAACGATATTTGGGATTCCGTCCCAGATAATGATTTCGCCGCCCGTTTCTTCAAGTTGATAAATTTGGATCGAGTTAAGCCCAACGACATCGTTCTGTGCTCTAAATGCGAGATAATAGATCCAAATCAGTTTTCCCACTCCAAATGCAACTTGTCCGAGCTTGAATTATCATCACAGACTTGCGAGTTATGTCGTTTGCTTCTAGGTTCATTATATCAACACGGCGAGAGGCCGCCGAAAACCGTGCCCCTACGACATGATGGAGCTGTGATAGGGATTGAGAACGGCCCGAACTTGCTATCGATCTATGTTGATCCTCGTGCGTAAACCCATGATATGATGATAGTTTTGTGCTGCTAATAATGAGCTAGAAATCGGCCCAGATGGACTTAAAGGGGCTCAACTAGGATTACCAAAGCTTCCAGACCAGGGCAGTCAGGAGCAATTCACTTTACTTAAGGAGTGGATCAAAGTCTGCGATGCAACGCACGGGAACTGTCGTGGCAGCCATGATAGCGGAAACGAGGAAAATCACTATGCTTCTACTATGCCAACCCGACTTGTCGAGCTTAAACCGACCTTACGCATCGTCGAATCTGCCCGAATTAAACCCTCGAGATATATAGCTCTTAGTCACTGCTGGGGCAAGCTCAGTGAATCTGAGCGGTTCTGCGCCTTCAACCGTAACATCAGTCAACTTAAGCAATCCATTAAGTTCGACAGCTTGCCTAAAACGTTTCGCGATGCGATTACGGTTGCGAGAGGAATTGGGGTTAACTATCTCTGGATAGACTCGCTTTGCATTATCCAAGACAATAAGGACGATTGGGAACATGAATTAATCAAAATGGAGCAAGTCTTTAGCTCTGCATACTGTACTATTGCCGCTAGCTCGTCAGTGGATTCCCTGAAGGGCTTTCTTGACGACCGAGAACCTCGAGCCTGCGTAAAAATTGAAACGTCGGATAAGAGCAAGAAGACACTTTATGTATGCCCTAATATTGATGACTTTCATCGCGATGTTGACTTGGGAGAGCTTAACAGCCGCGGGTGGGTGCTACAAGAAAGAGCACTGTCGCGACGAACAATCTTCTACACTTCGACACAGGTGTACTGGGAGTGCGGCGAAGGGGTACACTGCGAGACACTGGCACGTTTGCAAAAGTAAGCGCTTCGCGATTCCAACCCGTTCATGATTGGACTGACACGCAACCGTTACCGACAGCTCGAAGGCCGCCTTTCTCGGAGACGCCAATTTCCCAGATTCTGCTCTCGAGTACTACCGCGACGGACGTCAGATGTTAGTGCAAGACCTCTACGAGCGCTACTCGGGACTCAAATTCACCAAAAATTGGGACCGCCCGGTGGCTATCCTAGGCTTGCAAGAGCGCCTAGCGAAAGCATTCAAGACGCAGGCGGCTTATGGCTTCTTCGACACGTACTTCGCTAGGCTTTTACTGTGGAAACGCCGCGACAAATGGATGACTCGCATTACACAACGGCCGGGCAGTCGTTACCACGTGCCGACCTGGTCGTGGTTTTCGAAAGTCGGTGCGATCAAGTACCTGGATTTGAAATTCCAGGAGACTAATTGGGCGGTTGATGATTTCGAAAACCCATTCAAATATTCCGCTGCTTTCTCCTCTGGCATAGCGAGTACGGGCGGACGGGATTGTATGTTGCGAGGACGCGCGAGGAAACTGACCATGTCAAAGCTGGACATGTTGCGTTGCATTACGTTCGACGAAGGGCAAGAATTTGAAGTCAATGATCTGAGATGTGTGCTTATTGGGCAGGACAAGATTGGAAGCGGCCTAGAGAACGTGAAGTATCACGTACTCATTATTCACGAGGTAAGCGGTCTACCCGGAGAATGTGTGTATGAGAGGGTAGGCGTAGCATCACTGAAGCCGGAGTACGTCGCCGAAGAAAAATCGGAAGTAAATATACGATGACAGATTGCACACCAAAACATCACACAGTATACATAACCTTTTTGAATACACCCCTCGGTGGACTTTCGATCTTAATATATATCAATTGTGCGTCTGTGAATACAATATTTGGTCAGTATTTAGGGCTTAGAAGGAAACTTGAACAACAAATTGAACAACCGAAACGAATTACAGCAAAATCACGCCATTGTTTCCATTTGAAGATGCTTCCACGAATTGAGCTCTGTCCTGCGAACGAGTTTTATGAGCTGGTGTACCCTATTCCGAGAGAGGCGCCATTAGACAAACTTAGTGATCTCTGCTATATACGAAACACCCTCCCCATGCTAGAGGGTGTCACATAGTGTCCTAAATTCTAGCTTAGGGGCTGGGCCTGAAGATATCTCTAACTTAGCAAGTGTATCGTAGTGTGGTTAGTTGGTTAGGTTAGCTGCGAACGGCTGAAAACAAATGAGAGGCATCACCCAACAAATTTCATGTAAACGTCAATGCTAATTACCTAAATACGAACGGGAGTTCAACGGACAGAGAAGATAGGATAGGACTGCTTAAAAGCAAGGTGGTTGATTTCTAAATAGATGCTATTCCTTCATATATGAGTCTAGAATAAAAGAGAGTCATAACCCGTCATTCCAGCTTCCAGCATTAAATCCAACCCTCCCTTTTGTTTCTTTACTGATTTCTAGACCCAAAGCCCATCGCCGTCGAGCGAAATGGTTCATAACATACATACATACACGGCATCAATCATATTCGTCGCCGAAGTCGTGAGCATGTCCGATGTACCGTTTTCAGAGAAGAGAAAAAAAAAACGGACTCGGATACGCCACAGATGCCTCAAGACTGCTAATATCGTAACATCGATCATGAGTAGGCAGGGTGGTGCCAAACATGTACAGGAATTGCTAGAATCGAGTCTACCAATGCGCATGGTGAGATACCATATGGGATGAAGTCGAAAAAAAAAAAAACTAGATATTTAGATACTAGATATTAAATTTTACTTGTTGAAGAAAACAAGGGGCCAAGTGGTGAACGAGACACGAGAGAAACCTATTTCCTTAAACGAGGCCGCGAGAATCTGATGTTCTTCTTTAAATACCAGGCCGGGTGAAGTCGGAGCCTGCGGGCCAGTTGCCCAGCTTGCCCGGGTCGCCACCGATGCGGACGTACTGGCCGACGGCCGGGATGCCGTCCTGGAGGATGTAGAATTGGTACCATCCTGGCGGGGCGATGTATTTACTGGGGGGTGCCGTCACTGTGCATGTGCTGCGGGTGCAAGAGACTGCAGGGAACAGGGTACGAGCACCCATCGAGTTGCCGTGAGTGCTAGACACGGAGCCGAGCAGGGAAGCCTGGATGGGGCCGGAGGGAGTGGATCCGAGGGTGACGCCGATCGTTTGGCCGTAGGACCAATCCTTATTGGTGATGGTGAACGTCGGACGGGGCTTGGTGCTGTACAGATAAGGTGGCGTGAAGACCTCGACACGGATCTCCTGGGGGTGCTTGCCGTCCTGAGGGTCAGAGCCGGTGATAAGGACGCGGCCGTCTAGGAGGGTGATGGCTTCACTGTGATAGAGTCGGGCTACTGTAGTGTTGGCCATGACGGAAATGCGCTGGCCGACAGGCTTGAATGGGTTGTACAGGAGAGCGTTCAAGTTAGGGTCGTCGGCGAGGCCGAAACCAGCAACACCCTGCTTAGCGCCGTTGGCAATTAGATATGTGCCGTCAGGGAGAGGAGCCATGCAGCTCATGACACGCTTGGAAGGCATACGCTCCAGTGTCCAGGTGGGGTTGGCAGCCTCAGGGTAGATGCTGACGCAGTTGTCGAGAGCCTCGCCACCACCTTCAGTAGAGCCACCGCACATGAGGATTCCGAGAGGGTCGGTGTAAGGAGCCATCTGTGGCAGCAGCACAGAAGCACCCTCGAGAGGATACGTGCGACCGGACAGGGGGTTTATGACTGATCCAGGCATGTTGGGGAGGACTTTGGTAGTCTCGAATGTCACCTCGTTCAGAATTCTGGCCTCGTTCCAGTAACCGACAAAGATGCCGCCACCAGGAAGGACAGCCAGGAAGGGATACAAGTTGTTGGGATCGGTGCGGGCTAGCCAGTCCATGTATAGATAAGGTCCAGACTTAGGCAAGAGCTCCAAGGTTGGCTCAGCCTTGTCGTTAGAACCAATCTCACCACCGACGACTAGGATAGACCCGTTAGTCATGACCATGGCCGAAGGATACCATCGACCTCTTTGAAGCTTGAGGGCGTTGACGTTCTCTTCCCAGTCATTAACACCTGGGACACCGGGCGAGCCATCGGGTGTGTATAGCCGGACACCGTAGGTCGAGTCAAGAGACCATCCGCCGACGGTCAACTGTCGACCGGCCTTATCGGGCAGAATAAGGCCAGCAGAGCAGAATACGTCAGTCTTGAGATGCATGGTTCTCCACGCACGTGAGAAGTTACCAGTCTGGCTGAGATCGAGTTCATAAGCTCCGGTACTGTTAGCAGCACCAGTACCCCATTTCTCTAGGAAGGTGACCTTGCCCGTGATCGATTGCATCGTCATAAGGGGAGTGACAACACCACCGACGAGGTTCGAGTAGGTACCCGCATTAGTACCTTGAGGGTAGCTGAAAACGTAGAGAGGCGTCGACCCGGTCCAGAAGTATGTGCTAAGTCTAGCACCACCACCGCAGATGGCCGATGCATTTCCAGCGCAGACGATGTTGCAGTCAGCTTCAGGTTGCTTCGTAGATCCCGCCTTTGTGATATCCCCTGGGTCACCGCAGTAGCATTCTTGGCCGTATTCTAGACCAGCAGCAGCGTAACCGAACTTTGCACA
Source organism: Xylaria digitata (assembly GCA_022495195.1). NCBI lineage: Eukaryota > Fungi > Ascomycota > Sordariomycetes > Xylariales > Xylariaceae > Xylaria > Xylaria digitata. The sequence goes on along the minus strand of MU376964.1, from coordinate 95,188 downwards.
CTGGTATAGGCATTGAGTGGCGGTCAATGTGCCAGGCATCTGAAGCTGCCACGGTAGAGTACGCGAGTTGTTGACATTGTCGTTGTAGCAACCTTGGTATGTCCAAGTTCCGTTCAGACCGCTTTTTTGTACAGTTGGTGGCTGAAAGGTTGTGGGTGTTCCCTTCGAGTAGATCGTCAAGTAGCCCGGGCCACCGCAGTTAACTGAGCTGTCTCCGCTGCAGGGTGTATTACAATTGGTGTTGTCAGCACTTTTGACACCTCCGTTGTAGATGGCATTGCTACAGAAGCATTGCCTGTAGTATTCGGTTCCCGAGATGACATAGCCCATGCTGTCACAAAGTCCAGCGCAGCTTTGTGGGGTTAGCTCATCGTTGTCTGGCGCCTGGTATGTCGGCATGATACGGCCATTGGGTCCATCCTGCCAGCAGCCTTGGGCAGTCCAGCCGGTGGGGAAAGTGGTAGCTGCCGGGACAGCGCTTGTGGTCACAGTGGGAACCGGTTCGATATCGCTGCCGTTCAGGGCGTAGACGGAAAGGCGGTTACCGTTTCCACAGAGCTGGGTTGCGTCGCCAGCACAAGGTTGGCTGCAATCAGAATCAGGCGCACTCTTAGAACTTTTCGCAAAGCTGTTACCGCAATAGCACTCGCGACCGTACTCGGCGCCGAAGAGTATCGTTCCCTTTTCACTGCAGAAGTCCTGGCACGAATCCAATGTCATCGCGTCGTCAGCATAGGTAAACGCACTCAAAGCACGAGTACCGGTAGCCTCTGTCTGGCATCCATACCAGTTGTAATCGGCGATTGTCGCCGGCTGAGAAGCACCCTGAGCAGAGACGAGTGACAGAAGGAAGGCAGAGGACAGGGCTGAGCTAGCCAGTGTGAGCCTCATCTTGAAGACGCTGGCCGAAACGCGGCCCTACTGATGGGGGAATGAAGAGTGAAAGGAACCCGCAGATCAACAGGGACAGGAACGGAGTGACAAAGGCACGGCAGTAAGGATAGACAATGTAAGCATGGGAGACTCACAGATGCCCTATATACGATCCATGAGACGACTAGGATGCTCTGTGAGGGAATGGGAGGACGGCCCCTGGGGCGAAGCAGTTATTTAATACCAATTTGACACTTGATCATGCAGCCCGCTCTTTGTTGTACATAAAAGAGTAGGTACCGTATTCCATCAGCTTATACAGGAAGCTAGGTAACCAACCCACTTCACGATGTACGCTGACCGGGGTCTCCTTCTAGCCACATTCGAAATTGCAAGGAAAATCGGCCGAGCGCTGCTGTACTCTGGAGATATGAAGTGAGAAAAGAGCCGGCCCACGCTTCTATAAACACAGTGATAAGTCTCAGCGGTACTGGTCTAGAGCCATTAATCCCAGCCGATATTGTAAATAGGGGGCGGTTGTAATAGAACGCCAAGGGCCCGCCACAAGCGCCCAAGTCCACAATGTACATAATAGTATCCAGAGCCCAAAAAATACACCGATCGTCTTGAATTGTTCCATACATAGTACACACGTCGACACGGCGGCGGAAGAGGGACAGCGGATCGGTTCAAGCGGGTTTTCTCTACACTATCGAGATTTCTTAGCGTTGCATGCCAACATACTGATAGGAAGTAAAAATAAACTCGGCATGTATCGCCTTGGGGCCGTATCTGTGATTGGGCAGCTTTTCGGAGACTAAAACCCAGCGAGAGTCGATACGAGAGAACACACATACCAACTAAGTACTTACTAGTAGTACGCTACACTAGACCAGGTAGTCTCCAAGACAGGGGCAAGGGGGGAAAGACCCTTGATTGCTACTGTACCATGGGCAACAGGGGATTTTTGACGACGATCTCATGTACACTTTGCTGCAACCGTACACACCTGACCATGCGACTGTGTGGTGTCAATTAGAAGGCGGATGACCCTTCCACCTGTGTAGTAAAGGCAGAATATAGATCATGGGAACTACGTAATGCTAATAATGAGATAGTAGGGACCATACCTATTCACAGCTACGTCCTGCGGTCGATGCCATAGAAAAAGAGCACCTATACTAGTGTAGTGTCTCTAGTACTATAGGTATCCCTGGTTGGGTATAGATAAGGCAGCTGAGTATCTGGATTCGGCCGCAGTTATTAATGCCAACACAGTAGCCAACCCGATAGCCCGGCACTCTGTGATGTATGGTAGATAGCGTAGATTAGGCAGATACAAGTACAATATCTGCAGTACTGTAGTGTCCTACACGTTGTTTGTGAGGTTCGCTGTACGCTGACCCAGTGATCGACCCATCTGGTAGGTATTTGCGGCAGAGACGCTGGTGTTTTCAGCCGCACGGCATCGTCATCATACTTAGCTTAGATCGTCGACCCTTTAATCAAAGATCTAATGCACCATAAGGCAAGGTATTTGGCACCACCGCAAGCCACATTGACACCTAGCTAGCTGATCACGGGTTTGTTGTCGAGTTTGCAAGTTGTGTAGCCAACCAACTCAACTCTTACCGGGCTTATATTTCTGTGCTAAAATGTAGTGGACTGCAGTGTAGTGTATAATATAGTGTAAGCAGTCCCTCATGACGACTCAATCGACACGACGTGGGCATGAACCATTACCTGGTCTGATTATACGCACCCTCACGAATACCGCAGCAAACGCATCACTCAGATGGTAGGTGCATGGCGGATCACGGGATGGCGTTTTCTTCGCAAATTGATGCCGTTTGGCGGTGGAGTTACGTGCGGGAGTGTAGACGAGGTAGGCTTTTTTGTTGAAGAGTAGGTAGTGATGAAACGTTCCTTGGCTATTGCCCTCGTATGTGATACCGGCAGTTGGGCAGGTTTGATTACCATCTGATTAAGTCCTTGAGCATACCAAAAGTACTATGTCATGAAGTGGTGAGGGTGGCGGTGAGACAAATATCGGGGTAATGGCTGTACACGACATGCCGTAGTACACTACCTAACCTGGTAGTAGGATATAACAGCGCGCGGATGACTGCAAAATGCGAACGACCATTACCACCTTACCACACTACACACTACACTACAGTAGTGTGTACATTTGTCTCACTGGGTAGTGTACCCATTCTGTCCTGCCCCTTGCTAGCCGGTAAGCGAGCCCCTTGCTTCTTAATCCCTGTAGCAGCAAGCATACGAGCTCCGCTAGCCTCCATACGTGTTAGCTGTCGATCCGTTTTCTTTGGCCTGCAGCGCCTGCAGTCAGATAAAAATTTTGTGCCGCCAATATATTTTCGTGGGCCGGGCCGAATTGGAGAGCCTCTTTCTCTGACGTAGGTATATGCATAGTACGGACTGTGCATGTTTCAGTCAATACGCGTCGCTCAGCGACGAGTTTGAAAATTTCGCTTGCTCGGTTCCTAAACAGACAATCTCATGTTTCTCAACAAGAAAATGGGAAAGGCGCCGCGGGGGAGACAGGGCAACAGATACGGTAGGACTACGCTACCATCTAGTGTAGCGCCACAACCTACCTCAATGTGGGCGAATAAGCGTCATGATACTCAATATGGACAAGCGTGAGAGCGGACGACGGTGGTGAGTGCTGGCTGACATGCTTAAGCGCTAAAGATTTACACGCCCCTTGCCCCATAAGCAATGGTGTAGCGGCGTACAGTACCTGAGCAGTACTGCCCGAAATATCTGTAGTGTAGATAGTGCAGCGCATGCAATCTGTGGTGTCCACCACCATCCACACTCTAAATATCGTTATGCTTACACTACTGTAGAGTTGTCTCGGCGCCGAGTCGCTTCTAGACCTTCCCCACACCAAGAAGTGTGAACGTTCGATGCTGGTCTGATCACTCGGATGGTGCACGCTCGGATAAGGGTGAATAATGCAACTATCTACAACATACTAGTGATCGTTTTGTCGGGTGCTGCCGTATTCGGGTAATATCGCTTCCTGTTTTGAAATTGATAACCCAGGATTATTGCTGCTCGCCTCGAAAGGGAACACTTCGTATGCAGTGACAACCATACACAGCACCAAAAGGGAAAGTATTCGGGATATATTTGGACTGGTGGGCCTTCGGTAAAGATGAGATCTGTCGAGATGACCTCCTCGCCATCAGCCCTGAGGTTCACCAGACTCTTAAAATGCTTCGTCTGGCCTGGCATCAGTCCACAAAATAAACCTACCCGCGATTGTTCTTCAGCCCAATACACTAAATTCTACAGCTGTACACCCCCGCAATATCTCGCCTGTGGGTGCCGCTATACATAGCAGTAATCTGTGCAGCTGTATATATCACGATTCTAGATCCTTAGGGTATCATTATCATTAAATGAATCAAGGCTGAGGCTCGACTACACTGGTACTTGAGGCGAGGCGTCTACATCTTTTCTAATCTCCAGGACCCGAGGAAACCTTCCCATTGGCGGATCTGAATAGTAAAGGCGATCTCTCATTAAAAAAAAAACGTTAACGCCCATTAGCTTGGCATCTGGGGAAGTGGAGAAAGCTGATCTGAGGAAGCCAACTATACGAAGTGAATGGATTTCGAAGATGGTTGAACATGACGGAATGAGGAGATACGTACTTGCGTGGGTACAGATGCCTTTCTAGGAGCATTTTAGCTCGAGTACAAGGGATGCCTTGCTAGCGACAAGTAGCGATGTGGAGCTTCATGGAATCAATACCACGAGGGAATCTGATCAGAAATCTGATGTTCGTTGCGGCAACAGGCGGGGGTGAACAAAGCCTAGTAACATATCCAGTCATAAGACTAACCTTCCCTGATCCCAACAAGCGGTATCGACGATCAGCCGCAACAGGGCTCTGATGGCGTGACCTATTGATTCCCGCCCCCCGCGTCAGTATAGGCGATGGGCAATATAGTAGAATTTAAGGCCGATTTTGTGCGTGTTAGATGACACCCTGCCACCACTCCGTCGATGTCCGCCGACCTTAGCATGTATAGTAGTTGGCATTAGACTCATCAGCTGTTGCGATTGCCACTCGGAGATCTCGTCAACCACAAAGACTGTACAGGAACGGAATCCGACTTGCTGTAGGGTAATCATAGGTAACTCAACCGTTGGACATGTGGATACCGTCATACAGGTCTCGTCTACAGGTCTCGTCTCGGGATGCCAAACGGCTTTTGAGGTGGTTATCGCCAAGCCCAGCAAGACCACGTGCAGGTGTAGCCTTAGGTGCCATATCTGTACACTATCTGATGCTCTGCTAGTAGCATGCACATGCTGTGTGTAACTTATTACGGGTATCTCTCCGGTGCCTCAGAGCGTGTAACAGCGGGTCAAAATCGGTCCATCATCAAGGACGCGGTGCGACACCGGGTGCTGGCCGGGGAGGTTGATGCAGATCCCTCATCTGCCACAGCATGATGGGTTATATTATAGTATATAGTATAGTAGGTGCACCAGAGTGAAGCTACCTTTAGAGGAAGCGCAGGGTCTGTTCCGCACACTCCAAGTCGGTAAGCTAGTCTAAGAGCGCACTATATATCGTACCGTATCGTATTCTGATGTGGTCCATATTTCTAGACTGGCATCGGGTTTTTTAGCATTTGACTCAATCTAAGTGGGGGGGAGGGACAGGATTTTGCCTATCGAAAAAAATAAAAGCCAAAGATAAATCAGTCTAGATACGAGCATTTCTCTCAAGATGCAAGAATAAATTAGAAGCCTTATGGCCGGTCGATTGTGAGTGCATTCGACGTACAAACCCGAAGTAGATGCTTAATGAATGATGTCAAAACAAGCGTGAGTTAAAGTTTTCGTTAGTATTCAGACAGTGCATTTTACCTAACAGATACCTTAGGTACCTAACCTACCCAGCGTAGCCTGTAGTGAACCTGTGTAGAGGGCCCTTAGCATACTTCTACCCCCTATCTCTTCATTACTAAGCTACCTAGAGACACCGAAAGTACCCTAGGTATGCTACACTTAGGTATAAGCCTATAAGTAACTGCTTACCCTCTACCTGTCTGTTTTCTACCTCGTCCACCAGTTCTACACAAAGCACAGAACTCCATGTTTCTATCCATTCAGTATACCGGGGGGTAGCGAGACAGCCCGCAAATGGGTCCCCCAAATATTCTTCTAAGAGAATATGAATTGTCATTATAATTGTATGAAATAGTACCTTAAGTAGGTAACGGAATGATAGCACTGCCACAAGGCTGTCATTGCAGCTAAACATGAATCATAATGTCTCACGCATTCTTGTGACTCATCCAATTAGAAGCCTTGCATACTAAGTCGAATTTTGACCTTTCGGCCCACAACCGCCACAACCAACGGCATCAAGCTGTTGCTAATCTTGAAGGAAAGGTAAGTTTATATATCATGTAGAAAATATCTGTTGCCACAATCTTTCATTGTCACAACTTTTTTCCGCTTCTCTCAACTCATTTGTTTTTCACATTAGCGAGCTCTCTGTTTCATTTCCTTTGGATCTGAAGTCGCTGTATTTCAAAAAGCGCATTACCGCAAACTACCCGACGTATCCAGTCGGTCAGCCAGCCAGGCCCAGGCAAGTTACAACATACAAATTACCACTTGCCACTTAATGGTAGTCTCCTGCATACACGAAACCCAAGGATCCATGGCAAGTAACGAGGCCTCCGAGACGAGGCCCAGCGGCTCATCAAGAAGTCGAGGTCAACGAGCTCGAGGTGGGCGGCCCTCAAGAGGTCGCGGGGGTCGGGGCGGCCGGCATAATCGCCAGGGAAACCCCCCACCCACAGAGATCAATAATGGGCAACAAGGGACACCGGTAACAGCTTCTACGCCCGCGATAGACCAGCCTGCATCCCATGCCTCCCGGGATGGGGGTGCACCGCGTGGAAGGGGCCGGAGAGAGGCCAGAGGCACAAGAAGGGGACGAGCCACGACTAGCAACGGGCAGAGAACAGTCATTGCAGCGAACCGGCAATTTGGCGGTCATCTCACGACTGAACCAGAAACTGAAGATCAAAGCAGTGAAGTCTCTACAGGCTTGAATGCTGATGCATCAGTTTTCGTTCCCGGTCAACCATTCGTACGGCCAAGGTATATATGCAATCTTGCCCAATGATATATTCTCAGATAAGGCTAATTTAAATATAGGCCTAAAACGGTCGACAATGTCCCTGTCAGACAAGCTCGCCGATTATCTAAATCCAGCGCTCCGGATCTTCCCACGAGGATCCATGAAGATATTACCAACGGGCAATACGAATGTGTTATTTGTACTAACGAAGTTTTGCCAAATTCAAGAATCTGGTCCTGTTCAATTTGCTGGACCGCCACCCACATGTCATGCGTGAAGAAATGGTTCACGAACAGGACTAAGCCCCCTGACCAAGAGCAACAGCAACCTCAACAGCAAATTTGGAGGTGCCCCGGCTGCAACTCGACAATGAACGACGAACCTGGGGTTTATCATTGCTGGTGTGGCAAGGAGATTAATCCAAAGTCAGTAGCCGGCTTAACCCCTCACGGCTGCGGGCAAACCTGCTCGAAGCCCAGGGGAACATGCCCTCACCCGTGTCCCTTGCAATGTCATGCAGGCCCATGCCCGCCATGCCTCTTGATGGGACCCAGTCAGCCATGCTTTTGCGGGAAAAACGTGTCTACCAAACGATGTGGCGAGACTGATTATACGAAGGGTTGGAGTTGCCACGAGCCATGCGGCGATCTACTCGCATGCGGGGAACATGAATGTCAAAAAGAATGCCATTCTGGTCTCTGTGGTAGCTGTGAAGCTTTGGTTGCATCTCACTGTTACTGCGGAAAAGAGTTCGGAGATAGACCCTGCGACACTCTTGAAGACAAATTGGGGTCGTATAATTATGGCCAGATACGAAACGAAGATGACGTGCCCAGGCACGACGATCAAGAACTAGGGAACTTGTTCATTGGTTCATTCAAGTGCGACCATCTCTGTGGCCGGCCATTTGATTGTGGCAAGCATAGCTGTCAAAGAGCATGTCATCCGCAAGACGAAGCTCAGGCTCACTGCCCATTCTCTCCTGATGTTATCACACACTGTTATTGCGGCAAAACACTGATTTCCGATATTACGGCATCCCGAAAGTCTTGTTTAGACCCTATTCCGAATTGCGGCAAGGCTTGTAATAAGCCCTTAGACTGTGGGCATCTTTGTCAGGATGATTGCCATAGCGGACCTTGCTCGCCGTGCGAGCAAGAAGTAGAGCTCGACTGTCGTTGCGGTCGCACTAGAACGAGCGTGATCTGCCATGAACAAGATTCTTATCATCCCCTATGCGAAAAGGTCTGCAAGGTTCAGCTCAACTGCGGCAGACATGAACACGGTGCACGATGTTGCTCTGCAGAGAAACGAGCAATTGAGCGAATGGCCTCAAAACGAAGGAATAAAATTTCAGGCTCATTAAATGAGGAGTTTGAGGCGGAGCACATCTGTGTGCGGGTGTGTAGTAGAGAGTTGAAATGCGGAAAACATCGTTGCCAACAGATGTGCCATCGTGGCCCCTGTCCTTCGTGCCTAGAGGCAATATTCGAAGAGATTAGCTGTAATTGTGGGAGGACTGTACTGCAGCCGCCTCAACCTTGCGGTACTAGAGCTCCGGAATGTCGGTTTGATTGCACGCGGCCCCGACCCTGCGGTCACCCTCAGGTAAGTTGGTACATGAGTTGATGCCTATGTGCTTAGCTTTCAGTTCTTCTCCAAAAAAACTATCGAGAGAGGCTAACACGTTGTATTAGGTAGCTCATAACTGTCACCCTGATGATTTGGCATGCCCCAAATGTCCGTTTCTGGTTGAGAAACGTTGCATATGTGGCAAGAAGATGCTCAAGAACCAACCATGTTGGTTTGAGGAACCGAGATGCGGCCTCTCATGTGACAAGAAGCTCAAGTGCGGGTATGTGTGCATCTCCCAATCCAACTGGCATATGTGAACTAACAGGGATCTAGGACACACTCTTGTAATAAGCTTTGCCATCGCTCAGGGGCTTGTGAAGATGAAGGTATTTCAGGTTCTCATTGCCAACAACCATGTGGCAAGACACGCGGCTGTGGTCATCTGGATAGCGAGCAATGCCATGCTCCTTACCGTATGTTTAACTCAAACTTGGCGTACTGACTACGGCTAACGAGAACAATCAGCATGCAAAGAGGATAAACCTTGCCAAGCTAAAACATTCGTAACTTGCGAATGTCAGCACAGAAAACAAGAGATCAAGTGCCTAGCCACTAGAACCGATCCCTCGCCTCAGCGCCCGCTACTGAAATGTGACGACGAGTGTCTCCGTTTGCAGAGAAATGCTCGTCTAGCTAGCGCTCTCAATATAGATCCGCAGGCGCACACAGACGACCACGTACCATACTCAGATGCGACTCTAAAGTTCTACAGAGAGAACCCGCAATGGGCGCATATCTACGAGCGGGAGTTTCGAGTATTTTCAGGGGACAAGGCAGAGAAACGACTGAGATTCAAGCCCATGAAATCACACCAGCGCGCTTTCATTCACTCGCTCGCCGAGGATTTCGGATTTGACAGCGAAAGTAGCGATCCGGAACCCCATCGCCACGTCTGTCTGTTCAAGACGCCACGGTTTGTGTCGGCTCCTTTCAAGACACTAGCCCAGTGTGCCAAAATCCGCGCCAGCCAGGATCCATCAGCACAACAGTCAACTGTAGCTAATGATGCCACCGCCGTTCCTTACAATGCGCTACTTTTAACAAACCCCCAATTCGGTCTCACGATCGAAGAGCTGGATGCTTCTCTCAAGAGAGAGTATGTAGCCCACCCCACCGTCAAGTTCCACACGAGCTTTCTACCATCCGAAGAGGTCGTGATCAAAGGATCAGGATCCTGGACCTCGCAAACCCTAGAGGCTTCACTGACTGCTCTAAAGCCAACCTTGCAACAAACAGTCAGGCGCCTAAAACTCGCAGACAGCGTATTTCTATGCTCGGTCGACGAGTCGCTGAATGTACTGCGACGTGAAGGAACCCGGGTCCAAAGCGAGGGGGGATGGAGTGCTGTAGTTGGTAGATCTACCACGCGACCGAAGGCTACGGCTTCTTCGGCGCCACCTACCTCGCTACCACTTCGTAGTAGGTTCGTCGCACTCAAGAAGGAACCCAAGAAAAAGATTGAGGAGGAACCAGTGGAGGAGGACTGGGAGGCCGCAGCGGAGAGATCGGACAATGAGGAGACTGATGCTCCGGAGACTGTTTAGCTCAACTAATATGCTACGCTTATATTCTATACGAGCTTGCTACATAGTCAGACCTCTCTGTCTAGGAATAACCCTTGATAGACTATAAGGTAGCTATCACATCATCGTCTTGTTAGTGGCAAAATTAAGACCAAGTAGAACGTGCACGCGTAGTTACGGATATTCAATGGCTTCTATAGTCATGAAAAATAATAAAGAAGATCATTATATATATGCTATTATGGGAATTTAAATAAACCTTGGATTAATATACAAATGTTATGCCTTATACTACTACAAAGGTTAGTAATCATCATTGATGCATAGTCGAGTTTGTGTGAGGACGTCAGTGCGGAGCGCCTTCCGCAGCCGCGCTAAAAATTCTAGGTACAGAACAAGCAGTAATTCCCATTGTTACTTCATCCTGTGATATCATCATCCCCAACAACCGCCGAAAACCTAAGAACAAAGGGGGGATTCCAAAAAAGGGTCACCATGAATAACTTCGGCGTGATAGAGCTAGCGAGCGCCAAGACCACAAACGCGCCAGGCTGGGCCTACGTACCCGACAGACAACACCACCCCATACCCGCAAGCACCTCGACCTCGAACCGCAAGCGCGCGCGCGCCGCAGCGCGCGGCGGCGCACAACTAAGTCTCGCGGACGCCAACGCGCACCAGGAAGCGAAGGCGCGGCGCGAGATCGAGATCCTAGACCGGGACAACGCGCGCGACGTGCAGATCGCGATCCCCGCGAAACCGAACATCAGCGGCGGCAGTAGTAGTACGCGGGCGGGGGGAGGGAAGAAGTACACGCCGAACGTGCGCAAGATCCTGCAATCGCAGAAGACATTCGCGAACCATCTAGATGACTACCTGGCTCTGCTCTCGCAGCAGGAATCGAATCCAACGCCCACGCCCGCTCCGAATACTAGTACCAATGCCGGGAGTCGATCAGGGCAGCGACAGGCTTCGACGTCTAGAAAACCGAGCACGAAGCCTGATCCCGAAGACATCGAGATGCATGACGCCTCAGAAACCCAGCAGCAACAACAGCCCCAAAGCACGATCCTAACACCCCACCCCCCACCACCTCGGCACGCAGAAGACAGTAACCCGCTCCTGGCCTCGCGTCTACCGCCCTTACCCAGCGACGACGAGCTGCGCGCCCTCTTGGCCGCGCCGCCGTTAACCTACCTCGAGGCCCGGGGCACCTGGCCGCCCGGTCCTGGAGGAGAGGAACAGCAGTACCCCACGCGCGCGTTCTGCGCCGTCTGCGGGTACTGGGGCCGGGTGCGGTGCATGAAGTGCGGGACGAGGGTGTGCGCGCTCGAGTGCCTCGAGACGCATCAAGAGGAATGTATCACGCGGTATGGTCTATAGATGGGGAATAAAAAGAACAGAAAGATGGGAGGAGAGAGGGAGAAAAAAAGAGAGGAATGCTACGATAAAGCAAAGTATTATATTTCTATTCGAATAGATTGGGTGGTTTCCGGCGTTCCTGTTATGATTAAGCAGGCATCACTACATACAACAACACAGGGCATAGGAAAAAAGGGTGGAATACGGAGTTATCACAAAGATACCCATATACAATGATTAAAAAGCGTTTGCAATCAGTTCCCACAGAAGGGAGATTCCTTATTCTCAGGATCGTTTTTCTAACCGTCTGCCTATTGCAGTTTTCTCTCTTATCTGTTGATTCTAGCTCGGAATAGGGCTCATTCCCTACCGATGTGGGATTTTAGTAGCATATGTACAGCAGGAGCAGATTACAGTTTAGTTCCTTGATTGTCCATCTCAAGTTCTTGTATATCGCATCTGAAAAAGCAAATCTCGTGAACGCCGGATGATGGCCCTCATCTAGTTTTCCCCATTCCCTAAGGGTATCTTCCACCCAACATGCTCGCATGTACGAATTGAATAACGAAAGTCGTTGTTGCCTGCTCCAGTTCCGAAAGGGAGATTTCGTTCTTGCTCTTTCGGCTTAACTTCGATGAGCTCCGGTGCAGACTAAGGTGGTTGGTCAAAGACCTTTATGGCGACTCGAGGGTAAAGTTAACATCTCCAGATGAGGCCCCACCAGAGCAGGTTCCGCTCATGCTACCCGTCGGGCAGATGGCACGAGCTGCTCGAACACATTGCTCCCAGCGGCCCTTAGAGATGTTGATAGTGGCGCCGTTGGTAGCGGTTGTGAGGGTGAATTTTGCGCTTCCAGATTGGCCAATTGTAGTCTTAGGTGCGCCACCACACTTGGTAATGGAGCCGGCAATACCTCCACAGATGCCCAGCTCGGCAACATTTTGGTCGTGGAAGACAATGTTGCTATCAAGGTATGAGCGGCCAGGAAGTCAAGCTGTGTGTGGAGTACAAAGCTACGAGTGCACCGATTGAGGAGAAAAGACGGCGGGGAACTTACAGCTTAGGATCAATGCAAGTCACGTCACTCACGGCTCCTGGGTTCACTTGGGTTGTTGCTCGCAAGGCTAGGACCTCGAAGTGCTCGTTATCGACGGTGTAGCGCGGCCAGACAGGTGACGCAACCGAAAAGGCAGCGGCGGTGAGAAGGAAGAGTGCAGAGTAGTGCATTGTGGTGATATGATTCTTGCGGCAAGTATAATGGCTTGAATACGTCTTTTGTTGTTCTTTCGATTCAACAAGGGCAAGAAAGTACGATGACGGGTTCTGGCGAGACGAGGCGAGAAGAAAAGAACGGAATGGAACGGGAGCTGGAAAGAAAGTAAACAGACGTCGAGTCTGATGGCGTCAATTGAAAAAGAAGGGAAACGACTGTAACCGGCAGCTCGAGAAGTGAAAAGAAGGGAAAGAGAAGAAGTCAAGTCGACACGAAACGACGCGACGAACGTGATATCCAGGTGCAATGGAAGGTACCTAGGTAGTGGTTGAAAAAAAGAAGGCAGTCGCGAGGCGATGTCAAATCAAGGCCAAGTGAACTTTAATAGTATGAGACGGGCTGGATCGAGCCAGGGCTTCGACCGGGGAAGGGGCCAAGGTAGTCATTCACATGGGGAGGGTGGGTATACTATACGAACTTATACTCGTACCTAGTATCTAGACAGATACCTGGTCTATCTCCAGCATCCCACACGATCATACTAATCTCCGTGCTTGTGTGTGCTGGCACGGGTGTAACCTGGATCTACCACCGAGTACAGCCCGAGTACGTACAACAAGTCATGTCATGATTGCTACAGGTACTAGGTAATAAAATTAATCACTGGCACCAGCAAGTCAGAATCGACTTGGAAGGCGAGACGCGGATCAAGATCCATCGACACGGATTCCACGGCCGAGAAAGGCAGTCATGCTATCTTAGTATACTTAGTAAGTCAGACAGAGTCGCTAAATCAACTTGTGACGCTCTAAAAGCTTTCCGCTTACTTTATTAGTCTTGGTTTCCTCTAGTGGATCAATGATGTTTCGATGAGGAGTTAGAATACCTTGGCGGGTCGGACCAGCAGCGCACACGATGGCGTTATCATAGCTTCGGGGGCCATTTGTGGACTGTTGTTTGGTTGTAAGTGATGAATATCATCATCGACGACAGACAGGCCTGGTGGAACAAGAGACAATCCGATCCAATCCAATCCAAAACTTTCCTCTCGCATAGTTTAGAGATCTACATGAAGGACTGATAATCGTGAGAAGTTCGACGAAGATCATAGGCGGACGAACACCTATTCGGTAGCTCGGAATGACCGCTTCGCACCAGAGCCTTTCCAGGTTAGAAAGGTGACGGAAGGTAGGACGGGACGAGGTTGAATATGAAACGTGAAGGAATGATTGTCACAGGGGTCTAAGGTGCTGATGACGTGAGTAGATCGAAGAACAGGAGTGTCTCTAACCAATTGACTAGAGGGTCGCCAAGTTGAATGGTGGGTATCTCAGCAGCTAATAGGTGGCTTTTCAGATATATTTCCATACCCACACCCTGCCTTTACACAATAACCCCCACCCGCATCTAAACATGAAACTCACCCCAAGCCTCCTGATAGCCCTACAGGGTATAGCCACATTGACCTTCGTATGGTCAGGCCACATCTGGCAACTGACAGAAAGCAAGTTAAAGATAGGTGGCTGCAGGATGCGTGGAATACACAGGCTGAATAAGGCAGACAGATAGACAGACCTATTGTTAGACCATAAGTCCTTGAGGATCACCAACCTGTCTATCAATAAATATATTGTAGGAAATGCTATATTTGCGAGGCTCGCGAGGACTAGATAGATGCCAGGAACATATCACCTCAAGTCAACGTGGCGCAGCTGTCATGTAGCTGATGATCAATCTATGCGACGGTTTCAACAGGAAAGAAGAGAAGAAGAAGCTTAAACAGGTAGTGTACTATAGTAGATACTAACATCGCTCCACTAACCCACGCGCGCATCATCAACATCAATCGCAAACTTGTCCATATCAGTCTAGGCTAGCGAGTCTAGGCATGTTGTCGAGCACCTCGGCGCTCGTAGGAGGTTTATCTCTGTAACTCCATAAGCATCATAACCAGTAGCACGTTCATCACATAGCATCATACTACCTATTGCGAAACTGAAGTGTGCTCATTTACATTCCGATCATTCGTGCGTGTTGTGTTGTCACACAGATATCATATTGGAGGGACTACTTGTACTACAAATCTTCGTCTCAAGTGTAGTGTACGGCCTCGTAGACCTCGCATTATGATAGATAGTGGAAGCCCCCCAACTCGGGGAACTGATCCTTGGGACCCATCCATACCGTCAAGAAAGCTTGCCGATCGATCGATACCGGGGTTTGCGCGTTTCGCCAATAAGGCCAAGTCCACTGATCGACCGTCATTTGAGCATTCGAAGTACAGTAGGTAGAATCGACGATATCCCAAGTTAAAACTACCCAAGTATATAGGCGCGCCTAGCGGAGGCATCCGGTGTTGATGTTACCAGACTCTTAGACAGTATTCATTTCGTAGACCCTTTGCGCTCGCCGCAGACTCCGCAGACACCAGAATCAGCCGGGTTGAGGTACACACTCCCCTGACAGGCCTTGCTTCTACATCTCCAGAAAGGTACTTTGCTAGGGGTTAGCACGTGGGAACATGCCTCGCAAATCGTGGAGCCGGGTACATTTCTGAACGAGCAGATCGGACAGTCTCCCGTAACAGGCTTCGTCTCTACGGCAGATTTCCGTAGAATAGTGCCACTTGTAGAACTTTCTGCCGCCGCAGGCGATTTGCGTCTGTTGGTAGCCGGCCTCGATTTGATGTGGTGAAGCGAAGGCTCATCTATCTCACGCTTGACAACTGTGGGCGACCGTGATCTCTCACGCTTGATGCGCGATGCCGAAGCCAATTCGCGCATTTCATTCTGTGCATCGCCGTCTGCAGGATTCTCATCCTCGCATACCTTGATCAAGCGCCGGCCCTCTTTATCAACGATGCTCGGGCTACTATCATCGTAGTCGGATGCGGCGTCTGACTCGGAGTCACTAACCGTCGCATCCTCGTCAAGATCCGCCTCCTCTTTCACTTCGTCGGCCTTGCTCTGCTGGTCAAACCGGGCCAGGGCGGCAGCGGCTCTCAACTCGCGGCCTCTTTTGCTCCCCGCAACCCTCGGTTTCCCTTTTGGCTTCTTGCCCTTCTCTAGTTCTGTCTTAATCTCCTCATCCTCGCCAAGAGCAACACCGTTCGCTCCAAACTTCTTCAAGATGCGCCGTTCCTTTTGCTCTTGGTAGGATAGTTGCTTTTTTGGCCTTCGTTTTCTTCCCTTTGAGCGATATGTTCCGCCACACAAGTGTTCGGGTAGAACATCATCCGAAAGGATAGTGTTCGCTTCAAATTCGCCCGACTTGAGTAACGTGCCACGTCCCCAGAGTCCTTCGCCGGTGTATTTGCGGGACCAGAGACTCCGCATTTGATCCGCGTACCGGTTTCTGACGGCCCAGAAGGCCTTGGAGTGGTTCATCTGCTTGCAATGTGCGAGTCTATCCGTGCACATTAGAACCGAGCAGCTCTATAGAGACGGATAGGCACACTTACTCGTGCATCATGACCATCTGTACATAATCGAAAGGTAGCCATCGACCCGTCGATGGGGACTTGAGTACCAATTGTATCACTTCGCCGGCATTGAAGTTTCGGCCGACAAATTCTCTGTTTGGTTCGTACTCTTCAAGTGACATCACAAAGATGTGATGTTCTCGCATAACGGGCACTATGACCAATTCAATATCTTTAACTCATGATAGGAATACTGCCAGCAACACAGCAGAGGCTCGAAACCATCCACCTGGTGGCACTTACCACATTGTGCAGCGATACGCTCGAGAAAGTCTTGTGCGATCGGTTCATCCATGCCCTTTAAGGGCTTGATAAAATTGATGTGATCATTCGGCTGAGATTTCCTGGCGTTTAGTCGCTCGAAACCTAGAGGCATCGTTGCACGTCATGCAAGATGACACACGAGTCGCCAGCCGGCTTTTACCGCAAAGTCCGAGATCTGAGATTATAAGGGCCCTTCTCTTGAATATGGTTAAAATAGCTTAGGTTGAATCACCAAAATAGATAGCTGCCTATTTATTCGTTACGAGAGATGATGATCATAGTGAGATTGATGTCTTCAACCTGTGGCAGAGGGCTGTCATTGGTGTGTTACAGGCTGGTAGTGGTTGACGCTAGGTATGGGACTGAGGCAGCAGTCATTGAGGAGGGAGATCTCCCTGTAGTAATAGTGGGGCCGTAGCTCCTTAGAGCTGCTTCCAGAGGTAAAGTTAGGCTCATCAATAGAAGGGAAGTTTGGAATGCGACTTGGGTATTGCTTTTCCCTTTCACTTATACGCATTAAATACCAACCACATTCTTATTCACCCATTTACTATGTAGAAAGTATCTAGATCTTAGTATGTGCGTCTCACAGTATATAGGATTGCATCGTGATAAACTAGTAGACCTCTCTGTTTAACATCACCCAATATGTGAGCTTTAAGATACCGTAAAGAAATGCTAGGCCATTTTCAGTAGCTCAATGTGCTTTTATTTAACCTCTCCCAAGTGATATATATATTCATCGATAAGCTGTCGGGATTTTCCATTAACGCCTTCGCCCAGCACCACCGGCTCCAGAGTCACCTCTATCATTGAGAGACACGACTTCACCAATGCCAGCAGCTTCCTGCTCATCTTCGAGTACGGTGATCTCTTCTCTGCAATCCCACCATTTCTCTTCACTGAGTTCAAACGCCTTGCTCTTGATCTCCTTTATTGTCAGAGTCTCTGGCTGGATGTTTTTCCATCTGAGACTAGTCATCAAGATTTCTTGCCATTCGGCAGAAGTCCTGACAAAGAACTCACGTCGTGATTCGAAAGGCTGAAAGATGTTAGCTATAAACAAACACGTTAGGTGGAAATCATGGAGACTTACTCGGGGGTGTGGGAGTCCATCATCGACCGAAGTTGCAGCAGTATCAGCCTCGCTCACGTCGTCGTCCGTTGACGTTGAATCGGCGACCGATGCCGTATCTATACTTGCAATGTCCTCCACTAGCTTATCCTTCCGCTTGCTCGGCGATACCAATCTCTCAGGTTCTCTATCGAAGTCGCCCTCCTCGTCTTCATCCTCTTCATCTTCATCGTCCTCCTCGTCCTCGTCCTCCTCATCTTCGTCGTCGGAGCCCTATAGAAAACCATGTTAGCATACACACCTGCTTGATGAACTATAGTCCAGGTTGAGTAAAGGATTTCACTTACAACCCAGGTCTCGTCCTCTCTCTTGAATATCTCCTTGCAGCCATCCATCTTGCCAAGATCAATGGCATATAGATCGTCAAAAGTATATTCTCGGTCTTTCGCCTCAAAAGTCCCGCCGTAGATATACATAACATCTTCTTGCACAGTTAACAGGGCGTTAAATCTAGGCGAAGGGTATTCCATTGAGACAGGCATCTCTCGAACGGGCTTCGCGGGCTCCTCATCTTCTTCATTTTTAAGATTAATGTCCATGTCGTCGACATCCTCCAAAGGCGCCCCAGCCTGTAATGCGGCAAGTTGTTCCAGTAGCTCTTCCTCGTTTGCTTGAGCCCTGCCTCGTCGGCCAACCCTTTGCTCTGAAGGCGCCGCTTTCTTCTGGGTCCTTGGCTTCCGAAGCGCCGTTGGGAAAAAGCGGTTTTTCTCAATGTTCCACGTGAATAACTGGTTGAAAAATTCGCTATCTATGCCCTCCTCGCTCTGTTCCACGTCGTGGACACCACCAAATTGTAGCCCACGGCCCTTATGAAACGCCATGGTAGCTCCAGCACGGGGAGGATTAGGCGTATTCGCCGGCTTCTTTCGTTTCTCCCATCTTACAGTAGGAGGCGTGTTTGACGGCGAGTCTGCTGGCGGTTGCGTGATACGAAGGTAGAAGCAATCCTGGTGTATCAAGGGCTTTAAGATATTTTTCTGCCCCTGAGATGCTCCCTTTGCTGACTTATTGGCAGAGACAGTTGCCTTCACTCTAGAGTAGCCGCCAAATAGAACAGCCCCTTGTTCATGGGGAAGAAGTGTGAAAGAAGACCTCGCATCGGGCTTTAATTGCGCCTGTGGAAGTGTTGGGCTGAACCAAAAGTAGTTCTGTTCATCAATCGTCAACACGTGGTGTTCCTGTTACTTAATGGACGAATCAACGTACTTGGGTGTCAAACAACCAAAGGTCATTTAGATATTTCGTTTGATTCGACGTGTCTTGGAAGCCTTGGATCCAGGGTTAAATGTTATGGACCGATAAACGTAGGGTCATTCTCATAGTCCATACCTCCAAATAGAATGATATAGTTCTTGTAATATGTCATACGATGACCACTCCTAGACGGCGGTGTTTTCCCTTTGACGTCTATACGAGTCCATTCGCGGGTACTAGGCTCGAGGCGCCAAAAATCATTATAATGATAAAATGTACCCTGTTTCGGGCTATCGTGGGACCGGATCAGCATCCATGTTACTACCATGGCTCGGTTTCAAAGGGTGTTGTTACGAACCTACTAAACTCACCCCCGAACAGGAAAACGGAGTCTTTTTGATTGCCTCCCCTGCACCAGGCGTGGCCAGACCTCGGAAGAGGGGCATTAGGAGATGTCACGCAATGCCATTCATCTCTATCTATGTAGTAGATATTGAGGTCATTGAAAAAATTGGCAATAGCTCCGTTCCAAGTCTCACCGCCAAAGAGTAGAAGTTGGTTGCTATTGGATGGAGAGGCTAGGAAGGTGGCGGACGACCGAGGTTTAGGAGGGGTATCAAGGACGGTCTCGGTGACCTTGAGAAACAGTTCCTGCTGCTTCTTGTACTCAGCCAAGACGGCGTCAAGATCTACATCCTCGGCATCACTACCGTCTAGTTTCGCAGCCTTCGTCTTTTCCTTCTTTTGCGCCTTTTTCTCCTGCTTCTGTTTCTTCTCGGCGAGTTTCTGTTTCTTTGAATCCGACTTGCCTTTCTTGTCTTTCGCCATGTTGTGGATACGTACCTACGGTAATAGACTAGGAGATGAAAAATTAAAATTACAGCAAGGGGCTGACGACGTCTAAGTTGGTGGTAATGTGGCTCGGATAAAGGCCCCTAAAGGAAATTAAAAGACCATTATATGTCTGCACAAGTATTGGAACTATCGTGGACGAACTACATAGTAAAAATGAGGTTCTACCCCTCTATGACAGCTGACACCAATTGAAACCCCCCGGTTTTCGACAGAGACATGTACCTAAGTACTGATGATCTGATAAGATAATTTTTTTCGTCCCGCCTTTCAACGACCCCACTTAGTCAGGGCCTAGAGGGCGCCCAGAGGGGTTGGCACTCCGCTGGAGTGCATTTAGCATGGCGTTCCCAAAGCGACATCGCTCCGTTTCGAAGAAATTTCCATCTCCAATCCGAAAGGTATGTACTCCAACTCACCGAGCATAAACCGGAAAGCTTGGAGATTATCGTCTACAGCACACCTTAACGCCTACTTATTAGCGATTCAACACGATTCCAGTTTGATCCGTTCCACTGAAAACACTGCCGGCTTCCTGTTCCTCGCCGCCCGCCGCCCTATCGTTACATCATGTGCACCCACTTAGTCCATAATTGGCGCTGACTGGCCGGCGCTGCTACTAGGGCGCGCATTAAAAGACCCTCCAGTTCTCTTCTCCCTCCACCAGCGCCGACACCAAAACCAACACCACCGTCGTCCGGCCCACCTATCGCAAAAAATTCAATCGCTTCTTCTCTCCGACTCTACGTAATAACATGTTATAGTATAACGCCAGGTTTTGTCGCCGTCGCCTGCCGTTGTGCAAGATTATCCAGCCCGGCAGGCCTACTGGCGACACCGTCCAAGACCATTCTTTCGAACCTCTTTCGAAGTCATTCCAGGTTGGGTAGCAAGTATGGCAGCAACAGAGGCAGCCTCTACTACCGCTCTCCCCTCACGACTTACCACCTCCCAAGAAAAGTCCGCCGCGATGGAGGTGGTTGAGGACCTTACCTATGGATCTGTAAGTCACCCATCCTACTGTCAAATTTCCCACCGAGGCACATTTGCTCACATTCGCTAGACTGCAGGTATCGTCGGCAAGTATATAGAATACCCCTTCGACACGGTCAAGGTTAGGCTGCAGTCCCAGCCCGACCACCTCCCCCTCCGCTACACTGGACCCCTCGACTGTTTCCAACAATCCATTAAAGCCGACGGCGTGCTCGGGCTATACCGTGGAATTAGTGCACCCCTCTTTGGCGCCGCTTGCGAGACGAGCAGTCTCTTCCTCTTCGAGCGCTTGGGGCGCGAAGCCGTATATGCTTCTGGATATTGCTCACGAGATCATGTTCTCCCCTTGCCGGCACTATGGTTCACGGGTGCCTTCTCGGGCGCCTTCACCTCTGTCGTCCTCACCCCCATCGAGCTCGTCAAATGCAGGGTCCAGGTGCCGGCGAGCGTAGATGGTGTTGTGCCGAAAGTACCCAGCGTCATGTCAGTCATTCGCGATGTCTACAAACATGAGGGAATCAGGGGTTTCTGGCACGGTCAAATGGGTACTTTTCTGCGAGAATCCGGTGGCTGTGCTGCTTGGTTTGGATCAAAGGAGACAACCACCAAGATGTTTCACCTCCTGAATGAGCGATCAGCTACCTCTCAATTAGAGAAAGATGCACTTGCTACAGAGGCACTGCCTTTGTGGCAGCAGGCTGTAGCCGGTGCATCTGCTGGTATGTCTTATAATTTCCTGTTCTTCCCAGCCGATACTATTAAAAGCCGCATGCAAACCTCCCCCGTCGGTGGGACCAAGCAACACCGAACATTCATGCAGGAGGGTAGGGCCTTGTGGAACCAGTGTGGTCTCCGTGGGTTCTACCGGGGATGTGGCATTACGGTGCTACGTTCAGCCCCAAGCTCGGCCTTCATTTTCATGGTTTTTGATGGCCTGAAACGGTATCTACCGTTGTCATAAGAGCGATATGCCCTTCCGAAATAATAGATGTATATAGATGGTACCGTGATGTGAGCGAGTAAGGCGTTTGGGCGCATAGAGCTCTAGGAGCTGGATCGATAGGGCATCATTCTTGTATATGAGTATACATGTCTCTATACGCTATGCTCCTAGTGGATATTCTAGACCATATTCCAAACCATTGAAAGGGTCGATCATCATCCTGCCTCACTAATCTTTGCCGAGAGCCTTCCTCGTAGCAAGCGTCGACTCGGAGATGTCCCAGTGATTCAAATACCCCACGCCTGCATTCAAATACGTCGCAAAACCAAGCCAAGCCAAGTAAGGGACCATACACCAGTCAGCAACTTCATCTACACCGAAGTAGAGGTACGTGAGGTAACCATTCAAACCAACGAGGGACACGATGTTGGCGAAAGCTATGTCAGGGCGGCGAAGCCCGAAGAATAGCGGCATCCATGTTAGATTGAGACCTAACTGTGCCGAGTATAGGGTTTGCAGACCCTCAGCCGAGATGGGGAGCGAAGATGAAAAGGATGGCGAGGAGGCACGCATCACGGCACGGTGGGCCGCGTAGCCCATGAGGCCGTATAGCGCGGTCCAGGCCGGTCCGAAGACATAGGGCGGTGGGCGTAGAGGCGGCTGTTTCAGTGCACTGTAGGTCTCTTTGGTTTGTTTTGCTGCGGAATTATCGGCTGCGTTAACGAGGACACGTGTATCACGGTGTGAAGAATCGTTCGAATTTGACCGGTAACTTTGGGGAGGAGAGGGGAATAAAAGCTTACGCCTTGTGCTGTAGCCTACAGCTGTCCCGAGTGCAATAGGGAGGAGGATGGACGCCGATGGGCTGGCGAACACATCGAATGGTATCGTGGTGATTTTGGGTATGTGAGTTGTCATGTTGTTTTGGGTCAAAACTACGGTTCTGCCAGATTTTGAATTAAAGCAAATTATAGAAATATTAATTGAGAAGTGCTTAAACCCCAATTACGAGCATATCATCCCATGTGATGTTTTGAGGCGGTAAAAGGACAGCTGAACCGGTACAGAAAGAGTGTGCCTGGTGGAGCTTGAAGCTCTACTGCTCTGGGCAGTGATGACGTAGAGGGTTGCAGTGGCATGCAGGTCGCCCATGCACCCCTTAACCCAAAGGTCGATCTCGAATCGACTACTGAGTTTTAATCATCGTGGCCACTCACAGTTACGATAGCCGTTTGTAATTATGAAATAGCTTCATTGCTGAAACATCGAAAATTACTTTTGGAAACATTCAACCTACCTGTAAGTGGTGCATGCTAGTGTAGCATTAACACCTGATTCCCGCTAATTGCTACGCTGGTCTTTATCAAAGACCTCCATTTTGATTGTTGGCGTGAAATGATTGTTGATGCTGAGGTTCCACTAGGTAAGCTATAGCACAAACCAACACTGTGATTGCAGTTGCAACAATGACTAGCAATAATAGCAACAACCATATATATAGTAGTACTGTCCGTCAGCAATAGGGAATCGGCTGGATTTACTGATAAGCGTAATCTAGATAATATAGATAGTGGCTAAACTGCAAGCTAGGAGGCAAAAAAGGAATTACAAAAGTTGAGAACAATGTCTAACTTATACCCTTTATACTAGCTAAAGATGAGCAAGGACAGCACTATAATGTCAACTAAGACGCTTTGTGAAGGTAAATTAGAAGGAGTAGCTGGTCACCCACAGCAATGTCGAATCTACCTTAGCACCACAGGAATAGCTTTATCCTGCTTTGTCGTCTACGACGAACTAGTTACATAACTTGAAGTGGTTTCTCGAATAGATGGGATGATATTTATCTACCTTCCATATCTATAACGCAACTAATTCCGAAACACATAAAAAATCATTCTGCCGTAAATAGAACTACTCCTCTCTCCTTCTAGGTAGCTTTGGTGACACTACTTAACCTACAAGCTTGCCTTATAGAGACGTGTGTACATGCGATCAAGCAAAAATCATTACACTTGCCGTCATCACATCTAGGTTTGGAAGGTAGAAGAAATAACAGCACACTGTGAAGATACAGCTAATCAATGGTTGGCTATACAGTCTCTGAATCATCGCAGACTGTAGCACAGACTGTACAATACAGCTAGAGACAGCTAGACCACTCTTTCTGACCGAGTAAGCTTCTCTCATTGGCCACTAAGAAAAGCCCCATAAACTGAGTGGATCACAAGTTGTGGCTGCGCTCTCTCGCGATGGGGATGGGATGGCTGACCTGCGAAACGAACGAGCAGCCCGCCTCTCTCTTTGTCCTCCTTTCCCAACAAAAGAATTGCTTCGACACGTCTTGTCGCCATAGTAGGTATATTCGGCACATCTACTGGTGACACTTGCAGGCGTTGTTTGTATCATTATTCTCTCTATTTGAATTGCCGACCTGCACAGTTCGTCAATCCTTTTCTGTTTCCCCTTGACCCTTCACCCTTCAATTCATCGTCATCGTCTTCTTCATCAAGAGCAAGATTATCCTCGCGCTCATAGACCCTGTACCTTTTGGATATATCCTTTTCCAACTTGTGGCTCGCACTTCCTCTCCTCTCCTCTCCTCCTCTCCTCCATGAGCACTTCGCTTCCTACCACGGCTTCTACAAACCATTGACAGACTTGGCACTTTCTTTTCTCACTGTTGCCACTGCTTGTCGTTTGCTTGTTGCAGAGCCTTTGCTCTAGCCACTGGTCATCAACAATCATCTTGAACAATCATTTTACTTTCTGCTTGCTCCAAGCGCGTCCACCGGTCGCTTTACTTCTTTATTATTGCCTGCCACTTATCATCCTCGCCTCATCACTGTCCCTCAAAACTATTTGAGAATGATTCCTCTAACGGCAAGCGCTTCGCCAAACAATAGGCATTTGACACGCCAGCAATCCACTGAGATCACCTGACGACCGACAAGGCCCGCTGCCTAACGCGCGACCGATTCCTCCCCATACAAATACAGTACAATATTCGATGTTTTATAGAGCCCAAACGATCCATCCACCAGCATTCCCATATATGAACCACCAGAATGGACTCATACTCGTATCGCGACGGCTCGGGGCGGTCACCGAATGATCGCACTTGGAGTGCCCGAGACGATAGAGTGAAAGATGAACCTCGTGATAGCTTCTATCGCGGACGTTCTCCCGGTGCGTTGCAAAGAAACTTCTCACTCCTCTATTATCCGACTTCAGTTTAATGGCTACGTTGCCCTGTGTTGCTTGCCACAGAAACAACAGCTGGTGGCCCACTATCCGAGCTTTGCATAAAACTAACTCTGGCAGGTTATGACCGTTCTCGACGCCGTTCTCGTTCCCCTCAAGCTGTCGATAGATACGAACCCCGAGGACGCGGAAGGGATGATCATCCAAATACTCGTGGCGATCGCGATGACCGCCGCCGCATTAATTCGCCCCCAGCTAATATAGACCGCTATGTCCCGGGTTCGAACAGCAATCCGGCCCCCCCTCCCCCGGCTGTCAACCCATTAACGGACCCTGTTAAACTACCGTTTCAAGTTGGGTTTTCCTATTTTGGGGAATGGTGGCGAGCCAATGAGAAGATAAAAGAAGAAAAAGAGCGTGCGCGTACTGGCCGGAGGCGAGAACCTGAACGTCCCCGTGGGCGCGAAACCCAAGAGGACCGCGATAAGGAGAAGGCTAAGATTCAGACCGCGTATGATACATACAGGGAAGACCTTCAGGCAAAAATGGCGCGCACTTTCGTCTCGGAACACAAGAAGGAGCAGTGGTTTCGAGAGAAATACGTCCCTGAAGCTCGTGATCCTTTGCGCGCGCAAATCAACGACTTCCGTCGCGGCATATATAATCAATGGGAGCAGGATTTAGAGTCGGGCATGTTTGATGATTTTTCGCTCGAAGGCCTTCCAAAAAGTGAAAGCAATGGTGCTGGTGGTATCGTTGAGAAGGAGGAAGGCGAAGCCACCGCCGCAAACGAGGTTTTAGGGGTTGGCGACTTGGTTCCTGTGACGGGAAATGATCTACGCGATGAGAGTCTGTATCAGCCAACACTTCTGATTAAGACGATAGCACCCCACGTTAGCCGCCAGAATCTAGAGGCCTTTTGCAAGGAACATCTCGGTGAGGGTGAAGGAGGCTTTAAGTGGCTATCACTGAGCGATCCTAATCCTAGCAAGCGGTATCACCGTATGGGATGGGTTATGCTACATCCTGCGCCCGACACAGTTGCCCCTATTGACCGTCCGGATCCTAAGGACGAGGAAGGAGATCTAGATGTGAAGTCGCCTGCGCCCGTCTCTACCGCGGAAAAGGCGTTAGAGGCAGTTAATGGCAAAACCGTCAAGGATGAAGTTCGGGGAGACTTTGTTTGCCATGTCGGCGTTCACAACCCCCCTAACAATCCCCGTAAAAAGGCCCTGTGGGATCTCTTCTCAGCACCTGAGCGAATCGAGAAAGATCTTGGTCTTGCTCAGAGACTTGTCAGCAAGTTTGAAGATGATTTCGGTTCTGATATCAACGCCACCCTTAGGATTGAAGAACGTGTGGAATCGCTTAGAAATGCCGGTCGCCTTCAAGTAGCCGGTCCTACTATTCCAACAAAGAAGATCAAGAAAGACCGCAATCTGGATTTCGACGACGCGATGGATGATGGGGAAGAAGGCGAGATGGGCGAGTCGGACGAGGAAGGCATTATCGACGACGAAGTCGATGATGAGGATCTTTTAATCAAGAAGAAGCAGCTCGATCTGACAATCGAGTATTTGCGCCGAGTCTTCAACTTCTGCTTCTTCTGCGTATTTGAAAGCGATTCGATTCATGAGCTAACCCGAAAATGCCCGGGCGGCCACCTTCGTCGCCCACGAAGCACACTTTCCTCGGCAGCAAAAGAAGTGGCCCGTGCTAGTGCAAATGGGGACCCTTTGCCGTCCAAGAAACGAAGCGAAATCAAAGATGAGGAAGAGGGCGAGGCACCCGAGCCCGATCGCAAGTTCCGCAGTGCTTCGTCAAAAACCGAACAGCAGCTAGAACGAGCATACAAATGGGTGAAGACATTCGAAGATAAAATCATGCAGATTTTAGAGCCTGAATCCGTCGATGTCCGGAAACTTGGAGGCAAGGCCACTGAGGATGCCTTGGATGACGAGCTTGCGAAATTCGTTAAGCAAGAAGATGAACATAAGTTCCGATGTAAGGTTCCCGAGTGCGCCAAACTGTTCAAAGAAGAGCATTTCTGGAAGAAGCACGTTGAGAAACGACACTCAGAATGGCTTGAGAGTATGCAACAAGAGGTAAGCGAGATTCACGAGAATTTTCATAAAAATGAGCTAATGTTGGTCTCAGTTTGATCTGATCAATGCATATGTTCTGGACCCCGCGCATATTGCACCGTCGAAGACGGATGCGAATAGCAACGGTCATTTCCCCCCAGCAAGTGGGCAGACACAGCAGGGAACCCCTCGAGGCTTCAATCTGCAGAATTTTACAATGAACAATATGATGGCGGCATTCCCTGGCTTCCCGAACATGCCAGGGATGCCTCTCTTTGCTGGTAATACTATGCAACCTGCAGGATGGAACGCAGCCATGGACGAACGCGGCGCCGGGCCAATTCGTCGTAACGGTCCTGGTGGAGCGGCGCGATTCCACAACCGGACTGGACCGTACGACCGACGACAACAGCAGGGACGTTGGAGTCAAGACGGTCAGGGCGCTGGTCGTGGTAGAGGGGGTCCAGGTCGATGGGGTGATGGTGCCTCTGGTGGAGCCGCGGTCGGTCCCCGTGAAGCTGTCCAGGGACGCAGCCTCAAGAGTTATGAGGATTTGGACCACTCTCCCGGAGGAGCTGGCGGAGAGCTAAATTATTAATCTCGAATTTGTTCTTTGCTTCTCTCTTTCAACCTCAGCTAGATTCTTGATTTGTTCTCCAAGGACTAGGCAAGAAAAGATTGAAACTATCGCTGTTTAAACCATGGCTGTTCCTACAATGGATGGTCTACCAGATCCACCACGTCTTCTACGGGAAATTTGGGTCTGCAAACAAAAAGCGTCGGGAGCTGGGCATGGTCGGTCTGCGCAAGCGACTACCCATCTCTATGTACAAAATAGTTTATGGATTCATTTAAGTAGGCAAGTTAATCAGAAATACTAGTATATAACAGAATTACAATTTGCTCTCTTCTTTTTTTCTTTTTTTTCCTTTTTGTCTGCGTGATGTTTCATGGTGAGACGAGAATCGCCTGTGCACTGCTCTCCTCGTCTTGGTCAAAATAAGGTGCCAAGTATTTAGACACTAACAGTAACTTGTGACTCACCGTTATGCGCCTATTTCCGAGCATATATATAGAGAGGCTTGAATCTAGGAGAAACATGTCTATCTTTTTCTTTAGTTGTCAATCTTGGTTTTCTTGAATTAGAAGCCGTTTCACGAGCTAAATAGACAGCGAAGATGTCCTTTGACTGTGTCACGCAGTCACACACTAGCAAAGCACGCACGCTTATTAGTTCTGGCTCCTCATTCGAGGAGGAGATTGGATATTCTCGTGCGGTTGTCACGGGTGACTTCGTCTTCGTGTCAGGATGTACGGGGTAAGTACTACTTATTCACGCCTCGGACTCACCACTAGTACTAGCTCGTTCAACATAACCTTATTATATCATAGCTACGACTACAAAACAGGCGCGCTATCCTCCGACATCGTTGAGCAGGCAGAGCAATGTCTGCAGAACGTAGCGTCTGCGCTCTCGGAGGCCGGGGCGTCCATTGAGGACGTCGTGCGCGTCACGTATACGGTGCCGGAGCGCGAGGCCTTCCCTAAGGTCTGGCCTGTGCTTAGGAAGTGGTTTGGCAACGCCCGCCCGGCTGCTACGATGATTTCCGCCGGGCTTATGAAGGAAGAGATGAAGATTGAGATTGAGGTCACTGCGATTAAGGGGTCGGCTAGGGAAAAGGAGGACGCTTGAGATGGGAGGTTGAGACGAAGGATGAGGGGAAGAAGGGACATACTACTAAGGCGAAATGTCGAACGCCCAACCGGGCACCTACTAGATAATTAGTGGTAGCCGTGGTATATGAGTGTCTGGCTAGTTCTAATTAAAGAGAACATGATCCGCGCCGCTACTGCAGGATTGATCAATGGGGATCGAGGATGCATGCTTACGGCATTGGTTTGGCATTGCATGGCATAATATTGCATTCATCCTCAGAAAAACCATCCAGGCGGTGGCTCTCGGCGACTGTGTATCATTGGCGAGATGATTAGGGAATATTGAATTTTTGTTCAAAGTCGGCGACCAGTCTATTTTAAAAACTCTGGACAATGCCACCCGGTGCGGTGCATGAAAGATAGTTCGTTGACATGCTTGCTTATTAACACCCAAGCAAGCCAAGAAGAACAGGTCGAGTCGAGGGCATCGTATCATCGGATGACGAAACATGCTATGCGAAGTCCTCCAATCCCCTCGCTTAAAGACGCACACTATGGTACTTGGCTTACGGTATATACTACACTATATATTACCTTGCATTGTAGGAGCAAGCAAGCACCTTGTCTTAGCAGCTCCGTGGGATCCGGCGTTTCAACGACAGCCCGCCGATTTTCCCAAAACAGTGGAGCCCGAGCCCGAGTCCCGTTCTCAGATAGGTCAGCCAGGCCGGCGCCTTGTTTTAGTGTGTGTTTTGCTGGTCCCCGAATCCGACGGACCTGTCATTTTGGCTATCAACATCTTATCATATAGCGCGGGATAATATGTGCTCTAGCTCGGAGGACCTTAATCTTTGATGACCGGTCGCGCAAAACTCGAGAGATCTAGCTGAGCAGTTCCATGCTGTCTTAGAGTTCTATGAAATATCGAAGGCTATTATATCAAAGCCGGTAACCAAGGCGGTAGATATGGTATATATTAGATAGTTAGCCAATGCCTATACAATATTCTTCGCAATACACAATAAAGACTATACATTTCTTGAGAGAAGTGGGCACGTTTATTTATTTATACATGTGTTTTTTAATTTCTTATTTATATCAACGCCGCTGTGCCAAACGCACCAGCAAACATAGCAGCCACAGAGACAAAGCTCGAGACCGATAGTAGGGAGATGCCAGTAATACCGTGGCCAGACGTGCAGCCACCTCCCATCCTCGCACCCAGCGTAAGCAAGACGCCTCCGAGGACCAGCCTCGTAGTCTCAATATTCACGCTGGGGAGTAATTGGGGAAGGGGGCTCACCAGCGAAAGCCCCAGAGCCCCAACTATCATCCCCGTAACAGCGGCAATGGAGCTGTAAGATTTGGGCTTACCGTCTCCACCTCCTCTTAGCAACCACGAAATGTAATCTCCAAACTCCTCAAATGATGCGGATGTTCCCAGCAGCGTCTTCCGAGTCAAAGCGGAGAAGAGCTGAGCGCCTGCGACCAAGAAGCCACCAAGCACCGGACCAACGAGGCCCTGCGTCTTCACAAGCCGAAGGGCAGATATTGTAGCGACGGCTCCAGCAAACATAACTTCAACGCCGATGAGGGCTACAGTCTGGCTTGTCCTGAGCGCTCCGTGGATGGTCAGATTCTCAGGCTTCGGGGGTGCTTGTCGGCGTTTCGATTTTAGCGATGCCAGAGCAGAACGAAGGAAACCAGACCAGATAATACCGCCAAGTATAGAGCCCCCGAGTGTGTAGATACCCGAATGCACGCCGGCCCCAACCTGCACAAATACAGTTCCCGGACAGGAGCCGGCAAGCGTCATCCCGATTCCGAGCAAACACCCTCCGATAATGTTACCGTCGAGAGGCCCGAAGAGACCCAGGGATGAGTAGCCGCGGGGTTTGGCGTGTATGTAGCCTAATTTCTGGCATAGCGTGACGACGAGCCTGGATATTCATCGGATGGTTAATAGAGTGATTTAAGCTCCCTATTACTATATGGATGATGGTATATATGAGATAAACAAATAAAAAGGAAGCAAAACGTCTGATCAAATCGATATAAAAAGGAATACTCGACGAGATGCCAAAAAGATCACTTGCGGAATAATTTCCATCTTTTACTTACGTGCTTGCCGCAGATCCTGTCAGAAATGTCTGAACCATGTGCCAGTTCTCGAGTTTCATCTGAGAGAGGATGACGGTTGGCTGGTATATGCCCGTAGCGGCCAGCGCAGAGCCAAAGGCGGCCCCCGAAAGGAAAGAGCCAAACATCGAAGCTGGTTTAGGGTATGCCTTGCTTTCTCGATTCGTTGGCTCGTTCAGTCGTTGTAAATCTAGCTTTGGAGATAGATAATGATGATCTTTTTGCACCCTTCAGCGATAATGGTGTCTTTTCTTTCGCCCGTCCAGTCTGTGACTTATATCCCAAATAGGTAAAAGGCTTGCTTTTATATCCTTATGTGTTTGAGCCTAAGGTTTTCGGGGACCAATTCCCCCGTCACTTACGGGTGGATAGCGAGGGAGCTTTGTCAGAGTCGCCGCGAGATAACTAGGTCCAGGGCAGGCGACAGCATAATCAAGGGCATCCCTCCGTCGAGACGAAACGAAAAGCCGTCTTATTCCTCATGGTGGGGTCCACATTGCGAATATGGCGATTAAAGTAGTTTGGACCCTTTGGGTCAAGCGTGCTCCTTTGTTCGTAGTACGGCAACCCTACACTAATAGTTGAAGAGTTATGACGCATAGAAGGACTCTAGGACGAAGGCTAATTAATACCTAAAAGTTAGGACTTGTAACAAGGTTTTTTCTCTTTCTTTCTAGATTTGCCGGCTTGGCCGGGATGCTCGCTAGTGTGGACTAGGTAAGGGGAGGGTCGCCGAACTTCATCCCAGTGCACCCAGAAACCCCCGAACACCCTTTCCTAGTAATTAACTGGTCCCGCGTCTGTTATCGATGTAAAACCCGCCTTGGCCTCGGGGGAAATAATGCTTTTACTATTATGTAGGGGTGTATACGTCGAAGCCTAAGCCCAAATCTATAATGGTGGTTTCTAGGTAATAATCCCACACAAGTCCTTCTCCCGATTCTACTACCTGTCCAATTGACCTTTAACATCGCGAAATGTCAGGCCTTCACTATCCGTACGAAAGAAATAACGGTGACAGTACCGGTCCGGAATAATATGCAGCTGTCCATGGCAACTTGAATCCCCTTGTAAGATTGGGTTTGGCTGTGCTATCCGGCATTACTTAGATTGATATGTAGCTCGTTAACCGTTTCGAACATTTCGAGAAGAAAAAATAACTTTATACACGTGGATATGCGATTCTAGAAGAGTTGGTACTTCTAGAATCAGTCTAGAGCGAGATGTCGCTTCTTCAGATCGGGGGCAATGTAGCCCTACAACCGATTTACCCATATTTCTATGCGGACGCCTCAAAAATAACGGTGTCACATAAGCTTGTGTGATGGTATTCAATATTGGCACAAACACACACAAGCACCCATGGGACTCTGAATCTTGGTTCTGTTATAACGTTCTCCATTATGGTTCCCTTGGCTGCGGCGTATAGGAGATGGGATGCGTTGTTCGGGGTATCACGCATAAAAAAGAAATTGCTTGGGAAAAAAATATGGAACTCCAGACGATCGGGATTGATTGATTGCTTTAGGTATCTATTCGAAACGCCTCGAATTTTTCGAATTTTTTTCAATCATTGTAA
Source organism: Xylaria digitata (assembly GCA_022495195.1). Classification (NCBI taxonomy): domain Eukaryota; kingdom Fungi; phylum Ascomycota; class Sordariomycetes; order Xylariales; family Xylariaceae; genus Xylaria; species Xylaria digitata. The sequence goes on along the minus strand of MU376964.1, from coordinate 62,913 downwards.
TTAGATTACTCGCCGAAACCCCACGTGGTGGAGGACGGCGACTATCATGACTAGGTCAGGTTACTAAAGTTAGGCCCGGTGAGCTCGGCATCCCCCCTCCGCTATCTATTATAGGTACGCCACTATTACATAGTAGGTAAAATCTACAGCCGCACAAGCCTCACCCGCTTTAACCGTGTAGGTATGGTACACTTAAATTACCTACCTACCTCCCTCTAGTTCCCTCGTTTAATCTTGCTCTTTACGATGTCAGACGCTTCTGAAACTCGCTCCTATACGCCAGAACCCTGTGGTCGGCGATGTCTGGTAGGCTAGTTGTTAGTCGGGTGGGATTCCACTCACTTGCTTCCGGGGTAATTTGGGGAACGACAAACATTCTCGGGACCGGCCAAACAAAGCCCAGATGCGTGATGATAGGTTGCGATTTTCAAGGGGGGGATTGAGAGAGGATGGAGGACGCAGCACCACCATTGCGTCGTGGCCGAATCTTGGATTGTTTGAATATTTTGACCGTGACCTTCATATACTAATCATTGAATTTTTTTGGAGTTGTTTTCCTATTTTTTTCCTCTTCCAATAACACTTGTAGAACCTGTTGGTGCGTTTGCTCGTGAGCACAAAGTGGGGGACCTCAATCTACTTGCTTGCTTGGTACCACCATCTCAAGGGAGTATTCAAAGCAAACGCAGATAGGTGCGTCATGTATACCAGATAGATATGATATCGGCAATGCCGCATTGAATGGCACTGTTTGTTAAAGAATAGTGAGAGTACTAAAATGTATTGTAGGTATTGTAAACTTGTCATGCCCGATCGGGAAATGCCGTGGCTGTCCAGCCTGCGCCCTGTGTAGCTAGGTCTTAATACTAAAGATGGAGCGAATTACCATATTCAGACATCGGCATGTTGCCAGAGTGGTTAATGGGTGAGACTTGAATTCAGATGAATTAAGCCATCTCATGACTTCGGTCGCGTAGGTTCAAATCCTGCACATGTCGTCCTTTTTTTCTTTTTTTTTTTCCCATCCACTATGCAATACTAGAATACTAGAATGCACAGCGTAATGCTAGGAACATGCAAGGTACTTTCTTTTTTTAATATTCACATACATTGTCTACTACCTTCGTACTCGAAGGCTATCTTATGTTTGAAGGCATCTACAGATGTGTATATATAAGGTCTAACCAACATGCCCATTAATACGTGCTATCCGAACCCCCTGTTTAAGGCACTAAAGGTTAATATAGTATCTCTGGTTGTTTGATTCGCTTTAGGGTGATCTGGACCCTGTGTAGAGAAACTTTGGGGCGGGAATCTAATATGGTTGATATTTAACCGCGAAATATATCGCCGTAAGCACCTCTTTAAAAAAAAAAATGAAACGAAAGACAGTACTTAGTAGACCTAATGATGTAAATTTATTTCTACACATATATATCAACACAGGCCCATGGTCTAACATGGAAATACGGTTCTCTCTGAGCAAGTATCGTTTCAATCGTCCTAAGTTTTGGTTTAACATGCCCATAACACCACGCCAGTTCACTAGCCGGCTTCCAATGTGTAATTTTTCTCCTTTCCCGAGATACTTTCATTCCCTTCTATTATATACTCGGTATTTGGGAGGTAAATGCGGTCTGCATTCACATTATCAAGTATCGACCGTTAGAGTCTTCAATTCCGACTTGCCTTACCCATTCCGGGTAACCTAGTAACTATGTCTTATACCGAAGCAAGGGCTAAAGTATCTGTATTCCAACACTAAGGCATTGGATGTTTCTTCTATGAACTCTAAGGCTATTAGATACCAGTGCGTATGCCAATTTCCAACTCCCTATCTGGAGTGTGGCGTGAACGGACAATTAGGGTGATAGAAAACCTACCGCCCTGATGAATATATCAGTTCTCTTCGAAAGACCCAGAAAAAATCAAGAACCTCAAATAAGAGAGCCATTCCATATTCTTTAGACATATGACATACCATAGAACACCAGGACGAACCTACTCTTAAATCCCAGTAGAAATGCTCCCCATCTACAACTTCGCGCTCTCCCTCTCATCAGGCGAGATCTCAATAACAAGCTTCCCAAACTGCTTCCCCTCGCGGATCTCCTCGTACAGCTCCTCGATCTCCTTCATATTATCCAGGCCCTTGACAACGCGGCTCACGACGGGGCGGATCTTATGCTCCCTCACGAACGCGACCATGTCGCTGAATTCCCGGCGCGACCCCATCGTCGAGCCGCGGAGCTCGATGTTCTTCATCACCGCCGGCATGAGCCAGTCCATCTTGGGCGCGACCGTCATGCCGTAGCTCGACACGACGCCGCCGGGCTTGAGAATGCGTATTACGCGCGCCACTACATTGCATCACCAGGGGTTAGTCATTGCTGGCATAATTCATTGCAACTTCGGACCTGAGGGAGATAATCCGATTTTTCACTCTAAGGTGATCCTTTCTATGCTAAAGGCTGGGATGAAGGACGAGAAGGGAAAATAAACTTGAGGAATCGCTTACTGATGTCACCGCCGGCGCCGTCGACAACGGCGTCGAGGTAAGGGCGGGATTTCGGTAGGAGAGCCGCGAGCTGCTTCTCCCAGTCCGCATCGCGATATGACACGCCGCCCTTAGCGCCGAGGTCCTTCGCGCGCTCGAGCTTCGCCGGCGACGCGGATGTGACGTAAGTATTGCACCCCAGCGCGACGGCGAACTGCAGCACGGCGAGCGCGACGCCGCCGCCGATGCCGGTGACGAGGATGTTGCGGCCGGGGAGGGCGTTACCGCTCTTGGTCATGAGCGCGCGCCAAGCCGTCAGGCCCACGAGCGGGAGGGCGGCCGCCTCGGCCGTCGAGAGGTACTCCGGTGCGACCTCGACCTCGCCCTCCGGGACGACGACGTAGTCCTGCGCCGCGCCGCAATTGGTGTTTGTGTGCCCGCCAATGGTGAAGAATGTCCCCTCGGGCCCCTCCAGGGCGGAATCCCAGCCTCGGGACGGCGTCAGGAGTACCCGCTTGCCGACGAGCGAGGACCCTGTCTTGGTGTCTGGCCCCGCGGACTCTACGATGCCGCATCCATCGCCGAGAAGTGGGTGCTCGAATGAAATCCCGGGATACAGGTGTTGCCGCTGGAAGTGGTCCCTGTGGTTCAGCGCTGCGGCTTGTAGGCGGATGAGCAGCTCGCCGGGCCCGGCGGTGGGTTTGGGGTTGTGGTTAAGCTGGAGGCTGGATATGGCAGCGGTGAGCGAATGATCGATCGTATATTAAATTCAATAACCTCTGGGGAAAAAAAAAGATGTCATAAACTAAAGAGTACCGGATGGGTGAATGAGATATCAAATTCATGAATCCTGAATTATAAATAAATAAAGAATCACCTACGGGTAATATACTTGGCCGGGCTTGCCGGGGACTTTCTTGAGTGTGAGAGATCGAGACATGATGACGAGAATGGGAACAGAGATCGGGTTTCTTCACAATTTTTACTCCTTTGATTCAATTCAACCCAACTCGGCTCATTGACGAATTCCTAGATGCGTTTTAGGTTTTATACATGAGACACAGATGCTCATATATTTGTTGACCGACTTACTGTGGTTCCCCGCGTCCGGGGATGCGCCCAAAGGTCTCAGGTAGGTAGTCGGTATATCGAATGTCCCCTATCAACCAACCCCCACTAAAAGTGCCTCGGCTTGCCGGCAATGGAAACTACACCGGACACCGTGAACCGAGATTCGTCATTATCAACAGATGCTGCTGACTATACGGCGGGATTCTTATTTTTGAGATCTAATTATACGCAGCACCGTTACACTTTAGTGTTCTTCTTCGTCTTTTTTTTTTTTTCTTTAATACGAGAATTTTTCAACTCGTAAATCCGCTCACTTCAGTGAAGGGAAGAGAAAAGAAGACGATAGTTTGACCTTCCAAGGCGTGAGGGAACTGCTATTGAATCGTTACGAATATGAAGAATGGGAAGAGACCATTTTTACAGCTTCAATTTCGTAATTGGTCTGATACGTTAGTCTCAACTACCATGTGGGTTGGCTTCTCTCAAAGCCAATGCACTCGATTGTCGATGTTGTTCAATATAGTACAGGTGACACTGATTGCCTAACTCAATCTCTGCAACCAAGGCGGCTTGTTACTCCCTACGGAGTCTCGGACATCGGAATGCCTGTCAGGAGCTTCGCAAGCGGCCTTTTTTCTGATCCTGATCCTGGCCCTGACCCTGACCCTGACCTGCCATTCCGCCTTGCTACCCAGCGAACCCAGCTTCTATTCCTTACAAAGGCCAGTAGAATGGTTCCTGCCTCGCCCGAACGCCGATCTCGTGTCCCGTCATTATATGGATGGCCATTATCAAACCCTGGTCATTATGACGTGTATGTTAAGGTACCTGAGGAAACCTGCATATCGTTCAGTCATCGCCCCCTAGATCCCCCGTCTTTGTAGTAGATGATAGGCTAATGGCAATCTTCTTTGGGCCCCCTCCGGAGTCTCGGACGCCACCCACTACCTTCTTCTTCCGCAACGGGCTCAAAGTATTAGCTGATGCATTGCTTCCTGCTGATGTACTATTTCGACGCTTGTGCTGGACCATTTTACTGAGATCGTCTTCCTCGTCCTCTTCGCGGCGACGCTTCTCCGATACTCGTTCTGGTGGCGGTACGGCCGCGATTGGGCTTTCATTTGCCCTCTTGGTTCTCACTTCTGGCTTGTCCTCATCACCTGAGATTGCGCCCGCCTCGACGTTTTCGTCTAATTCTTCGTCTGAGGCATAATCAACTAAGAGCTTGGCACTTTGTGATTCGCCATTCGTGGGCAATGATCGGTCGCCAGGCTTTGCTTGCAAGTCTTCTTCATCATCTGAAGTGTTCCAGTACTCTTCCTGGGCTTCATCCATCGTCAAGTGCTCCATGGGGTTCCTGAGTGGAGGTGGTCTGTTACGCCTGCGCTCACGAGAAGCGTCTTCTTCAGACTCCATAAAGTAATCCATATTGGCCGTGAATCCAGATGTTTGATCGTACCTAATGATCAAAGTCCTGAAAAGCTCCATGTATGATAGACTTTGCAACTTTTCTCGGCAATTCTCCACCAGGTGCTTTACAAGCTCTTTGATATTTTCTTTTTTAACATGCTCAAAAAGTTCCAAGCATGCGGAACTTATCAAGTTATCACGTGGCAAAGTTTTGATGAGTAAGTCGAGTACCGGTTCAATAACCCTTTTCTCCGACAAATGCTTGATATAAAACTCATCCTGCGAGCCGACAAGTTGACGGAGGAAACGGACGGCAACTGTACAATATTAATAAACTAGCACAGAAAAACGCAAGGCGGACAGACTAACCAAGTTTCAGAAACTTTTCCGGTGACTGTAATAGCTGAGTGACACGCGGAACAATATTATTGGTCAAGACGAAAAACTTGCTACGATGCTGGTGCTGTCGGATAAAAAAGCATAGGATCTCAACTAGGTAGCTAAAAGCAGATGCTTCGACGTTGGTAAATTCCATAGTGGTTCGGTCTTGCAAAGCGAGAAGAGGCTGAAAAAGCTTGACGGCTGATTTGTCGTAGAAAAGGGTGAGGAATTGGTCTTGCTGAGGATCGGGGCCTTGAGGCAATCTAGCCCGGGCCGCATACTCCCCGTTAGCCTTTGCAAATGCTTCCGCCTGCATTGGGGGGCCTTGATCAAGGAGTATCTTCAGAGTATCTGAGATCTGTGATTTGACACCCAAATCGGTCTCGACAAGTAAGAGGTCGATGAGAGTGTCGGTTAATGGAGGCTGCTTTTCGTGTATTTGACGATATATCGTCTGGCGAATCATTTGGGGATCGTGATCGATCATGGATACTAGAATGTCCGTTGCGCCAACGCGAACCGCCACGTCATTGTGCTTGAGGCCAAAATGGATGACCTGGAGAAGGCCGTGAGCGATGAAATTATTGTAAAGTGTCTGTCGAGCAGGTGGTTGAAGATTCTTCGCAATGGCACAGCACTGTTGAATAAAAAGCACAGCCTCTTTTTTCCGCGTCGGGTCTTGGCTAGACTTGAAGATATTGAACAGCTCGCCTAAGAAAGGCGAATTGGCCTGGACGTGCGTCACTATATCAACCTGGTTGAAGAAAATTAGCGAGTTTAGCACCGAGAAGGTGTTATCATCTAGGATGCGAGCAAGCACAACATCCTTCAAGTATTGAAGCCGATAGGTCTGGTGAATCTTCTTAAGAATGTCCTGATCCTCAATGCGCACAACCTCTCGAAATCTGCCTTCGCCCTGTAACCATTGGCGGTGATTTGCCTTGTGACTAGGAAAGTCTGGGTCGTATTCCAAGGCACCGACAACACCAATTACACACGGGTCCGATACGGCATTTTCTATAATGACCGTGTCGTTGAGGAGAATAATAACCTTCATGATATTACAGAGTCGGTGCAAATCAGCAAGACTTTCGAGATCTTCGGCGTCGGATACAATGGGTATGAGCTTGTGAATGTAATTTTCCGCAATGACATATTTAGTCAGTGCGTCCCGGCCAGTAACCGAACTACTCATCATGCGCATCTGTGACTCGATTTCGGCGAGGTTGGCCATCGTGACGTCGGGGAGACTGATCGGATTAGCCATGTCCATAGCTAGGTCATCCGACAGGTTGTCATCTAGAAGGATATTAATCTCCTGTTTCAACGGAACTATGTGCGATAGCGCGCACCTTGGTTATTTGTAGGGTTGTACTGCTGCTGTATACTATTAATGAATTTCCTATATTGCCTGTTAGCTGTTGGATGTTCATCATGGTGACCAAGAAAAACTAACCAGATCATAGCGCAACCTTCAGCTTCCTGAAAGCTGAGTGCCATGTCGACGCCATTGGTAGGTTCGGTCCAGACGATGAGGGTTTCTACGGCAGTTGCAAATCAGTCTCTTAGTTGCGGGGAAACCATGATACTCAATTGGTAGCAAACCTTGTTGTTTGTGAAACCCATCCTCCTTGCAAATTCGAGTTTTGAGCAAGGTGCGTTCGGGATGGTCCTCGGACTCAACAATCACCTGTGCATCTCGCTGATGGCCATCTTCGGACTGCGCAAACGATCAAGCTAGTCAGTGATGCGAACGGGGCGATGCGACGCGCGAAAGGCGGAGAACGGAGAGTAAAGAGCAAAGATAGTAGGACGGGAAGGCTTACAGGATTGAAGGTGGCTGTACAGAAGCCCGTGCCGCGATCAAACCAGTCATTGTTACGTAGCTCATAGACCTTGACTCGTCTCCGATCCGTCGACGGATGAGGCACAGGCTGTGCCGCCATCGTCAACGGGTATTCGGAGTCGACCTCAACTCCCAGACGGTTGTATTGCAAAAGCTCGGGCGCGAGATCAAGGTGTTGCTGAAGGGACAGCTCAGTATCGGAGTGACTGAGGAGAGTGAGGGCCGCCACGTTTCCTCAGAGTCGGCGCGCTATTCGGCCGGGCGCGCGCACACGACGAACAGTGCGACAGCGTGGGTGTGTCGTGAATATGGAAGGGAAGACTAGGCTAAATGAGGGGATGCGAGCGCGGCGACGATAACGCGACAGCGAAGTGGGCCGACGAGATCGGGGGGTGATGGATCAGGTCGACGTAGACTAGAGGGGGCGGAGGGAGCGAGATGGAGTGATGTCGGGTCGTGCGCTGCACGAGGTCGGTGTGTGTTGTATTGCGGCGGACAGGGCAATGTCTAATCTCTCAATTACGGCCCCGGGATTTGTTAAGCCATCCGAGTCAGAATAAGGTTACGGTAGGAGACGGGAGGCAGCAGATGGAGCGTGTGGCCCGTGACTCGTGGGAAGGCTGATAGCGCGCGCGGCAGAGGAGGAGGACGGTCGATGTGATGTGAGGTGAGGTGAGAGAGAATGAGGCGAAAAGCCCCGACAAGGTCGATAGGTTAGGTCGCGATGAACGACCCGCCCTGTCTACCTATCTACACTAGGTAGTCTATAGTACAGTACCTACTTAGGACCTAAGGATGTACCTAGGTCGGACGGCCGGGGGGCGCTGATGTGCTGCTGGGGCCGATTTTAGGTCTGTGCTATACTTGATCGTATGGGGGGCTGTAAGGGACTGTAGGCAGTGACTCAGCGGTTGACAGGCCCTGCAGGGTCCACCACCTGGCACTTGTCCTTACAGTACCACTAAGTCACTAACTAACTATTTAGGTACTTCAGTTCCTAACTTAGGTAGGCTTAGCCTCTTAGGTACTTGATGGGAGAGACCAGGCAGAATTCGGTCTAGATTAGCTCCCCAGTTGTACTACTAGTATGTACCAAGGTACCCTACCTGAGCGGTAGACACACGTCCACTCATCCAGGTTCTGTTACAGGGTGTTACCTATCCTTTGGGAGGGAGGATTAAGGGACATCAATCACCAACCTGGAAATTTGGCAATGTGGCAAAGTGACGTAGACTGGAGTGGGTGCATGACCCTTTCGTACGACAAGAACTAGAGCAATTGGATGTCTACTACTCATCGAGTAAGTAGCACGATTACAGAGCGACACGCATCCGCACAATAACGAACGAGAGAGGCGAATAACACTCCATCTTGAGCAGTGCTCGAGTAACGAAATAGCGCGCCGAGGCACTGCGAAGTGACCCGAGTGTTATGACGATTTGGTGGGATGGCGAGATAACAGCCAAGACTATTGCTGAACAGCCGATGCGACACTAAAAACAGTTAACCCGGGAAACAAGCGAAAAACGGGCGCGCGGGCCACCTCGGTTCAATTCAGACATGCATGGAGCATGGAGATCGTTTCCAAAAACAATACCGTCATATCCACTGCTTAATACGCCAAGTACCTATTCATAAACAAGAGTGACTTCTCGGCTTGTGTATGACAAGGCAGTGAAAAAGGTATCAAATATTATGATTGGGTGTACATATAAATACCATTTTCTTGAAAAAAGATTGTCGCCATTTCAATGTTTCTTGCTGCAGACCCTGTTCGGCAACAAAGGCTCCCGTCAAAACTTTCACATCCATGTCGCTCATTAAAACTTGCTGGCTACATATCCATATACGTACATTCGCTCTGGATTGGCAGCGGCTCTCGTCTACTGGCTACTGACGTTAGCGGATGATTACACTAGATAGCCACGGCGCGCATCGCGAGATCTTAGCGTCGGCAATGCGCATCATCCTAGCACTGGCACGTGCCCTCCCTATGTACACTTATTAATTACATGTATTTGACCAAGGTACCTCCTTTCGAGGTAACGTAAGCATAATTAATACTATCCCAAGCATAATATCTCGCTTTGATCAATTTGAAAATCTCAACTCAAAATGATGTGGAGTAGTAGTGTGCATATAGATGGTGCTTACGAGGTGATGTCTGTACTTTAAGAATCAAGTCTGCAAATGGGATATACGAGACATTGGCGAGATTACACGTACATAATGTTCATATGTATATACTTGTATGTAATCAATTCGTGATTTAAATCAAGGAGTGACTTCTATACTCGGATAAGAAGACACTTCTACGATCGGTTAGGTTGTGTTCAGGTCTAACAATACCGAGACTAGCTCCAAGACATAGGCATCAACTACCGTAGCCTCGGGTGTCAAGAAAGACAATCCACATTGTTCAGGTCTTGGCTTTACCAATATAATAATTGGTTTTGCCTGTTCCGTATAAGCTAGAATCTAGTACTCTAATACCCCTCATACTATACAATCGTGCTCTCGATAACAGTTGTAATTGATATCGACCATCTCCCAACTCGTTTTGCTTCCTTATTTAGCTCATGGACTGTCAGAGTTGGCGTCAAGGCCGGTAAATACACCATCGCTTTCATCCTACTTTGGTAAATTGGCCGTGTCAGATAATGCAAGTATCCTGGGAGTATAGCCAGCTTGATACAGACTACCCGAGTTCATTGTCCGCCTATAGGCCCCGGAATAGTTGTGTTCGGTAAAAGAAAATAAGTGTTTCCCATCAATGGCGTGACACCGGGTAATATATCGGCAATATTAGGAGAGAGGCCGCCTACAGTTTGTATCGAAGCGATGTCAATACACTCTAATCCATCAAATTTGGGTTGTATTGGTATAAAATTTAATTTGCATAGGGTCGATGCCCTGGATAAGGGGGGAAGGGGATGTAATCTTATAGATATGGACATGAAAAATTGATCTTTTCTCGGAAGCACGCCGCATGAGTCCTATTGAAATGTTAGGTCAGTCGTTACAGGCACAGCCGTTGAGGTGGGAATGAGAATTAAAACCACCTAGGAAAACCAGGGACCAAATAAACCATCATAGGCACACGGGGCATACGTTCTATAACATCTGGTCAGGGCCTTGGGAGGAGATGTAATGAATACTTGTTGTTACTCAAAGAGACCTAACACTGACTACTAGTAACATATTTCTTAGGTAAAAAGCACCTTTCTTATCCTATATGGTGTGACACGTCAGGGATTTTGAAACTGAGAAGAGTGGGATTTCTCACGATTGTAGTATATGTAATGACCATTGACGCCTAATGCTACAGGCCCTCGCTATACTCGGTTGATATTTTCTGTTCTCTCTTTGATAACGATTAAACGGGCCTCAGGAATAGTCCCGTCGACGTGGGATAGTCGTCCTGTTCAAGTTTGTAATATGGTGCCTGTCACGATTCCTTTAGACCACACCTACACACACATATATATAAGCGGTTGTAGACAATAGAGTACCCGAATTGGTAGTTTCTACTCTTAGTGGTGTGTGGGTCGGGACTGTGTCCTATTCCGTGACGGTGTCTAGCTACAGTAGGGAGATTGGCGAAAATAGAAACATTACTAGAAACTCGTGTGAATATTGGTCTGTCTTTCGACTTTGATAATTCCTAACTGTCGGATCCTCGTAGTGAGCTCACCAGCATGTGATGTAATAAAATTCAAAGCAGTGCCGGTTGTTTCTGGTAGCTGGATTCACCCAACAGATTCAGGGGAAGAAGCAAGCGTCATAACTATTAATAGACGGGAAAGGCCGTGTAGTAAAACGTATTTCAGTGCCTACCTCTAGAAGGAGATGAACTAGTGCTAGGCAGGAAACTCTGTGTCTGTTGATGAGGTGTGTTCTGGAGAGATTTTCATGCTATGTGATGAGGGCGGGATGGGCTAAACGTATTGGTGATATTGAATGTGATAAGCCATCGGGCGGTAAAACCCCCTAAGTGTTCGTCGGTGAAAAATCCCACTTCCATCTCGCACTCCCTTGCGAGGAGGGGTCCAAGATGCTAACCGACAAGATAAAGAGTATGTCGCGGGGGCGCATGATGAGGATATAGAGAAAATTGGCTTTAGGAAACAGTGAGCTGACTAATGGGTGCATAATTGGAACTGCCCTGCAGGTTGTCGTAGGCTACGATCCGAAATTTTGATAATATCCTGTCTTGCTCTCGTATGTAAACTGACGTAGTGCATGATAATTCATGCCGTCCCCGGCAGAACCGATGTGCTTCGTGTCTTGTTGATCAGATAAAGGCCGAATACTCTCGAACCGCAACGTGGTACAGATATTTTGTTGACCGTATAGGGTATCCCGAAAGAACATCACCCGGTTTTCCATCTACACAACATATCCCAATAAGGAAATGGGACTCAGGCGCGTTGATAACTTGATCGTCGACTCTCAGGCAACCAAGTTAAGGGTTGTACCTATGTCGGCATGACCGCTTATCTCATCCAACAATTTTTCATCTTTAGGCTTAGTGGGTCGAGCCGAATCGGAAGATGCGATTGATGGCAATAGGTTGGGATATGTTGCGGCTCTTATCCACGCTATTTACGCCAATCATCCGACTCGAATTAACACCAAGCCATCCGACTGTCGCGTAACATATGCAGTGACCACATCACTGCCTTAGCTGCTTGGACCTGCAGCCCAGGAACCATTATCCCAGCTTCCCGGTTGGACTATGAAGGCGTTTATGTTGAAGAACAACGGCCGCATCTATGGTCCTGCTCATATCCGGTATGGTTAATCCTCGTGCTCCTCTTTTACGGAATGATATCATTCATGAAGACGTAGAACCCTGGCCTTCATATGCAAAACTCCTGCGTACTCGGTAGTAATCGAGAGACGGGCATACTTCCGCCTGCAAGATAGGGAGCCGCCGAAATAAGATCGGTGAAGGTTGGTGTGGATAGTGCCGGCTCATCCTCAGCACTGTGATAGAGAATAGATAGCCCTAGGATAGATAGATGAGTAACCAATAAGGCATCCATCGTATTACCGTACCACATACACACACTACCGGGTAGTTGTCGACGCCAGATGTGGAGACTATGGCGGAAAGTGAGCTGAAGTTCTGATAGATAAGAGCTAGGGCGGTACTAAAATTGTTAGCTGGTCTTACTATAGTATGATACGACAACTTCTAGATAGGCACATTAGGTGGTGAGTTCAGCCGAAAGTCAACATCCTTTATAGATGGGGGGAGCTTGGCCGAAGTTAAAAAAACCCCCCAAAAATAACCAACAAAACCCATCCTTGTAAGGCTTTAACCTCTGGCGTCGGCTAGTAGTCGATCCGTGGATCTGGATCTACTATAAGCATAGTAGGTAGTAGCTAACTCTCTGTGTGCTGATTCTAGTGTAGTGTACCCAGGCTGACTGAAACCCTGTCTAGGCGATAGTAAGAGCGTGTGCTATAGATCATGTACACTACTATGGAGGTTAGGCTGGTTTTACCTCTCTAGGTACTATACTATACTAGGGCCAATAGGCATTTGCATCGGTGAAATTATGCAAATCCTCACCGCGACTCTGACATGCAGAGTTCAGATAGCAGAATTCAACCCCGACGAAACGGTGAATAGGATGATCAAGAAGATACGGAGTTCTATTAATATGATGGTCGCAATGACCAGGGGCGCCTAGGTATCTATTGTAGTATAGATATCTACATAATGCACAGGATTCGGTATTGTACCTAGGTAATTTCTTGCTCGTTCCACATCAGACATTGTATTGTACATATACCTACATATATCTACAATATAGCAATTAAAAACGATCATCCAGAATTCAAACTAATCTGGCTCGATACGACGGTACTAAGTGACTTGTCAACGCTCTAAAAAATTAACTACATTACAATATCTACCTATGCAGTACATACATAGTAGTAGTACTTGTTACTCTGTATGCACACTAGATAAACCTTCGACTTCTTCCTTGTCGACCCGCGACTCCGGGACGCCCTAGTTCATCGCTGAAATCAAGGAACAGGGGACATGTCCAATCATCTCGTGTCGCTCATCAACACTATCTGCATCTACACTACTTTTCAAGGGCGACCTGCGTGGCTACTCAACAGTACACTAGTGTGGCAATGAATAATACCCAAGATGTCAGCTCCTGTCTAGCGGACATAAGAATAAATGGTACACGAGTATCTAAACGGACGGACGATTGGTTACGACTTGGCCAACGTACGGTACATGTATCGCGTATTTCCTTTAACCTGCGTCATACACGATACTAGACCTGTGGAAGAGACGAGACCCGGCCTGAGCTGGGGTGCTCTATTATGTACGGTTCCATGTAGTGTAGGCGGTGTTGTAGGTTGCAGATAGTAGGCAGGCATTGATCTAACGGTTCTTGCTTCCCTCTCACCCCTCTCCCCCTCCCTGATCCTCATAAGGATGATAACCTTGTCGTGGATGATGATGTCCTGGTGAGGATCACTGCTGCTGCATGGAACAGGCGTTGGCAGGCAACCAACCAAGCCACCTCAACAGTGGAATGTGCTAAACAGCCCTAGAGATGGACAACCTACTATACTGTCTCACTTGTCCATATGTGCAGCGTGTGTCATGCGGCAGCGCAGGCCGGGACAAACTACTGGGCGACCAACCGCCAGGGTTACTCCTGGTCGGAAAGGGGGCAATACGAGAGCCAGGGCAGACGAGACCCAGGGACCATGCATGCTTACAACTGCCTAACGGTTATAGTGTTACCTAGACTGTGCTGAAGGTACCTGGTTCTCGTCTAGCTGGTCTCTACTAGCGGAGCGGGCCGATGATTGCCATGATAGCGAGGCCGGTTTATTGTTACCTGTACCTGTGACCTACGGTACATTGTGTATTTCTGTACTGTACATCGACTACACTACTATGTACCTTATCATGTAGGTAGGTCGAGTAAGACAATACCTGCCTGCTTGTATGCAGATAATTTTCGAGGTTGATGATATCGGGGGCAATGATCCTCGTCTTTTTAATTCCCTCTTTCTTTTTTTTTCGCATTCTCGTGTGGTTCCATCTGTCTACCTGGCCCAATGGTGTTGTGCGAAATGCGTTAGAAGCGCCGCCGAAGGAGTTAGGAATGGATCTACTGCTGCTACTACTATACTACCGCCGTACCTCGTACCGGTAGTGTACTGCTCGTACTATGTAGTGTAGTGCACCAGTCCGTTGCAGGTGGGTTACGGGCCGGCTTGGTCGGCAGGTTTCTTGTCTGGTTCGTCCCCCATCTGAATCAGCCGCACTGTCCGCTCAAAAAACCCGATAGTGACCCCCAAAAGGACACCCAAGATACAACTACTCGAGGTAGGTACTTTCATAGGTACCTCGGTCCACTAGTGCCCAAGCGGCCCAAGCCTGCAGACACCAAGATCAATCAGCTCGTGTCTGCCCGCGTACGGCATAGGCATAGGCTAGTACAGGGTGGCGGTACCTAGGTACTGCTTAGGTACTGCTTAGGTTGCTTAGGTTCATTCCATTAATCCCATTAATCCTAATTAAGGAAATCATAGCGGGCGCCACCAGCGCATGACACTAGCGAGGACGTCTCTATCTGCCAGCTTTCTGGGCTCCACGATCTCGTCTCGTCTAGCCTCGCAAGCTGTTTACTCACTTGTCACATCAAAACTTTCCGAACTTCTGACGGTTCATTGAAATGTAGTGTACATAAAACCAACCCCCTTCTCTTCTTTCTTGACCAGATTCCAGTCTCCAATACCCCAATCTCCAAATCTAGACAAAACGAGAACGACGATACAGTTTTTGCTGCCCTTCCTTAGCTAATACGACTCCAGTCAGCACGTCTAGTTAAGCATACCTCGGCTTTCTCTCTCTCTCTCCTTCCCTGTCCCTCTCTCTATCGCCCCCCCTTTCAACGCTGACGTCTTTCGTTATTCTCATTCCTCTCCATCTATCTATCTGTCCCCTAATCAATCCACACCGCAATATCATCCCGTCACGCGTCTGCTTTCATACGTGTCACTGTGCCATACCAGTTGGCTACTCTTGGCCTGAGGCAATTAGGTGAATAGGCTCTGGGACATTCCCTGTTCATTAGCTCATTACCGTGCGCTAGCTGTTCAATCCGAACTGGGCCGAGCTATTGTGCCCGGGAGGAGCTGACGCTGGGAAACCTGGTGTTTCCCCGAGGCCCTTTGGAACTCACCAACCAATATACATAATGTCAGTCTTTTCGATAATCAAGCGCGGGCGGGCACAGGCCAAGGAGCATAGCGCCAAGCAAGCCGACAAAGATAAGGCGGAATCTGTCAAACTTCCTTACAAACATGTACCGACACATGCGGCAACCGATGCTATAGCCACTGCCCCCTCTTCCTGGAAGCAGGACGATAGATCAAAGATCAGAGAACAGAACCGGAGGAGAAGTGCCATGATGGCCAGCGGCTCGAGCCATGGCGGACTGCCGCGTGTTGGAAGCTCTCTAGCCTATGTTTCGTATCCTTCTGTCTACGCAAATCCTGTTGCCCCACTCCCCAAGAATTATAGCTATAGTAGTATACCAAGCTCATGGCGTGAAAGGATGGCTAGCACACCGGAGGCTTCGGAAGGGGTAGACTACTTCAGTGATCCCAGAGATTATAAGGGAAAGGGAAAGGAGATAGTGCCATCGTTTGTCGTGGGTACAGGCGGTACGGCGAGTCCAATGTTATCTTCCGGTCGGACTAGCCCGTTGTCAAGTAGAGGTAATTAGTTCACGTCTAGGAGCCTCTCTCGGATGGCTAATAGCGGAGCAGCAGTCCCTGTAAATGTCGGTATCGGTGTAGCTGTCGGGATAAACGTGGAGAACTCAAGCGGGTCTGATGAAGAGAGGGAAATGAGACAGCAGGTTATGAACAACGCTCCTTACAATCCTGAGCCCAGACCTCCGCCTTCGCGCGATAGCTCTACCACTGGTGAACGTCTACATCGTCTCCACCCTGCTCACGCGCGAAAAGTGTCAGAATCCCGTGCCCTCCCTAACTCTGATCGGCATTATCCTCCGGCCGCAAGAAGTACCAACTTCTCGGCACCTCGTCCAGCGGCTCGCCGCTTTAATAGTTTGGACTTACCCACGCCGCCTGTCCCCGGGCAGGTCTACGGCCACACGCCGTCTTCAGCGGCTTCATCAGTCACCTCGATTGGTATGGCGATCTCGACCGCCCCTACCTCTCCCCACTCGACTCCGCCGCCCTCGACCATCGGAGATATGACCGCTTCGGAGCCACACCTTTTCCAATTCCCAACTGTTGATAGGGCTTCGTCTGGGATGCATCCACGAAAGGCTTTATTTAGCGGGTATCGAAGAACATCTAGCGACACTGTTCGGCTACCCTCTAATGAGTCTCGCGGGCGACCCCCACCGCAAGCCCCTTCGACTAGGGGCAGACGACTTTCTAAATCGAAACCCCGTCAGTCTAGTGAAACTGAGCGGATCGCAAGCGTCAATAGAATTCCTGTGGAGTCGGTACCTATGACGAAGCCGACTCCAATACAGACCGAAGCTATGATTCATGAGTTGAATCAACTAGAATGGAAGACACCATATAGTCTCTATGACCATAGCCTTACCTCAAAGCAGAAACACACTAGAGGGAAGTTGAGCAAGGATCGCCCTTTGAACAGAGATCGTGCGGATAATTCGCAGACCAGCACAAAACCTCGTTGGTCTTTGTTTAGCCGACGAAATTCTATCACAGGGGCTTAGTACTCATTAATGCTTCATATACATATGCATGGTCGCTTTTTAGAGTGTCATCTCTTTTGTTACTCATGGAGGATAGCCCTTGGAATTGGATGCACTTTGGATTTCCACGATACGATACCAGCATGATAGCGCTAATAAGCTTGCCATAGAGCATTCTTATCACCTCCCATCACGACCTTATTCTCCCATTCTGAGAGTGCAGCTCTCGTTTGGAGATATTTGGATCACCCACTGTTGATTATTACACACAGGTATATACTTAGTAGCAAGCAGTTCAGCAAAGAGGGGCTCTCTATTTATTGGATGGAACTTTTTTATGAACGCTTGTTCATGGAATCTACAAATTTGGAAGCTGAGGAATCAAGCAGACTTCAGGTAGAGACCAAACAATTCAGATGCCCTGAATCTCCAGCCACAATGAACGGCTGCCTCTGCCACAACAGAGCTTTACACACTATTTTCAAACGGACCTATTTATGAGGTGGTGACGCGTATCATGAGGTGCTTGCGAATATGGTCCTGGAAAGGGTTGGGGAGAGCCATTCGCTAGTGCCGAACCCACAAAACTACTTAAGTTGGGTATGTAGATGACGCACCAACGGAGACTAACTCTTCTGGGACGAGCACACTCGTTCTAGATCACAGATTCGGGCACGCTAACCAATGTGCACTCCTGATTGAGTTCCTGGATAGAATCTGGGCTGCACTTCAGGCAACCGATAAGAGGTTTGTTCTGGGCCCTTGGACACGTGGTTCGTGTGCGATACTCACTCCTCTGTCGTTTGTACCGGACCCAAAAGCCCTGGTTCTACCCTGGAGTGGTGAGCTGACAAGCTAGGCGTATCGCAATCGAAGTTGTACAGGCCTTCATAACTACTCGGGGGCTATCATATATACTCAGTGGATCTTAGATGGGGCTATCCGGGTAGTGCCGAGTTGCTGGAGCTAATCATTGCCAAAGGAAGTACCTAAACACTATCTGACAACCTTGGGACCTTACGCAGTATAGTACCTCTAGTAGAGGCAATTATGATCATGACAAGTGTTGAATCTCTTCACTCCGGCGGCGTGGGTGGCGGCCCTGTAATACATGATATCTGCCTATTTTCATGTTGCACAGGACAAGGCATTTATCGTATGAAATTTGAACCTCCTCCCTCGTGGGTTATCAACGCGCGGGGTTCTTGGCTCTGCGGAAATTGCAGGCACACAACTGGCAATAGTCCTTGGAGCTTTTGCTAGCTTTGCAGTCTTCTAAATATAAGATTGTACATGTCTTTCAGCTAGCTTGTGGACTATCGATTGAAGTCTCGGCGCCACAATCGCATTCAACAATGCCGGGTCTGGATTCGAACGCCTCATCACGTTCTCCTCCGTTATGCCGCCGACTGGGTATGGGTTACCGAGGAGCTAAAATAGCTCGTACAACTAGCCTTGGATTAGTGAAAACGACTTAACCATTCTGGGTTTATGAATTCTCCAACGGGATGCCTGGACATTCGGTACGTGTAGATGCGACCAAATTCGAATCTTAGCCACGCTCGCCACCATTACAACTTCATATTCTCTATGTGAGCACATGATCGTTGACATATGATCTCCAGCCTTTTCTCAATTGATCCCCTGGGAGCTGGCCGACATTTGAAATCACTTATCTGCCTTAGCCCTTGTGCTCCGGCTGGTCTAGAAATGTACCTAGTAGCTATTGCATCACCACTATTAGCTTGCGATCAGTATGTCGTAATATGTTGCGACATGTAACACGCTAGGTTCGTTAATCTAATACAATTCCCTATGACACGAGCTTATCTGTTCACGTGAGGTTGCCTTTGTCCACGGTTTCAAGATGTTTACTCTGTCATCTCGAGAGGCGAGAAACCGTTTCAGTGACATCGAGTAATCAGATAACTAACTACCTAATGCGGACTACTGCAGTGGTGGAACGAAACCTCGTCCCTGTGCGAATCCCCTGGACCCACGAACATGATCTCTGGCAGGGATCCCTAACCCTTGACGAGCAGCTGAAGCTATTTTCAGGCGTGTCCAGCCACACCATTATTAGCGTAATCATTAGCAATGCCACCCAACAAACGCCGAATACTTCACTGCGCGTTGCTTTTGATCATAAGACTTCAACAAGCAAGATAGTAGGTAGGCAGTCTCGGGATAATACAGTGATGACTCTAACACGGTGGCCTCCATCATGGCCGAATGCATGAGAGAACGCGGTTCCCGCGTAGTCGGAAGAAGCCGCGTCTTCAACATTCCGCACTTTGACATTTCTAGCCGGAACGAAAAGGGGGTAGGTAATTAATAATACTATGGTAGAGTCATCTCGGTTGCAAACGCGTAACCCCCAGCGATGCATAGTTGTAAGGTGTAACACCCAACAAGAGAGCTGATTGATCAATAAATGTACAGTAGTAGCTCCTATTCCTCATACTCGTCAGTCTGATGTGTAACAGCCACTATATGAGGCGATGGCGTCTTCGGTACCGTTGCTTATCATGGACCCCCACGACATGGCTGCCTCGTTGTGTATCTTGGGTGTTCTTCCCGCCGAGAGAACCCGGGTGACTCAAGTCTCCTAATGCTGTGTTACTCGTGAAAACCCCGGGGAAAAAAGTCCTAGCCGTACGGTGGCGTGGAGGTACAGGAGAACTTCTGCCGTTGGAAATGTCAGGGGTTGTGATCCCCGGGGACCCGGAGCCCTCCCGGGTGCTTAAACATGTCTCAGTACTCGATGCGGTATTAGAAGATGCTACACTAATATCAGAGCACAACAGGTCATGACTTATGGCCCCATGCAGATACGCACCACCGTATTTGATGCAGGATTGCACTTCGCCCTTGTTACTGGATAGCGGCTGGCCTCTTATCGCGTCATTTTATACCCTCCTAAGCCTCGACTATGCACTACAGCCGGTTTACAACGTCGCATGAAGACCGATTGGTGTCCCAGCACAGAGCTTGAAGCGGTACTAGATGATGCACGAAAACGCCTCAACACAAGAGCCAAGGCGCCCTTTTATTATTTTTTTCTAGGTTGTGGAATGAAACGCTGTGCACGTTGGAAAAGTGACACGTCACATGGGAGATTCGATATATAGAGACGTATACTACCATCCACGGCAGATTGAGCGTTGCAGTGATTCCGTCGCACACGAGAGAGCAAGTTTGAATTGAGCTGTTGAACTGCAGATCACGGAAGAAGAAAAGAAAAAAGAGAGAGAGAGAAGCCCGAATGCTCGTGACGGTAAAGTTTCCTGTCCAAGTAAGTACCGCGTCTTGAGTGTGGTGGATTGTTGACAATGACGAGCTGCAGGTCTGAAGAGGAGGGGTATCTACGCAGTACAATCTGGTGTGTGGTACCTACTTGCCTTGGGAGGTATCGTCGCGTCCTTTACGTTCGCGCAGCGACGTGGTCTAGCGACTTACGGGAACAGCAGCAGCAACGCATGTCGCGTCTCGTTGCTCCGTAATATGATTGAAGTTATGACAGTAGGAGGAAGACGACGATAGCCAAGAACCCGTCCGGACAAGAAGCGAGCGATTGGAACGGAAGTGAACATTGTATCCGGGTACTGCGTTCAAGATTGGCAATCATCTCACTCTACAAGCTCTTGTAGATCATCATGGATTCATCCCGCAGACTGATCGTCCAGATGTCGGGGCCGCCGGGATCGGGGAAAAGTACGCTGGCAAGGCTTCTCGCACGCTCCATCGATGGCGTGGTGATTAACCACGACCTCATCAAAGCCTTCTTCCTCGACTCTAGCTTCACCTTTCAGGACTCGGCAAGGCTTACGTACCGGCTGGACTGGGCGCTGGCGGAAGATATGATCCAACAAGGACGCAGCGTCGTCGTCGACAGTGTATGCAACTATGAGGAAGTCCTAGCGCGAGGCACCACGCTAGCGGAGAGGTATGGCTATTCATATTGGTATGTCGAGTGCAGAATCGAGGACCAAGAAGTGCTGGACCACAGGGTACACGCTCGAGCGCCGTTGCGAAGCCAACGCACCGGCGTAAACGAGCCGCCCCCTGATTCTATCATTGATATCACGGGCGCAGGCGAAGACAGTGCCGCGCTCTTTAGGAAATGGATGGATCCGCGTCGTCCAAACCACACTGATGTGCTCATTATCGTGGACTCGACCCGCGGTCCGGAGGAATACCTGAAGGCCGTAATAACACGATTTGGGACCCAATCTGGCGAACAATCCCAGGGCCATGCTGAGAATCACCCAGTGTATAGTGGAAACGGCCATCATAGCCCGTAATCGAGCTGCGCAGCAGCTAAGACATAACCCGGAAAAGCTCAAGGTAGACTGGCTAGAGCAAAAACATTACACGGAGTCCCTCGCTAATCTACTGCACATATCAGAGGATTGTTTTCGCTTTCTCTATGTGGATGAGGGAATTGGTTACCGGGACGTTTATTTATAGGCTTATTTATCAGTATTAATAATTGATCAAATTTGCAATATTCAATATTGTCGATGTAGCATGTCCCATAAATCCAAATCCCCACGAACCAAGCGATACAGGCCCCGCCACACACACGCACATGGTGAAATACTATATAACCGCAGTTTAAGATGCCAAAACCTTAATCGTAGTCGCCACGCTCGGCACGCCCGCCGAATTAATCGCGAACAGCATCCAATACCCAGGGACCAAGACGCCCGGGTCCGAGGGAAGAGAAACGACAGACGCAAGCCCTAGCACGCTCAAGGCAGCCAGCGGGACGCGCCGCTGGTCCGTGTTAACAGTGTGCGTTGCGGAGCCATACCTCACAAGCGAGAAGGACGCCACACTCTGCGCCGTCGTAACGGTCAGCAAGGCACCAGGGAGGACTTGTGTGGCTGACACGGAACTAATGACGGGTCGCGCGGCGCGTGAGCCGTCAGCGTTGAACAGGTACGGCGGCGAGAAGACCTGCAGGTCGAAGTGATTCTGCGCGCAGCCCGTGCCGCAGAGCCCGCCGCCGCCCGCGACGACCGTCGCATCAGGGAGGAGCAGCGCGATGCTGTGATAGGTGCGCGGCACAGCAATCGAGGCCATCGTGCGCCACGTGTTCGTCTTTGGATCGAACAGTTCCGCCGGTAATGCGGGCGTCGTGTCGGTGAAGGGGATAGGGTACGACTGCCCACCGACGATCAGCACGGTCCCGTCTGGTAGGACGACGCCGTTGGCGAAAGCACGCGCGTATGCCATGTTCGGCAGCTTCGTGACGGTCGCCGCGGCGCCGACGTTGCCGAGCTTGATCAGGTGGGCGTTGGGCGTGGCGTTCGAGTCCTGGTACGACGGCGAGCCGCCGGCTGATAGGATCGAGCCGCTCACGGCATCGAACATGACGGCATTGCCACACACTGCGATGGCTCGAATTAGTCGTTACATTACTAATTTGAGCGTGATTCGGGGAATTTCTGAGACATGAATATAGGCTAAACAGGGGTCTCCATAGTCTCGGGTCCGGCCGAATTGAGAAGATGTCTCAGGCGATGACTTACTTGCGTCTCCATCTGCAGCGCGGGTTCCGGCAGCCGTGTACGACCCGGACCCGCTGACATTGTACCAATTCATCCGCTTGCTCGGCCCGGCCTGGAACACCGAGTTGCCCTTGTACGCGAAAAGCCAGGCGTGGTTGTCGGCGCGGTAAACGCCCTGGGCGTCGGCCGTGAGCATGGGCGCCACGACGGCGCCCGGGAGCGACGTCCATTTATCCGTCGCCGACGAGTAGATCTCGCCGTTCTTCCCGCCTTGGCCGCCGCTCCACGACCCGCCGATGGTGAAGACGCGGCCGTCGCCTACGGTCACGCTCGATTGGTAGCCGCGCGCGATGATCATCTGCGCTGCGCTCGTCCACCCCGCGTTGGCCGGGTTGTATGCGCTTGTGTTCTTGCTGTCGTTGCCGCCTGTCACTATAATGCGGCCGTTGGCGTCTAGGGAGATACCGGGGCAGAACATATCGTCTTTGGGTATATCAGCTCTCTGTTATTCTGAGGATAGACTATTTATGAACATAAGGGGTATGGGCGTTCAGTAAAGAGTGAGAGTACCCTATGCTATCGAGGAAAGGGGGAAACAGGATGTCGAACTAATGACTTACGGTGAGTTTCCGTGACGGTACGTTGCGTCACTGTTTGAGAAGAAGGAGTCCAAAGCGCCGTCAATGTTTGGCCCGTACCGCCGCCGAAGAGGTCCGGTCGGTATGCACTCCACTACAACTTAAGAGTCAATGCCACTTCTCACAAGAAATAGGATTTGCACTTTACAGTTACATGCATGGTGCCCTCAAGACCTAGGCATATGTTGCAGGCTCGATAGGTATTACAGAGGAAAGAGCAGAAGAGCTCGGGGGAGGGGACTCACGAAGACCACGTTCCCTTGTGCAGACAGGGCGCCGGCTGCAGCGACAATGGGTAACACTACGGTCGATTCCCAACGCCCCTGACTGGTAGGAGGCGGCACAAAATTAGAAGCGTCAAGGTTGACGTTTGGGCTGTATACATTAAGCTCCGCTATGCTCGACCACGGATTATTGGCCCCTTGTGCTTCCGTCTGGGCAGTGATGCGGACATATCGAGCAGTCGTATTCGAGAAGAAGGTAGACTTGGTAGTCTTGTCGTTCAGCCATGCGCCAAACTGCACTGGGCTGCTCCAAGTAGTCCCATCGTTGCTTAGGGTGACTGTATGCTGGCCTATATTCCCGTTCGAGCTTCCGTCTTGCCGTGGCTGATATGAGACGCCATTGATGACGTAGCTCTTCTTCATGTCTAGTTGGATGTAGTGTGGCAGTGGCGCAATGGTTGGGCTATAGGCTGTGTGCCAGAACGTGCTACTGTTCCCGTCTATGGCCTTAGCAGCTTCGTTTCCGGGCTGGAAACTATCTGCCGTGACAGTCCATCCTGTACGAGGAATGGCCGCCGCCCACGGGAATTGGGCAGACGCTAGAGAGAAGAAGACCTGAATAGTCCCAAGGTAAAGCAGCCAAGGGCTGCGGCGAGTAAGATAGGAATTCATCATAACAGAGAGTTCCTATAGCGAATGAGTCTATCGTCTAGTCTACTCGAACATCCTGAGTGATTGCCGGCGTCTCTGATTTTATAGATATCCGCACGAGCCCTCCCGTGCTCCTCCTTTCCCTTCCCTGTTTCCATCCTTGCATGTTCACCATCACCCATCTCTTAGTGAATCGAGAGGCCACTCGAGGCTGTGAGGAGAATCCACTCTAGATTCGGAAAGCTTTCTTAGCACGGGTGCCTTATTGTTCAGCTGCTCGGACCCAGCTAATCACAACCCTGGCTTCAGCTAGGTTCAATCAGCCACAACGGTCTCCGTACCACTGGCCTCTGCGGTCCTACCCAATATAACGCAATTCACGAATCTAGTCTCCCGTCGATCTACAATATATAATTACGAGGATCGACAGGGCTATCGATTTTCTCCGAAAGCAAGTTCGCTTAGCGCTTTAGACCATTACGAGTCAGACGCATATTTCTCTTGTTTATGATGCATGTCAGACCATCGACAAATGAAACGTCTTAGTCGGAAAGACCGGTTACCCACTGAGCACACCACCAATACCTACAGTAGCGCATGAGGAACTACCTACATACGCTATACTAGACTTACCGTGTAGGTAACAGCTCCATATGATGTTATCAAGCAAATGGCGCACGTCTCTGGGTGGGTTCGCGATATACTAGTATATGGACTTGTCTTAGGATTATGGGGATTTCGGTAATCGAATGCCGGCTAGATGCATGTATTGGATAAAATACCGGGGCCACTACCGCTGGGAATAACGAGCCATTGGGCTCTGCATAAAAGAATTACTTGTGTGGCTGGGAATGTGGCTAGTTAGTATGGCTAGAAATTTCTTATATCTGAGGTATCCGGCAATGCAGGGTTGCGTATATTTAACGGAAACTTGAACGTGTCTGGCCTGAGTCTGAACCCCGGAAATTCGATAGCCATGTGCAGCTTTTCTGTAAGCCGGTAATTGGGCAATTTTGGTTTTCGCCGGATTTCTTTCTATCTTCTAATAGTTAGCTAAAACCAGCGACGCCCCATATGACGTTAACTAAGATGTAAAACCGATGATGATTATATAAGTTATAAGGTAGGTAAGTGTTAAAATCGGAATAACGATATCCCGCTAGAGAATACCCTGACGCTACATAAATCAAACGTAGCCTCTTTATACTATCCAGTCGGACAGATCACCCACGTACGGCCCGCAATAACACGCCCTGTTAATTGGCAAATGATCACTGGGAAGAAATATAATGAGGAATTTGCTAAGAGAATTAAAACATGACCAATACCGCTAAAGCACCCAATCAGAACCAGGCTGCGTTAAATATGCATTTATCTGCGAAAAGAGCAGCGGGGGGATCTAAATCGACACAACTATAATTGATTTTGCGTCTCACGAAACAAGAACCATGTGATTTCTCTGTAGTCAGTCATGTGTCTAACGCAGGGGCCGAATAACTAAACATCTAGGGTATCAGAGCCCCTGTGAGAAAAGAAGGCTGGGGGGTAGGGGACAAGTCCTAAGATCAGGGCACCAGGAAAGACCAAGGCAATGTGAATTAGAAAGTAAATGGATGAGGTAAAAAGAGGTAGCACTAACTTTCAGCAAGTCGTTGACCACCTTACGAGATGTGTCCTACACAAGAATTATACTACCACCGTGCTGGAATGCGAAACGCTCGTGCTCTTGGACCTTTGTTCGCTGGTCAACACGGACCCAAGGTGTTCCGTCGCTAACTTGCCGGCGACACTTGCAGATTGGTCCGCGAATACGGAGTCAACAAGACCTTGCGCCATCGAAATCGTTTAGAGATATCCTTGATACCCAGACATCCAGAACATCAATATTGGCTACTAGCGAAGTTATACTCACGGAAGACGAGGATAAAATTGATTCCCAAGACCACGAAGGAGCAAATCCCGGTTCATCAGTGTTAGTTGAATGCTGCTCTATACCCTTTCCAGGCTCCGTATCTTGAGATCAAAGTAGTGAGGAAGGCAGACCGTCCTTCCACATAAACTCTCTGTCAATTTCTTTGGATTACGGACATCTACCTTGAAAGTATTCTTCACGCTCTTGTCCCCACATCACCTATCGGGACCATCAGCATCATCAGCCGCAGGAGCAGGACTAAATACAACGGGATCGTCTGAGAGAATAATTCCCGTAAGTGTGGCCAACCTTTGCCGTTGAAGCGATATTTTGCTCTTGCTTCTATATCGGCTTTCTATGAAGGTAGCGACTTTTAATGCTAAGACTGCCTACAGAAGATAGCGTGGCTCTTGAATTCAAGTCCTACGACCGCCAAATTAGTAGTCGGGTGTCACCGACGAATTCTTGGTGTCGTACGTTTTGTTGTTTTTGCGTTCCCTTTTTTTTTGAGACGAGAGGGGACGGGCGACCAGACCCCCCCTGAAAAGACACAGCAGTCCTAAGAGGAGTAGACACTGAGTCAGGAACCTAACGCGCGCCTCAAGGCAGTAATCTGGCATCTGCAGTCGCAATGTGTATCTAGAATTATATAGCGGGCAGCTAGCCACGTCTTGATGCCACTTCAGGAGATTTGGCAGGCTGCAACGCAGTAAACCCGCACGGCGTTAAATATCATCAATCAATCAATCAAATGCGGTACGGCTCAGTTGGTGAAATTCTGCACGCAGTCTTGGGACGCGTTTGTGCCAACATGTCAAGGCGGGTAAGTATCAGTCTGACCAACACGTAGTATGCCACTCTGCACATACGGGCGGTCAAAGGTTGTTTTTCACCCTGCCGTTTCATCTGGCAAACTCATGAATGTGTTTTTATAGGTACGTGACAGGATGAACTTGGCGCAAATTCATGTCTATTTACTAAATATAAGACATATCTATTGTGATTTGAGTAGGGAGCTATAGTGATTTGATGTGATAGCGCTAGCTTTGAGCCTAGTTCTCAAATCTTTGATAGGATATCCTAAAATTAAATCTATACACAACACAATATGTGAAAGAGGTAGTATAAGTCAGGTTAATTACCTTTAAAGCTCATTGATAAGGTAGTAATATTAGTTTGAATAGTATATATTTCGGTCGCCTGCTCTAATTCATGAAGATTAGTACCTGGGTGCTAAGAGGGAGGTAGTCTCTCGACTAAGCAGCGCAGCTCTGGCTAGCTTTAACTGCTCAGACACCTACTCATAAAGTACAAAAACGGCATAGACCGAACAAGAAAAAAAAGAGTAAATAAGCGAAGAAGAAAAAAATAGAAAAGCCTGCGTCTTGTCAAAGAACAACTATCAGTTGAAATGCCATCAAGATTACCATGCCCGACTCAACAACCGGCGTCACAATTTCTAGTAGCGGCCTCGCAAGCTCCCTATTATTCCATGGTCTTGCACATTACGCACACCTAGATGTGCGCGTCTTAGAATCAACCGAGACTTCCACAGAGGCGGGCGCAGAAATTGGGCTTGCCCGCAATGCTCTGGCCGCCCTTGACCTCATTGGCCTTTCGGCCACGCAGTGTCTCAAGGGGCCAGCGCCGTTCCTCTCTGAGGCGTTCGTTTCATGTTAGCTCAAGGAGAGCACCAGGGCAGCATGATTGACGCGGAGAATAGTGAGTCGCAAGGGAAACGCGTGACAGGCCTATATCGTGCGCAAGATTATTGATTCGAATGCCGTGCCGCGGAATACGAGCTAGTAGGCCGTTATGGCGTTAAAACCATTTGCAGAAGAAGAAGCCAGCCTCGGTGTTACAGAGAAGTAGATTTCTAACAGATCCTAGCAAGTAAAAATTGGTTAAATAATAAACCAAACAATCTCCTATATAAATAGCATTGTTTTTTATTATATTATAGCTTAGAATTTAGACTTTAGATTATCTAAATAGACTCGGGCGGAAATGCCGATAGAAGCAGAAAGCGGTATTTCCTACTATCACACTACTGGCAAAGAGTTACAACGTTATCAAATCGAGCGCGTCGCTGTTTACAGTCTTCATATACTTATAGTTAGGACTGTACCATAAGTTTACATACTCTTTACTTCTATCATTGAAGAGAGAGCTATACCAACTCTCTAGTGTAGCTTTATTCAAGGCATTTTTAGTTATCTAGCCTAGGCTGCGCCTACTAGACTATGTGTGTTGACTCATGCTGAGTAGTCCGAGACACATGTGTCATTATACGGCCGCTGATACCAAAAATAACTATTGCTACACAGAAGGAATACCTCCTCTAAATCTCACCAACGTCTTAGGTTGATGTCCTATGGGGGTAGCCGATGTACTATGGTACCGTAATGTAGCTTCTCTGGAATAAAGAAGGAGTAGTATATTGCCATTAGATACCAGCTATTACAAAACTCCGTATTATAACACCTATTCATAATACAACTCGCCAAAGCCTAGTATAAGTTACGGGAAACGACGAGTATGCATTATTGCGCAAAAAGCCTGGAGTGACTAAATTAGCGATTCCGGCTACTTAAAAAAGCACCTTGGTTTTAGAGGGTGTGATAGCTCTAAAGCACATGAGCCTATTAAATGGCGAGGTGGGGATACAAAACCTTACGCTTCTATCCCAAAGAGCTCTGCCTTAATCATGGCTGATTAACTAGGATTACTCCCTGGCGTCCAATCGCAAGAAACTGCCATTTCGGTCTCGATTACTACGTTGCCCCTCATGATGTATTTAAAATTTATAGAGTGTTGGTAAGATATTCGGGCGGCGTGGCTTAGGCTCTTACTCAGCGGGATGTTATATATCCCTCTGGCCCCTCCGACCGGCTCTAGAGTGATCTTGTGTGCTATGATTGCTAGTATTCTGGAGCACCCCTTTCTCGGCCGCCGATACTGCTCGGAACTTTTTCAAACTCCTAATCAAAATGCCTTTCTCGCTAGGCGGAATTCAGGTCGTTGTGGTGATTTTCATTTTAACCCCTTTTTCGATTGCTGCACTTGGTCTCCGGCTGTGGTCGAGGTCTATCAAGAATGCATCTCTTGCCTTCAACGATTACATGGCTATTCTAGCACTTATTTTCGCCATTGCCGAAAGTACTTGCTGTGTTATTGGTACCACTTTTGCAATCTCTTTCTCAAATTTGTAACCTTTACTAACACAAGCCAGACGCCTTCGCGGGGGTATTGGGGGTTCATGTTAGCGATATTGTGGCGACTAACCCTTCGCTGCTCCAACTTTATTCGAAGGTTTGTTTCCGACAGATAGAAGAATCCAGAAATGTATAAGTAACCGCGAATAATAGCTTACCGTGCCTGGTGTGATACTATGGGCCGCGGCAAACACCTGCGTCAGATTATCGATACTCTCTTTATATACGATTTTGTTTCCTAATCGTAGGTTCCGTTATATTTGCTACGGGGCCGTGGCTATTTCAGTCGGTTTTTTCATCGTTGTCTTTCTAGAAGCCTTCTTGCTTTGCACACCAGTTGAATTCAATTGGGACAAAAGTATTCCCGGGGGCGTATGCAACCAAAGTACGGCTTTCTTCGTTTCTGGGATATTGAATCTTATCATCGACGCTTTTATAGTCGTTCTGCCGATGCCGATGCTATTCAAGTTGCAGCTACCCTTATTCAAAAAGCTGGGTATTGTAGTCATGTTCAGCCTAGGAGCAGTGTGAGTATCCCCAACTAGTTTCGGTAGGTATTAAGACTAAGTTATGCGCCATAGTATATGTATTATCTCTCTGTTCCGAATAATATCACTTCAAGAATGGAACTTGGAAGATGCTACCTTTGGCTCTCCTCAGGTTTCTATTTATTCGGCAGTAGAGCCAACACTTGGAGTTATTAATGCTTGTCTCCCAACCATTAAACCCGCTCTATATAAATTAAGTGGAAGGGGGGTCTATGGTGTGCCAGAGAGCGATCTTAAGGACAACAGGAAGTCTGATTCAGACAAGAATCAACAAAACCCGATAGTACTAGGGAGGAATTCCAGCCGATTCCGTCACTTCGAAGATGAGATACCTCTCACCTCTATCCGGACGGACAATCAAGTCTGAAGCAGCAGCGAGAGAGAAAAGCAATTACAGTCATTCGAGCCTAGGAAGTTCAAAGTCCGCAATCCAGACAACGACACGAGACACCGAACGATCGGAATTTTAGATCAGTTCCCATTTCTCAGAATGAATTACGCCGCAAGATACTAGCGTTACTAGAGGGTAGCCGGCACCCCCAGGGCGTTATAACAAGAGCTGGCCAGGTAGAGCCCGGAGCAACAGATTTGAATACCCTTAAGGTGCCAAAGCTCGTTTTACTATTCGAATAGTCTCCGGAGATAGCATGAGAATGCTAGGCCTACGTGCGAGCTGCCGACCAGTCGGTAACTATTTTGAAGCGGACCGTTCTATCCTAATTCATTTGTGTTTATCTTACACCTGAATCAAGGGCTGAATCGCTAAACAGAGAAATCTGAGACTCTTAGGAATCCCATGATACGTACCAATACTCACCGGGGTTGATATCATGAGTATGACAGTGCATATGGTAGGCGGTTATATTAGAGATGATATGGGTATGAGTGCCCAAGGTCTCTTAATTTAGGTGGGTCTCAGTCGTTAATGAAATCGAGCCCTAGAGCATTCACAGCTAACTAGCTGCGATCTACCTATACCCTACTTCTCTTCACTCCGTACCCAAATCGCCAAACATACGTAGACCCAGTGTCTTGTGTGTGGAAAGAAACAGGAATAACAACTTCACTTTATCCCCCACTTTTTAAAATACAACAAATAATGCAATAACACACTCTAATCGCCGTATTCCCCTACCAGTGAATGCCCTCATGTCAAGTAAAATCGATATTGCGGTTGACCGTTAAGAACTACTTCTATTATGGCACTCCTCATACGGCCAAGCCTAAATTCAAGGCGAGGAAACAGTCCCGGATGTGAAGAATTGATACTACTATTACTTGTTATACCCCCAAAGCAAACAAGGGACTTTACACAGCAGAGATAACCAGTTCATCTAGCATAGACTCTTACAAAATAACGGGTACCCCATATCTAAGGGTCTGATACTACCGCCTCACGTATTACAAGATTGATAGGGCGCCAACCTAGCTAAGGGCAGCATAGCCTCCTACCTTGAACTGAGAAAGAAAATGCTACGTGGGTTTGATGAGTACATTGAAAATCCCATTCGTTCGTCCCAATGGGATACCGCCTACACCGCCTCCTATGCAAACATCCCGCAACCAGTTCTAAAAAGACGAACCTAAAGCACAAGGCACGGAAGTCCTGGGGAGAGTGGACACGGAGCCACGACCTAACGCGCTCATGAAGTAGAAAGTTGGCTTCTGAAGCCACTATATGTATCTAGAATTATATAGTGGACAGCTCGCCACGCCCCTGGTGCTCTTGCGGAGGCCCGGACTAACTGCAAAGCAGTTATAGTTCCACGAGGTTAAACAATTTCATCCACCCATCCATCCATTCATTCATTCCTATACCTCCTCAAGGAAGAGCAAGCTATAGTTTTAATCCTCTGCTAGTATTACCCTTTCCCCTTGGGTATTTGATATGTCTGTTTCTCACTTTGTCTTCGTGCCTCTTAAAATATCCAAATTCTAATAGAATCCATTCACAACTGCCAATATGTCTACAGCAGCAACCTCTACTTAGAGGGAGCTACGGTGGCGATGACTAAAGTTGGGTCTTGGGTGGTGATTTAGGCAACGAACATGAGGGTTATTTTCCCACTATGTTACCTTATTTCTCCTCGATTCTATTAATATTACAAAACAAACAGCTGAACCGTCCCCCGTCCACAGTGGCTACATACAATTTCATCAATATTTCAAATTAGCATTTAAGAACTGCAATGCAGTGAGCCCAATAACCCCGCTGAAGCGTGGGCCTCCACAGTCTTCATTCAAGAGTGCTTTATCTGGGCTATGAACGAAATGGTAAGAATCGATGGCACTCTATTCCAAATTATACGTGAAAAACTTTTCTTTTTCTTTTCGACTAAAAGCTATCTAAAGGCGAGCTCCCGAAGCTGCGGCAGACGCCACCCAGGAACTACTTTAGAAGCTATATACACTTTAGGAAAGGATTAACTACAGGAGGCTATAAAAAAGTATGGACTTTTGGAAGGAAAATGAAAAAGGTCAAAAAAGAATAGGCGTTATCCAGAATAATTCCTACTATGGTTGCTGTTCAGTAAAACGGACTTATCTCGCCTCACGGTTCACCGCCTCATTATACACGACTAGGTACGTCTTATACTCCTGCACCGCAGCAACATACTACTACCGCCTTTTTTCCCCCTCTCGTAGCATAGCGTGTAAGAAACTTAACAGGTAACTGGCCTGCAACAATACTGGCCTTTAAAAGCTTTAGACATAGGTAAAAAAAAAAGCTGCTAATTTTTGTTTTCTGCACTGTTGGCTAGGTACCGCCCTCAAAAAGAAAAGGAAGGATAGAGCGAAATAGCTAAGGCTAAATCTACGTACTAGAGTTGTTAGATGGGTATCTGTACTTAGTTGTAGTAAAGTGTAATCCTTGAGCCTAGCACACCCGCATGCCTGTAGAGAGGCTCTGTGGAAAGTCGCCACGCAGCCCCTCCCGGCGTCAAACACAACAGCAACAACAAGTCCATTCCACGCTAACTGCGGGTAGGTCATACTCGAATGGAACGAGCTGAGATTCCTGTTAGTTAGGCATATTAGACGACTGGAAGCATTTGTTTCAGGTTGGGCCTTGGAAAGCCGCACCCGCGAGGCCGCCGGACCGTTCGGCGCTTAAGCGGAAGACCTAGATCGTGAGAAGGCATGGGTTTGGATCCTGTGGCTTAACCGAACCGCGCGAAAAGGCGTTCTTGAGGCTCCAGGGAACAAATCTCCGAATCTATTCTCTCTTCATAAGAGGGTTAATTGCCGATTTCCAATCGGAAGCTGCATTATAGTCGGCATGTTTCTGGCCCGGGGTGGTTTATCCACTTTGTAATTTTTTTCTTAGTTATGTAAGTAATGGCTGAGCTGTTTCAATGCGGTTTATTGTTGGTTTTGCGCTCTGCAGCTGTGCATATTCGACAAGTATCACCTTCTACTTCTGGATGTGGCTTTCAGCTACCGACTTGTAGATAGTACCTCCTAGTGTAGGTGCTTGTAGGCACTTGTGAGTAGGTATATATAACACGATTATTTCCGCTCTAAGACATCTCATCACAGGGCTTTTTTTACTCAAGGCTCATCTACCATAATTACTTTGACCAGTCATGAAAATTGACCTGGATGAGTTGCTAGCGGCTCCGATTAGCCCAACTTCTGCAACCCCTACCATGACCCCCTCAAGAACTAGAAAAAAACTTCGCAAGGTTTATCAGAAGCGTCTGGGTTTACCAGAGTGGGCCAGGGCGACGCCGTCCCAAGCTAATAGACCAGACCGCACGAACAATCGCCCAGTGCGCCCAGAGCAAGACGACGATTTCGAACAAACCCATGACTCTCGCTTTAAAATCTCTACGCCTTCACGGGATAGAGATGACTATGATCCTTTCCAGAGGAATCACGGCTCTCGATCGCCGCCATCTACACCAAAACGACCCGGCCCTCGACCGGGGCCTTTGACTCCGTGGTCCGCGCCCGGACGCCTGGAACCCATTCGCACAAGATACCTAAACAGCTCATCAGACGGTGTTGACGACAAAATCATACAGGAGCTCAAAAGGGGTCTATCTAAGGACCAATTGGACAAGGAGAAGTTAGGAACCGTCTATCTGTTCAAGGTAGTGTTCGTTGGTGACCCTGACCGAACAATCTTGAAGATAGGCCACACGGCCGGGACAGAGCGGGGCAGGATGAAGGAGATCGGCTCTAAGTGCAAGCACCTATCGATGGAAGGAGAGGCAGTCCCCGAGGGTCGATCTATACCCTTTTTTAAACGGGCTGAGAGATTGGCGCACGCTCACTTGCGTGATCACCTTTATAACCCCACGTGCAAGTGTCGGACGGCACACAGGGAGTACTTCGACGTGGATACGACGAGCTCTCAGGCCGCGGTCAGACTATGGAGCACATTCTGTGAATCAAACCCGTACGATGCCGGCGGGAACTTGCGGCCGTTCTGGGAACATCGTCTACGACAGGTAAAGAAGTTGCCATATTGGGGCGACCAGGCACCCGAGGGTCTGAGCGAACTAGAGAGCCGACAGAAACGGTGGGAGGCATTTGCTAACCCGAAATGGTTTGAGGAATATTGGTTTTGGGCTGCCGTGGCGCCTTGGCCGTGGAGTTTGCCCATCATCATCCTTTTCCAGGCTGTCGTGATCGCCTTCTCTGTTTCTCTGCGTCTTTCTTTGACGTCTCTATTAATCGCTGCATTTTGTACTTGGCGGGGATGAGCGAGTTACGTATTTTGATCTTATTTTATTTACGAAGAGCAGAGTTGGCGTTTCGGCCTGTACCTTTTGAACATTTCCTGTTGAGCCATCACTATACCTTAAACGAGGGAGTTGGAGTTGGCGTTATTGCGAAAGTTATGATTTATTGGATTAACTTACCTACTTGATACGACATTCCTTAGCATTATATAGGTACCTTACTTAGGCTAGGTAGTTCAATCAAATGAACCGAAATTGTTCCCTTATCGATCCCATTCGTCATCGTCACCTTTAGCATCCCTGGTGTTAATTAAAAGGCTACGGCTTCTTACCTTGATTAACATGATTCAATCGTTTTCTGACCTTGATAATCCCTGCCTATTATAACAATGGCGGAAGTTGTTAAATTGAAACAAGTTGTAAGTGACAGGAGTAACCAAGCCACAACCTCAAATTGCGGGGTACATCGACGGCGCTAGGGCGGTACTAGGGCAGTACTAGGGTACACCTAGCGCGCTACATCCAGGGCACCCCGCGCTATTAATAGGCAGCATTAGCACACTAAGCTACAGTAGGCTCCTGCAGGTAGTATTACGATTCAATGATTCGTCAGCTTAAACGTGGCTTTTCTCAAGCTTGCTTGCTTGCTTCCATCATAAAACCACAATCCCATGTTTCCTCATTCAACCTTTATTTTTAAGACATGACACTTCACAAACCCTAAGTTTCTATGCATAATTGGTTCGATACCATATGATAGAAGGGCTGCATTGCGACAGCTAGTCACTTCTCTTCCCTCTCGGCGAGGATCTCGCTGGGGGCAATCCCTCTTCCTTGCAGTCCCGTCCAATGCGACACGACCTCCCATCTCTTCTCCGTTGTCTCTAAGCCTGGGGGAAGAAGCATGGGCGCTCTTCTCGTAACCGTCGCGGAGAGTCCGCTTCACCTCCTTCTTGGAGCAGTTGTGCTGCTCACGGTAGCCTTTTACAGTGTATGAGAAATATACAAACTAGCGCATCGAAAGATCCCTGTTACCTGTATTCTAACGTTCCCTAGCTCTTCGTCCTACTTCATCTTGTTGCGCCCAAACCCCGCGCTGTATTTCCATCCGAGAAAACCTACATCACCACGAGCCCGAATAGCAAGGAGACCGTCCGAAAACAGCTACCATGCTGGCACGACCGCTGGCTAGCCGAACGCCGCCGAAGCGAACATCTAGAACAGAACGGCAGTGATCCCACCGCGGCCTTTATTCCTAACACCGGAGCCATTGAGCCGGCTGAGGTGCTCGTGAGCGTGGTATTCCCGGCATATAATGAAGAGGACCGGATCCTGCCTACCCTCGAGGAAGCAGTTGAGTATCTTGACAGGACATATGGCCGAGCTACCCACTTGAAGCCAGACAGCGGGGCTAAGAGACCCGCTTCTCGCCCGTCTACGCCGCGCCGCCATCTCCACGCCCAGAACACACCACGCGAGGACCTATCTGGGTACGAGATCATCATCGTCAACGACGGGAGCAGGGACAAGACGGTGGACGTGGCATTGAAGTTCGCGCGGGACCACGGCCTGCACGACATCCTGCGCGTCGTGACGCTCGAGAAGAACCGCGGAAAGGGCGGCGGCGTGACCCATGGCCTGCGGCACGTACGAGGCGCATACGCGCTCTTCGCCGACGCTGACGGAGCCTCTAGGTTTAGCGACCTGGGCAAGCTGATAGAGGGGTGCGAGGAGGTAGTGGACGGGGCCAACCGGGGTGTCGCGATCGGGAGCCGCGGCCATCTCGTCGGTAGCGAGGTGGTAGTCAAGCGGTCGGCGCTGCGGAACTTCCTCATGCGGTCCTTCCATCTCGTCCTCACCATCCTAACGCCACCAGCGACGAGTCGCATCCGCGACACGCAGTGCGGGTTCAAGTTGTTCTCGCGCGCCGCGCTTCCTCATATCGTCCCTTACATGCACGCTGAAGGCTGGATCTTCGATATCGAGATGCTCATGCTGGCCGAGTCGGCGCCCGCCGTGCCGGTGCTCGGGTCCGACGGCGCTGTTATTGGCAGCTCCCCCGGCATCAAGGTCGCCGAGGTCCCCATCGACTGGCACGAGGTCGGCGGCAGTAAGCTGAATGTTATACAGGACAGCATCAAGATGGCTGTTGGCCTCGCCGTGCTTCGCGCTAGCTGGATGATGGGCGTGTATAGGAGGCGTCTAACGTAAGACGCGTTTCATCGCATAAAAGGTCAGAACAGTCGGATAGCATGTCTGTCTGTCTATCTGTGTGTGTACATTTATACTCTGCCGCCGAACGGCTGTACATTGCGTTGTGTTCTATATACCCCCTCTAAATAAAAACTGCGTTGTGTTACTTTATCCTGACTTTGACGTATGGCCTTGTTGAAGCTACGCATGTAGAAAGAACGCTTCACAGGAACGGATAGGTTCACTTGCTCATCGTTTGTAGCTCGAAGCTACGTCTTCCTTCCCTGACTAGGCCCTTCTCCAGAAAGAGGATACCGGACTAGGATATATAGGATTCGAACCCTAACCCATCTGACTATAAACAAGCCTATCCCTTCCTGTGTTTATTGTAAAAGACCGAGCCAACAGGGGTCCCCCGTGTAAACTCTACTCCCAACGGGCAGCGAACAAAGGTTTATAAGAAAAATCAACTACAGAGACCAGTGGCCAGGTTGGTACGGTCTAGCGAAGCACAATATCCTTACTCAGCGGTTAGCATCTTTACTCTGCATCGTTAGGCACCGGGGGTTCGATTCCCTCGTTGGCCAATATCTCTTCTTTTCTTCCGTCTTTCCTTCCCACGCACGCTCCTTTTCTTCTTCCAACTTTTTGCTCAAGGTTTTCGTTATTTTTCTTTTTGGCACTCCCCTCCCCTCCTTTTTCCGCTTTATACTTTATCGCGACTCCCCTCTCTGATTCTTGTGCTTACTTGCTTGCTGGTTAGAGGATTAAGACGCTGTGGACTGCCGGTTTCGCTGAGAGGAGGGGGGTTCATCACAGCCCTTATCCCGCAACTCTTAACATCGCTCAGACTAATTGAAACTAAAAGACAATGTCAGAGATAGTCATATCCAGGCGCACAACATTGAGCTAGTGTAGGAGGCGCAGCTCCTACGGATAGCAAGTCTGCAGTTAATAGAGAGATAAGTATATATAAGACAATTAAAGTATGAATATACCACATGAGGCCGCCAATCTGCTAAAAAGCGCTGCATATATAAATCTTGCTATTAGTCATACGACGCGTGTAGATATCTACATAAATCATCATTTCTTCTTTTTACCCCTTGCTCGTTTCTTATATCGCCATGAGGGCAGAACAGACGTGTTCTTCTAGTATGATCGTGAAATATTCACCTGAGTGAGAGGATTTATTACGTATTACTTAATTTGTGTGTACATTTCTACAACCGGCCGGTTAGAAGGCCAACTCCTGCCACATGACAGGCAGGAAGACGACGCTGGCGGTCCAGAGGATGCTGATAGCGTGCCATAGCAGCAGCGGCAGCTTCCAGAGCCCGGTCTCCTTCCAGTCGAGCCAAATGGCGACGAAGGCGACGGTGAAGAAGTGGTACCCGAGGAGGAGTGGCCGCTGGATCAGACCCCCGAGGAACCCCATCGGGTCAGCCGACCAGCCCATCTCGAAGTATGCGAAGCAGCCGCGCTGCAACTTCGCTAGGTTCTTGTCTTCGGCTGCAAACAGGCTGTAGAGCGCTTGCGCGAGTACGTTGATGATGGATGTTAGGTGCTTGCGCCGCCAGTGTAGTGTTGCCATGGCCCGGCGCACGGCGGCATAGTCGCCTAGGTCGGGAACTTTCTCCGGCGAGAGCTCCTCTGAGAGTATTATGGCGTCGTTCAGTGCTACTGTCATGCCGCCGCCTGTCAGCGGGTGCCGCATGTTCATCGCGTCGCCTAGCAGCACGAGGCCTGGGTGCGAGCCCTGCTTCGTCGGTGGGAGCCAGCTATTCGGCATGCTGGCAGGGATCTTGTCGTCTTTCTCCAATGCTGCCCTAAAGGACGGCTGGATCGAGGCGGGGAGTTGTGGGAGTACGAGATTCTTCAGATAACCGCGTACACCACCAGCCGCAAGCGCTGCTTCTGGTAGTTTTTCTGGCACGTTAACGAGTGCGCGGGTCTCATGTGTCCCGATCTGGTACAGTAGACATAGAGTCTTCCCGCCGATGACGACATGTCCGTAGCCTGAGTGTGGGAGCACGCAATCGATCAATTCTAGCGCGTAGAACTTGCTGCGGACCATGGGGGCGCGGCCAATGTATTCTTTCCGAAATCTAGAAGCGTAGCCGTCGGCAATGATAGTCAATTGGCCGAAGAAGCAGTCTGGTTCCTTCTGGCCCGTTGCGGGGTTCACGGTCAGGGTTTGGACTCCGAGGATCTCGGGCGCGTCGTCACTCTTGACGGTGGCGATGGCCTCGGTCTCGAAGATGGTGATGTTGGGGTTCTTCATGCACGTCCTCCGCAACTGCATTATGAAACGACCGTGGTGGAAACTTTTGCCCTTGGGTCTTCTGGGGTCCTGCTCCTCCTGTTTCGCCTTTCCATTCGCGGATCCGTTGCTGTGGCCATTCGCTGGTGACGATGATAACCGGGCGGTCGGACGTTTCCCTTCATTGGGATATGGATACTTCATGCACATATCCTGACCGTACCATATCACGTCCATGCCGACATTTGTTACAGCATCGATATCCTCAACGCAATGCTCTAGACCTAGCCTTTCCAGTGACTTGTAGCCACCCGGTTGTAATAACTCGCCTACTATGCGATTGGGTTCCTTCATCCACCTCTCGAGCAATATGACGCTGCGCCCCTGATTGGCCAGAGTATTGGCGACGGCGCATCCGAAGACGCCAGCGCCGACTACGACGACATCAGCCTCATGGTATTTGGACCGGCGAGCGGCGAAATCCTCCTGGAGGGTTGAGGTCGAGATACTCGTTGTTTGACTCATAGAGGACGTTTCTTCCGTCAAGGGATACTCGACTCGATGTGGTTGATGTAGGTGGTTGATTGACTAAGTGTGTTTCCGACGACGAGTGTGGGTGGAGTAATTGGAGGGTGTATCTGGGGAGTAGATGGTTCTGGAGGCGTTGTCGAATATGGATGGACGGACTATGGAAATGTTTCACTGCCGGTGAGGCTTATTAAGAATGGAAGGACACGAACCGGGGTGAATTGAAGAAATAGAGGCGGTAAAGGACGCTACAGCGGGCACGAAAAAATGGTCTTGTCTATGTAGCACTCGTCAGGTCATGATGGAACGATTTGTCGGACCACGAGCGTGGTAATAAGGAATACCTGGGTGGTGGCTAGGTTAGTTTAATCTTCGATTAATGGGTCGCTGATGAAGGAATGGTCTTCAGGGTCCCCGAATCGATATCATTGTTAGTGTACTTGCTTTGCGCTTCGGTCTTGAAATTTAAATCTAGTCTGGGTTGATGCCAAGACCCCCCAATTGCTTTGCTGTCAACCAATCAAATTGTACGCTATACGAATAAGAGCCCGAGGAGCTGATGACAACTGGAAGTTCCGCTAGTGAGCTGCAGCATGCACACTACCTCTATGTACACTTGCACTACGCATCTGCATACATTAAGTACTACTTAGGTAGTACCTACTATAGTGTAGCGACTTACATACCTCCTAGTGTACCTGTACCTGCATGTGTACTTTACTTAGTATGTAGTATAAATAAGTAGTGGGTAGGGGATTAACCCCCCTTTTAGCCCCTGCCACCATCACAATCAACCACGCACACCAACATTTCATCATGTGAAAGTCTACATGATGCTCTGCGTTGGCTCATAGGTCCCAACTTTCGTAGAGGGTTTTGTGATAAGTACACTAGGCACTATACTGTAGCGCGATGATAATCCTATGCGTACGGGCTATCGACCGACCTGAGTAACATAACATAGTACACTGCTCTACGAGTAGGCTGACATCAGCGCAGTAGAGATAGTTAGTAACTTCGGTGAGTCAAAGCATGGCCATGCCATCGGATAATTTATGTATTTTACCATAGCAAGTGTTCCAGCATGACCGCCGGTCTTGTGGTATCTATATTCAATATTTTATTCACAAAATTCCTCACTGTATTCTCATCCTAGAGCCGTGAGCCGCTGTTTGGGGCCCTCGGTGGAAACCACCGGCTCCGTCTCCTTATTCCTTTCGAGGTCCGCAAGCGCATTGCCAACAATCAGCAACGCCTCTTTTGATATCAGCTTGCCCTGTTTACGAGTCTTCGCCCGGGCTTGCTTTAGTTGCTGAATGCCGCGTTCAATCACCTCCAATAACACCGTTCTGGCGTTGCTCTCGTCTATCCTTCGTACTACGAGCCTGCGAACTGACACAAGATGTGACAATAGTGCCTTGTCAGCCGAAAATTCGCCCTTCGACACGTGGTCGATCAGAGACAACATCCCTTCAATGTTCAATAACAGCGAGTAAGCACTTGCGAGTACTTTGCAACTTTGCAACGAAAAGTAGACATGTGGCGACCCGCTCCTATCCCGGGCCAGATGGCAAAGAGCAATGGCTTTTTCGTGTTGGTCAATCTTGACGCAGACTGCCGCCATATGAGTAAGCACAGCTGGGTCAATGACGATCTGGGACGATTCGAAGCGGCTAATGACATTTCGCATATGGATAATCACACTTTCAGCGTTGCCAACAAATGTGTCAATCTGGTGTCTGATGAAGGCCGATACAGCGGACGCAACATCGTGGCCCTGGGCATGCGCATGTTGTATCATGGGGAGGGCGTAGCTAGGGCCTGAGCTGTTCACTCGGAGGGCTGCTAAGACAGCTAGCCGAAGACAATGGCCGCAGAAGGGCATACCGTGATTTATGGCACGCTTGTAGATGGCGACGGCGGCTATACGCCTGCCCTTCATCAGTTCCTGACTCATAGCTTCGAATATATCCCGCTTGTTCGTGGTCCTTCCCGAGTACGCCATTTTATTAACAGTGATTATCTTCCCAGACCGGACGTTAACAAGCCCATTGCCTGCACGGTGTGCTGCCTGGCTCATGATCCTGTGAGTAACTTCGTCTGCGAACTGAGGGTTGAGCGCTTTAAATTTTGCATACATCGCCCGCAATTCCAGGAAAGAAACTTTCCATTTTGCCCAGCAATTATACAAAACCGAGTTACAGAAACCGGCGTCCAGTGCGAAACCTTCTTGGCTGCAAAGTTCGAGCCATGCCATAAAACTTTTCATCTCACGGTCTTCACCATACTTTTTGGCGATGAGAGTGACCATGTAACGATGGAATCCAACACCCATATCCCGGACGAAGAGCATGGCGAACTCCTGGGTCTCGGCAGCTGTGTGTGACTTCGCGAATGCCCCTAATACGAGGATAAAGGTATTATCGTAAGCAGTCGGCTCAGCCAACTCATTGCGTTGTACTTGTTTGAATATTGCAACTACCTCCTGCCAGTCTCCTGCGTTGGCTTTTAGCACTGCCAGTTTGAGAGCGATGTCGTCCTTCATATCTGGATGGTCATGTATAACCTTGTCGGCGTACAAACGTGCCGTTTCTTCATCGCCTGCGTTGACCGCAATCTCAACCAAGGAGCGATATATACCCTGTGGATAATAAATTCTATCCATGAGCCCGAGGGAGACGGCCTTGTCAAAAAAATCTTTTGTTTTAGATATATCTCGGTGACGGGTCCAATGGGCACGCAGCAGCTTCATAATCCATCGCGCTCGAGGCCGTTTCCTTGTTGGATAATTTATTTGGGCTAAGGCCTCTAGCATCGCATCTGCGTTTAAGCCTTTCATAGCCTCGATAGATCCAATAACGTAGTCAATAGCCGTATTGAATCCTTCTGTGCTAGACTCTAGATGTCTGTAATGAAGGAAGAAAATTTTCATAACGCTTTTGTAGTCACCGTGTTGAAAAAATGCACCAATAGCCCAGCGGATAAAGGGCACAGGGTGCTTTACCCACCCAAGCATTTTCCAATAGACTTGCAGGGCAAGGTCGAAACGTTGCAATGCCAGAGCTTCAAGTATTAGAAGTTTACTTGCGCCATGCATGCGGAACCCACGCCCTTCATCGTTCTTTTTGGGCTTTGCTAGGAACAGATCGGCAGCTAATTTCACACTCTCCTTAGAACAACGAGTACTAGGGTTCGGTCGACGAAGATGGAACTCTATGATTGATACAGGGTTATAGGCAAAATATTGGGCTTCGTCCAGCGTGCCAAACCCGATCATGGTGGTAAATATTCGGCTGGCATCTTCCCATCTACCATGTGCTCGACATAACTTTGTTAGACGAACCGAAAGATTTAGCCACCTGTCAAAAAGAGGGCTGGAGGGGATCCTAGAAGAGTTTGACAGAAATAGTGAAACAGCTCGATCCATCCTGTCATCCTCGTGGCCCGCCAGGAGATTCTCGATTGAAAGTATGAGGATATTTTGACATTGCCCCAAAACTGCGGGTGGACTCGGTTGGGGGTCTTTGGTCACCCTACCCACCGGACTAATGCTTAAAGATTGGCTAGCTAGCGAGGGTTGTATACGACGCATGGCGACAAGGCGGTCCCGTTGGGTAAAAGTAGGCTGTGGCCCTAATGACTGTGATAGTGATTCTGGTATTTGTGCGTGTTTCGAGAGATTTTCGTCTTGGGATAGATCTCGGCCCTCATTGCCCTCAAGGACCGTAATTTCGGGTTCGGTTGTCTCAATATGGCGGTGCATCCGTAGCTCGCGGTCCTCTTTTTCGTGCCATTGCAGGCTGGGTCCGACAACGGTGTCGCTGTCTAGAGAGTATGACAGCTGCTCTAAACTTCCATGATGGTACTGTCTCGACGATTTCAATTTTTGTTTGTTTGCGACGGCAGTTTTCAACGTGCTGATTCGTCGTCTTCGGTCTTCGACTATCACGCCGATAGCACAAGAAGTTCCTAGAGCAATGCTGCGCAGGGCACGAATAGCTGCCTTTGAGGGGAGGGGCAGAGGCGTCGACATATTGATTTACCGAGCGTAGCCATAGCTGGCAAAGGATGAGTCGACCGCGTCCATGGGCTACGCTGTAAGCTAGACGACGAGGAGGCGATTGAAGCTCGAACTCAGATGCCAAAGTCGATGCAACCCACTCTGTAGCTTGAGGTCGGATCTCCACAAAAGCCAATCGGCCTAATCACTTGAGATGTGCAGGAATTTCCTCCCCACTTTAATCATGTCATGCTTATAATAGGTAGTTAAGTAGGAAATATGCATAAACAGAAGCTTTTGATATTCGCCTATCTAGAGCCTTTAGCTTTGATGGAAGGACGCTCAATTGCTCCGTAATGGTTTTACATATGATACATTGGAATGAGCTTGGGAGATCTACTAAGGTACATGGTTTCTAATCGTCCGTCTTCGTCTATAATGCCCCAACGCCTTGTAAATGCTCACGTTGTATACATAAAAAGACATACCACAGACGGGCAGTCAGGGCATCGTCTCTAACCCTATCAAGACATATCTTGGCGCTCCACTGGCATCCAGGTTTCTAGTTGCCGCAAAATAGTCTGGTATAAAAACAACATACAACCACTCTGAACACTGGTCCATACAAAGCGTGGCCCGACGCCTCTAAACCAACCCCCAACTCCTTCTGTTTTGTAAATGAGTCTCAACCCTCTAAAAATCGAATCTTCGTCTAGAGGAATGGCACCGGGGCGTGGTAAAGAGGTCGATGGTGATGACGTAGATATAGGTCGGCGTGTTTGAGAATTAGGTGGGGATGTGGATATGGGCTGCTTCGCTGGCGGTTCCTTTATGACCGATTTGGTATCTATGGCAGCACGATCTTTTGGTTTGTGCAGGACTGGCGCAGGATCGATCTGCGTTTGGAGACGAGTCTTTACAACATCCAGAGGACACGTTAGGACGCCGGCTAATCCTCCACCTGCGGCTCCTGTAAGAAGCTCTAACCGGACACCAATGTCCCGGCTATCTTTCCATTCTCGTGCCCAACTTTGGAATTGTTCGTAAAACATGAATTGTAAAGCAGAAAAGGGAAGGTCTCGGTAAAGTGTCGCCTTGTATCCGGAAAAGAGTTCAGAAAACCCTTCTGTTCGCACAATTGTCCTCGCTGCATCGAACGTTCCCTTATAGTTATAACCGGATTTGAAATAAGGATTATTAAAGCGTCCTTGAAGCTGGAGACGCGTCTTTAGTACCTCAGATGGGACGTAAACAATCGACGCTGCTAGATCACCAATAAATCCTTGGCAAAAGTATCAGCATCGAATAATCCGGCTGTTCGAATGGGGCTACAAACCAGCAGTCAGATAAGAGATATGGGCTTGTACTCCATAGTCTAGCATGTGTCGTTTACTCCACTCGTAAGTGCCGAAAAAAAGCACTGTTCCTGGAAAGGAGCCCATCATGGCTGGAAGCCAACCCCCGTATAGTCCCCGTCTTATGCCCTCCTGCCGCCATATCGTGTAATAGGAGGATCCCAATGATGCGTATTTTGGAGGGAAATGCGGGTCGCCTTGTTGTCGTGTCTTGACAGTATCGAGGGAGTGCATGAACATGTCGCCAGTC
Source organism: Xylaria digitata (assembly GCA_022495195.1). Taxonomy (NCBI): domain Eukaryota; kingdom Fungi; phylum Ascomycota; class Sordariomycetes; order Xylariales; family Xylariaceae; genus Xylaria; species Xylaria digitata. The sequence continues at coordinate 17,972 of MU376964.1, read as the reverse complement.
GTGCCTCCGAAACCTCCGGCGATCATGGACTAAACGTTCGAAATGGTCAGCCAATAGTAGGACCATACCGAGGTCGTGCGACTGACATAAATATACGGGGGACGCCCTTCCCCTTCGCCATTGCCAATAGTCATTTTCTGTTATATGATACGATTGCGGCTGTGATGAACTAAAATGCGACGGGGTAGATGGTTGCGCTGCAAGTCCATCATGGACGCGGGGTTGGCAAGATCGGGCGCCGCCTCGAACGACAAAGGCGATATTTGACTCGGCAAAAAACGATAACAAAACTAGGATATTAAGCGAAAGTAATGGGGTTTCTCCTCGAGCGAGGGTTGCGCATAGGATCTTGAATTCGTTGGGCTGCGAGAGACCCTTGTGCAGGGTCCTCAAGCAAGATAATGGGAATTAATTTTCTATAGGAAAAAGTCTAGCGCGGTTGACGTATCTAGCGTGATCGGACGAGGAAGTGTGGCACGTGCACTCTTATCATTCATTCATTTATTCATTCATACATTAAAATACCTGACTCAGCCCCGTTCTGATAAGCTGATAAGGCTCTTAGCCCTTTAAGGTTCACTATAAAAGTTGAATAAACTAGACTAACCACTCTATGAGCAAATAGATAGAAAACTTGCCAACTGCCAGCGAGCACTTAGATAATGTATTCAAGTAATTAATAAGTATCCTAGGTGGACTCATGATTGCTTGAGTTCGGTATTCCTAGTCTAAGTTCTTCAAGGGCGCAAATAAGAAAACGAGAACGGACCAAGGTATGCGTGAGGTAGATATACAGCATTATACAAATAAAGAATATTAATTTATACTTGATCCCGAATCCTCTCTGCGTACTCCCACCACCTAACGCGCCCTGCTCTATGAAGCGGCCACACTAGATGTGTGACTTTCCCGATGATCAGCCTTATGGAAATCGGACCATAGATATTGCTATCCAGGCTGTCGCGCTCACCACCGTCTCCTTCGACCCAGACATGACCCGGTGGGATGGGCACCATCCGCAAATCTCGGGCTTGGATCACGTCACCAGGCAGTCCAACGATTCTTTTGACAGTCATAGCCTCAGGCCTAAATGGGTTCCTATCCGTACGCAACAAGTATCATCAGCAAACTCACCATCTATCCAGTACTGGAAAAAAAGGTAGAAGACGTCCTACCAAAAAGTTACAATCATGCCACGCTGCAAGCCATATTGTGCATTATACTTGAAGTTGACCACAACGTCCTCTCGGGTGGTTTGGTCTTTTTCTGAGTTTAGGAACGGGTACATGGATGCGCCGCGGATCCAGGCCAGCTCCAGAACGAACGTGTTGAATGAGACGACCAGCGGGATAGAAGTCGCGAACATAAACATATAGTAGCCGAATCGGCCAAAGCTGGCGCGCTGTTGCTTATATCTGGCCCATATCGATCTAAACGTCATGATGATAGACGTGTTACACGATACTATGTGAATAAAGCAGGTAGAGGTAGTAGTGACGAGCCTCAAAGTGTGATATGGGTAAAGAACGTAGTGACGTGACACTAAACTACTAAGTACCCAGGTTCGGGCTGAGGCTAGCTAAGCTTTGAGCCCCACAACAAAAACCTACCCACTAGGTATGTATTATGTAGGTTGCCAAATCGGCTACCCTCACCATATCCTTAGGGATACACGATTTATCGGTTTGAGCATCACTTTACATCCCACTACCCCCCCAATCCTGTCTCGTCTATGGACATGTTCAGAGACTAAATGACAACAATAACGTAAAGATGCAAGCATATAATCGGGAAAAGCGCTTCATTACTATCAAGCCCTTGAAGCACCATTGGTGCAAACGTGCCTACAGAGCCATTTGTACCTAGTGGGTGCGAGAATCAAACAAGATGACTTAAATCTCGTGGATTCAAACCCCTCCCATGCCCTGATAAATGCCATTTGCATGCTAGAAACTTTTGACCTCCCGAATGACCATACTGAATGCCATGCCAAAATGTTTTAATAACATGTGCCCTGGCCTAGACACCTGACGCCTCTATGCGCTGTGCAATGTGGGAGAGACCCGTCGCAACGGCTTGGTTTACACCGTCTCGGGGATGTTATCATCACTCTCACTGACGCTCTCATCTCCGCTAACTTCAGCGTTCTCACGCTCACGCTTTTCCATAAGAGCTTGGAGTTCGGCATCATCTGAATCCGTAACAGCTTTGGGCTCCATCTTAACTACAAGTTGCCCTCCGGCGCTTGTGATGCTGTTGCGGATCTCCACGATAGCCTCCTCCAGTCTGGCAATACCAACGGTCTTGTCGAGACACATACTCGTCAAGACATATAGAGGCGGAGATACGAGCCTCACTTTCACTTGATTGTCTTCCGTATTGTGCGCCTCGGCCGTCCGCAGAGCGGTCTTGACGGCATCGATTCCTTCATACTCGAAGCAGGTAACCTCAATATCCGCCCGAACTTTCGTAGGCTGAGGGGTTAATCGCTTTCCAATGTAGGATTTAAGCTCCTCTGCGACCGCTTCGCTGGGAAAGGTAATGTCGTTCCATACGTCGGGATTCCTTGATTGAAGATCAGCAAAACGTTCGGCGGGACTTCTGTAGTCAGCACACTCACGTTATAGAGAACTTGAAGGCATCGATAGAGTGCCCGTACTTCTTCATCAAGGGCCACGCTATGCTTTCGTAGAGAGTCTGGATGGGTGTCTGGGTTTTTTCGGCAACGTGGCGCATAATTGAGTGCACCATTTTACTTTTGTTGTACCTTTCCTCACACTTTACAATATCCTCTGGGCCGACTCGGCGCTTCGAAAGGTCGATATATCCTAACCGGAGTCAACGCTGACCAATGACTGGGTGGGTTGATGGTATATACCTTTCTCTTTGTCGACTCTGAGTACAACAACAACCTCATTGCGGCCGACACGAATAAGTTTCTGGATACTACGAATACGCCGTCGCGAAAGTTCGGACAACAGAATCATGCCATCGATGTTATCGTATTCGAGAAGTTTGACGTAGGCACCCATATCGGCGATCTAGACAATGTCAGCTGAGTTGTAGTCGGTATGTCCCAAAAATCGCCCACCTGCTTGACGTTAACCATAACGAAGCTATCGATCTCCGGGTAGGGTTCCTCATAGAACCGGCAGTTTGTCAACGACATGTTGGGCGACTCAGAAGAAAAAGCGGCCGACGTTGGCCGAGATGGGTCTTGTTCGTAGTGTAGAGGCTGAAAATAATGGGCGGAATATATGGTAGATGTGCCTTAGTGTCTAAATGGGTAATAGTTTCCTCTTGGGGGGGAAGCGAAAGTTATGATGCTCCAAGATTGTGATTGAGGCAATGCTACTGGGTTGTTGTATAAAGGTGGAGGAGTCACACAGTTTTCGAAATCTTTACAGTTTGTACGTGGGGTGTCACCCCTCCAAAAATTGATGGCAACAGCCTTAGTGCCTGAGCCACAGCAATCTCGTGCATTGCGTTCGACCTACCGGGAGGTATCCACACCGAAGTTGGTACCTAAGCAGAAGCCCAGCGTGGGGTGCGGCTGGTAGGTACTTAAGTATCCCCTGTGGATCAATCACAAACTTCGGGAAGAATTTTCGGCCGAGGACTCCACTATAGGTCACACTTCCAGGCTTGAAAACAAGCTTGGGAGAGCACATGTCTTGGAGCTTTCCTCATTTTCTTCTGCCATCTTGGCTTATTTCTCTCCTCTCTCCGCAGAGCACACCTGCATTGGCCCCAAATGTCCTCATCATTTCAGAGGCGCTGGAACAACAGCTCCGGACTCATTCGGTTTGGATCTAGTTGCACCAGAGCAACCATTCTTGGCCAACCTTTTGGCCGTCTTCAATTTGAGGCCTCGACCCGTCCTGCAGGATGAGATGCACGAGACGTCTTGCGCTTTCGCATGATTCCAGCTAGTCTTATTCTCCCCACTATTGAAAATGACAACATCCAGTTTCGCTAGTGGCCCTACGGGCCTGTCAGACGCCGTTTCAAGCGTCATGGCCAGCTCAACGGCAACTGCCGCAGCAGTACTTGCTCAGACACAACACGTCGCGCAAACCGAAGGCTCTTCTTCCTGGCTTGGGCTGACGGCTAGGCTCCTTCTATTCATACTACACATCCTCTCAACGATCTTGTACTGGAGTTTGAAACTAACAACCATCTCCGTGCCGACGTTACTATTCACCTTCTTTTCGACGAGCTTAACCGTGACAATGAACGCTACGACCTTGTAAGTAGCGCCCACCTTATTGATATTAGATCTATAGTTCCTAAGACAGGTTTTAGGGCTGTAATACTATTGCTCATGTTCTCTGGTGTTACATGGGTTGTGCGATATCGATATTTGAATATGTATTCTCGTCTCCCCCCTGAACCCCAACGCAAGGAGCCAGAGTTGGACCCTTTCGCAGGAACTCGTGAGGAAGGCATCAAGGCTGGATTGTCTAATTATGTGGATGAATTCCTTGACGCCATTAAGATATTTGGGTATCTAGAACGCCCAGTCTTTCATGAGTTGACCAGGAGTATGCAAACCCGGAAGCTCATCGCAGGCGAGACTCTTAACCTAGAAGATGAAAAGGGATTTTGCTTCGTGGTGGATGGTCTCGTAGAGATCTTCGTGAGGTCTTCACAGCAGAGACAAATGCCGATTTCAGCTGTGGGTCTGGGCTCGTCATTAGAATCATCCTTTTCTGAAGAGGAGGGCCTACCTCCTGGTCAACAGCGCTATCAACTTCTTACAGAGGTTCGGAATGGCAATCCCATGTCTTCCCTCTTTTCAATCATGTCGCTATTTACCGAGGATGTTCATCTTCACGTACCGTCGGAAGACTCATCAGAGAACGTTTTGATGAATCAGGTTACTAGGCCTCGAATGCCGTCTGATACAAATGTTCGTCACGATGCCGCTGCATTTCTGAATGATCCGGGCACTGCCTTCGCCACTGTGAAACCCACAACTACCGCCAGTGAGACGGAGACGGTTAAACCTATTTTACAAGATGACGGATCGTCTCTACCGCGAATCCCTCCCATTTCATTGGATGACCCCCCTATACCTCGACAGCACAAGCGACCGTCGGCCAAGAGGATGCCCACTTCTGTCCACCCAGATATAATTGCGAGAGCCACAAGAGATACTACCATTGCCATCATACCTGCCAGTGCCTTCCGACGGTTGATCAAGGTATATCCCAAAGCAACAGCACACATTGTTCACGTTATTTTGTCTAGATTTCAACGTGTCACTCTCGCCACGGCCTACCATTATCTAGGGTTAACGAACGAGGTTCTCCATACAGAGAAGAGCATGATGAAGTTTACGACGTGGCAATTGCCAAATATTCTTCGAGGCGATGCCCTGGACCGACTAAAGGAAAAATTTAGCCAAGAGCGAGAAAAGGCACAGGAAGAGGAAGCCGGCAAAGGAATTGCCTTGCATAACGCGTCTACTACTGCTCGTCGCCGTAGATCATCCACGAGTCTACGGAAAGAGGCCGCATTACAAGCAATGTCTCGAGCCCGCCCACAAACCGTCGTCGCCTCCACCATCGTGCCTCCACAAGAAAGACGTTCAATACATACACCAAGTCCCGGAGATCTTCTGGCTAATGTCCAGGTGGCTCGGAGCGGCGGCACTTATTCACCCGGGATGCTCGAGATCCCTTTGACGCAGCCTTGGCAATCGTCAGACATGTTCGGCAAAGACGATACTAGCCCGTTGGCACAACAAGTTTTGAATCCTTTTGCAACCCAAAAACGGGCCCGATTGTCGATTGATCCTCGTGAGTCTGTTGACGAAGATAACCTGTTTCGCCTTTCTATTTTAGAATGCGTTTTCAAAACTCTAGGTATGGAGGCTAGTGGCACATCCTCAAGAGGCCAGGATTCCACAGAAGGGTCTCCCCGTTTTGTAACGTACGACGGTAGGAGGCAGAAACCAGTGTTCAACAACAATGCGTTCGGATTTATGCCCTCTTTTGACGGCTCCGCGGATTGGGACTCTGAATCAATGACGTCCGGCGGATTGTCAATTAGCGCGACCCCCACTGCGCAAGTTCTTGCTACTGAAATGAAGCACGAGGTTGAGATAGTCTTCTTTCATCAAGGTTCAGTTCTTGTCGAACAAGGAGAAAGAAGTCCGGGTTTATACTACGTGATAGACGGCTTCCTTGATATATGCGTCCCTTCTGATGATCCTGGAAGCGAGATCCTAAGCTCTTCAAGCAGAACTTCCGTTAACGCCATGCACCAGGCGGACTCACCTAACACATCTTCCCGAGCACCCTCCAGCTTCGGCTTGCCAAATGATTTGAATCGGACTCGGAATAAGTCGGATACTAAACGGACCACGTCCGCCAGGCGTCGTCGCGTCGGCTTGGTCAAACCAGGTGGAGTCGCGGGCTATATCAGTACAGTGTCATCGTACCGATCATTCATTGATGTGGTAGCTAAAACCGACGTGTACGTCGGGTTCATCCCTCGGACGACCCTTGAGAAAATCGTCGAAAAATACCCAATCGTCCTTTTGACAATGGCGAAGAGGTTGACCAGCTTGCTCCCACGTTTATTGCTACATATCGATTTTGCCCTTGAATGGGTTCAAGTTGACGCTGGCCAAGTAATCTTTAATAAGGACGAAGAAAGTGAAGCTATATACCTGGTTCTCAATGGACGCCTACGCTTAGTAGAGGATAGACGGGACGGTGGAATGAATGTCCGAGCAGAATTTGGACAGGGCGATAGCGTTGGAGAGTTGGAAGTCATGACCGAATCCAGCCGCACTGGGACGTTGCACGCCATCCGTGATACGGAACTCGTCAAATTCCCTCGTACTCTCTTCAATAGTCTTGCCCAAGAGCATCCAAACATCACTATCAAGATTTCGAAGATCATTGCCTCGAGAATGCGACGTATAGTTGATGATCCAAGCACTTATTCTGGGAGGGACTCCGCAACCGGTACCTCAATCAACAAGAGTTCATCAACTCTTAACATACGAACGGTGGCGATACTGCCTATCAGGGCAGGAGTTCCAGTTGTTGAGTTTGGGAATCGACTTATGAATGCCCTCTCTCAGGTTGGAACTGTGAACGGTGCCACCTCTCTGAATCAGTCTGCCATTCTCAGCCACCTGGGAAAACATGCTTTCAACAAGATGGGGAAGTTGAAACTGTCCCAATACCTTGCCGACTTGGAAGAAAAGTATGGACTGGTGGTCTACGTGGCTGGTAAGTTTTCAGGTCTCTTTAACTCTTCGTTCCCTCATTTGCTTGTAATGATGAACACTTTATCCAGAGCGCCGTCGGTGAAGGCTAAACAATACTCTAATTTTTTCCTGATTCAAGCTTCTCTTTACTACCATTATTACCCCCATGTTAAACTCGTGGACTAATACAAGTTGAACAGATACGAGTGTCGCAGCTCCCTGGACACAGACCTGCATTACCCAGGCAGATTGTATCCTGCTCGTGGGGTTAGCAGAAAGCTCCCCTGAAATTGGTGAATATGAAAGATTTATGCTTGGTACGAAGTCCACTGCTCGGAAAACTCTTGTTCTTCTACACGCCGATCGTGACTCGAAACCGGGCCTAACTAGATCTTGGCTAAAAACTCGCGTTTGGATCAACGGTGGCCATTATCACATGCAGATGTCCTTTGGCGCAACTGCCCTTCCAGTGCATCCTCCAGGCCCAGCCAAGAAAGGAAGCCAAACACTTAAAGAACGTGTACAGACCCTTCAAGCTGAGATACAAAGATACACTACGCGGAAGATTCGTCAACGGCCATACTATTCTCCTGACACACCCTTTAAGGGAGATTTTCAGAGGCTAGCTAGGAGGCTCTGCGGCAAAGCCATCGGTCTCGTACTTGGGGGAGGTGGTGCCCGAGGTATTGCACACATCGGAGTGATCAAAGCCATCGAGGAAGCGGGCATTCCCGTTGACATTGTTGGCGGCACGTCTATGGGTGCTTTTATGGGCGGGCTTTATGCTCGTCACGCTGATATCGTACCCATGTACGGCCTAGCCAAGAAGTTTGCTGGGAGGATGTCAAGTATGTGGCGATTTGCCCTGGATTTGACTTACCCATCAGCCTCCTACACAACAGGTCATGAGTTCAACCGAGGAATATTCAAGACCTTTGGCAAGCATCAAATCGAAGATTTCTGGCTCGAGTTCTATTGCAATACCACCAACATTAGCAAGAGTCGTGCTGAGATACATACAAGTGGATACGCTTGGCGATATGTCCGTGCATCTATGTCTCTGGCAGGCTTGTTACCCCCTCTCTGCGATGAGGGCAGCATGCTGCTAGATGGCGGTTATGTTGATAATCTGACTGTGTCTCACATGAAATCACTTGGTGCCGACGTTATTTTCGCTATCGACGTCGGTTCTCTCGACGACGATACCCCTCAAACCTATGGCGATACGTTATCAGGAGTGTGGGCATTCTTCAACAGGTGGAATCCTCTATCAACCACACCAAATCCCCCAACTTTAGCTGAGATACAAGGTCGACTAGCTTATGTCTCCAGCGTTGATGCACTTGAGAGGGCCAAAGCAATGCCGGGATGTATCTATATGCGGCCCCCTGTTGATGATTATGGGACACTAGACTTTGGAAAGTTTGATGAAATCTACGAGAGAAGCTTAAAATATGGACAAGATTTTCTCGCTCGTCTCAAGGAACAGGGCGTATTACCTCTGGTGGAGGAAATAGAGGCGAAGAAGGCTCTACGGCGGACAATGGCACCTCGGCGCGCAAGCATCTAAGTAACCCACTCAATTAGCAAAGCAGGATAGATAGATATATTAGTACCTAAATTAGCTATGTCGCTTCCTAATGCAGAAATTAGTCAGACTCTCGCTTTAAACATTATAGTACCCATGACCAAGACACACTTGCTCACCACCTTAGTTGCAGAGAAAGTAACAGCAACAACACGAAGATAGCTAATAGTGAAGATCCCAAGAAATCGTCCTAGGTTGAATCCAATAAGCGAATAGGGCTTATGTACCGATGGGAATGCAAACCCAATCCGTAGAAAAATGCACCATCACGCTTGTATTATTCTTCTCTGTATCGACGTGTCGACGGCGCGAAGCTCACTATCACCTCCGTCCAACACCACCCTAGAAATTCTAGAGAGACCCGAAGCTTTCAGTACACGCAGGTGGCCCCTGCAGATGAATTTAACATATCGCATGCATGAAAATGCAAAATTTGGAGTCTCTAGACAGTATTATTTTGAGATCAATAGTATACGAGGTAAGCCTCGGAGAGTCCTCTTTCTTCCGCCAGCTCGAAAGGTCGCCGTCATCTTGGTACCTCTTGTGTGTTGTGACATACAAGATGTGAAGTATGGGACCGCCGCGATCTCATCCACGCGGTGCCCACGGCCATCCCACAAATCCGATGCTTAGCTCCGGTCCCGCTTTCAGCTCTGTAGCATGAGCCTTGAGTTCCTCTATATCCCAATTACACCACAAGAACTTGTTCTTAAGGAATCGGGCCTCGGGGCTTGCAAGCCACAGATTGAAGCTCGCTGGCAGAGACACTACAGAGATCAGAAGGTTAGTATTGTAACGGCCCCCCGGTATAGCCACCATTCCACCCACCATCGTCGGTTTGGATGTTATCAAAGCTCTTGGCACCCCCGGTGTTCAGGTTCATCTCAGTCAGAACGACGCCAGGTTGGGTATGAAAGATGTTCATGTTAGGATTTGCAATCACCACGGCGTCCCAGAGACGGTATACAGCCATTTTGGCAACGCAGTATGAACTGAAGTAATCGTTAAGTATTAGGTGCGCACCAAAGGAGTTGATGGCGACAGCAACGGCGTTAGGGGCTGCATATTGGACGAAGGATCGCGATACCCAAAAGGCGCCAGCGAGGTTGGCCTGAATGGCGTCGAGGTATGCCGCCCCATCTGCCTCCGTCACCTTCTCCTTGGGCCCAATAAGTGCCGCACTGTGGATGGGGACATCAATCTTCCCGGCCTGAGCGAATTGCGAAAATGCCCTTTCCACGTCGCTCTGCTTGGTGACGTCGGCGGAAATGGTGGTGACCTCCACGCTAGGGTACTTGTCTTCAATGAAAGCCTTGTTGTCAGCGAGCGGCTTTTCGCGGCGTCCTACAAGCGCAATTCTAGAGGCACTCGCAGCCGCAAAGTAGCGGGCAGTCTCTCCGCCGATGCCAGTATTACCGCCTCCCGTAATGAGGATGGATTTCTCCTTTACAGACACTTCGGGGCGGCCTGGAGAGCCGCTCGGCTGGGACTTGGTATGCCATCGCTTGGTCGAAGAAGAGAAAGGAGGAGCGTTAGACATATTGACTTTAGCTTGTATGAATGTAGTTAAATATGAAATTGATTCCAAGATGAAGGAGAACAGTGCCTGTCACCTTTGGCTCATAGCGAGATGGCGACGGAGAATTTGCTTGCTCAAATAGCAAATATCCATTCTTATATACCTGGGCACGCATTTCAAATGTTACTTACCTTACGGACGCGACTATCAATTCGAAATTCCCTAGTCGAAGCTGCGCCGCCTCTCGATTTTCGGCGACGATAAGTTTCTCAGCCGCCCACGGACGGTTCAATTTTGTATTTCCCGGTTGGGATAATTGACAACATTTGGCCCGCTAAGAGCTCCTAATAGAGAAATCCGACCGACGGACTGGCAGGCTTCTAGTGCATTAAATCATCAAACCCCGCGTTCATTCCAGCACAGGCGTTTAACGGCTTTGCCCTAATTGTAATGTAAACATCGTGTGTAGACAAAGTTAAGTAAAGAACATGTAATGTCGTCCCTCAGCCAAGCACACTAGACTAACCTAGTGTTTAGTAGCTGCGGAGTAGTGGAGGGCATGCAGTAGTGTACCGTCCGGCCGGAGTTTTCAATTTTAATGCTTCAATATGCTGAGGAATCTTGCTGATCCCGAGTTGACTACACTATCTATAGCACCAATACTGTAGTAAACGTAGGATCGTCACGTATTGCATCATCCTAGGGCTGTCAGATTCTTAGAAATCTGAATTGCTACTACCCGACTAAATATTCACTCAATAATATGCCAACTTCAACTTTGTCGAATTTAAATTATCACCAATTACATGCACCTCGGCAGATGAGCTCTAATTCGAAATGCCCGGATACGTAGCTGCTGATAGGCAACCCGTCTTGCGATGCGGACAATGCAATAAACCATTTGACAAGCGTAAGTTCTACACCAATCGTTTATCCCCTATTGTGTCGCGTGCTAAAACTACCCCTTTTCCAGAGTCTACACTCAAGCGACACGTATATTACTGTCGGTCTCGAATGAATGGTACTGTCACCCGGTCCCAGTCGTGTATACCTTGTGCAAGGGGCAAGACGGCCTGTGACAGAGGTCAACCTCAATGCTCAAGATGTACAACTAAGTCTCTTGATTGTCGCTACCCTGGCAACACACTTAGATCTATTGGGGCCGGATCTCAACGGGGTGGCGATACGGTCATTGAACCGAGTCCCGTGGTCCCAGACTCTTCATATTTTGCTGAATCTCATCTTATTGATAATACCCAAGAGGTAAACCGTGATGATAACATAAATCTGTATGGTGCGTTAGATACAGCCATCCCCGACCTTTTAGACGGTTACGTGGGATGGGACGACGCAAATATCACTTTCACAGACTTCGTTAATATGCAAATGAACGAGCCTCTTCTTCCATCTAGCTCATTATCATCAGCCTCACAATCGTCACCCTCGGCCCATCAAACCGTCTCAGGACAACAAAATCTCCGGTATTCCGCACTAATGATACCGAAAACACCAACTTCTGCCGTAAGATCACTTGTTCAGCGGCCTAGAAGGCATGCCGGAGGGCAGAGGATTTCTAAACTCATTTTCCATACTTTGAAATCCTACCCTCTGATGATGCTACGTGATAATACTCTCCCCCCCTTTATACACCCCAGTACGGTATCCTCCGATGTCGAGAACCCCAATATGTGGCCGTTGACGAACTGTATGAGCCTGACGCATATACTTGCCGGTGGTGTCCAGGGGAGTCGAAAGTTATTCTGGAAGAATGTGCAGCTAGAGTGCGAACGTATATCTGATGAGGTGCTATACGCCTTTGATTATTCTTAAAATTAGATGTATATGTTACTAACATTAAATTGCTAGCATGAGAAATTACACAAATGGGAGTTGCTGGCGGCCATGCAGGCCCTATCCATTTACATATACGATTGGATGAAGGCGAGATAGACCATAATAATTTCGACTCTCTGCTAGTAACAACATTCATTGTAAGTCAGACAATTGGCTTCCTTTCTATCATGGCTCTAACGATAGATTATAGGTAGTAGCCCAAAGAATTGGCCAAACCGATGTAACATGCCATAGACAGTGTGGGCTATGTAACGACAAGCATCATTTGAGTTGGAAAGAATGGATATTTAGGAATCAAGACGAAGGTTAATATGACCGCCTCATCGTAACGCATCCGAGGCAAGATACTGATTGAAATAAAGGCTAGGCATAGTCTACCGAGTCGTGAATATGCTCATTTACTTTGAGCCCGCAGCAATGTGCGATATCCCCTCCGAGTATATCTTAGCACCGCTCCCAGCAAAGAAACAGCTATGGGAAACAGCAAATGAGTTCTCTTGGAAGGCAGAAAGCCAGAGAAAGCCGGGAGCCCAAGTTTCGTTTGGGCTGGCGGTAGATGGAGAACTCGTCGAGCTGGATGAGAGCCGACTTTCGTGTGGTGACTCATGGCTGTCTGGCCAGTCTAGGAATGCTAAGGCACTGCCTAAGAGCACTGCAAACTAGGAGGAGTGGTGTGCAGGAATAGATGGGTTCAGTGGACTCGTCATGCTTGCTGCTTCGTTGATTATGTGAAAACACGCTCAGTCTAAGATTCTGAATCTAGTTCGAGTGTCCACGATGGTAATAAAAGTCATGATGACAATGAGACAAATCAAAATATATGCAACGCATTCTTGTGTGGTAATACTACTCCTAAAGGGGTAAGTAGTCTATAAAGGTCAAAGGCCTGTTAAGAACCCAAGACCTACAGTTGGGGAGCCTATAGGCGCCTAATTTAAAACCTTACTATTACGGCGACCAGACGTGGCAGGTTGGATCTCGTCTATGCCCGCAACCATGGCAAGAGGAATCGTAATTATAACTCATATTGGGCCAATTGCAATTACACTGCCTTAGTTAAGGGGAAGTATCATAGTATAGGTGTGTAGGGGATCACTTACACAGCCCCATCGCCAATTTCCCGAAGGATAAGTTTTACCGCCTGTAGTTCGATTCCGCACGTCTAGGAGACTTCCACTCCGTCCGCCCCTATCCCCCCTGCCCCCGTTTCCCCCATTCTCATTCCCATTGCCGGATGAATGATTTCCACCACCATTCCCTGATTCTTGATTCGATCCACCATTTCCAGAAGGCTGTACCGCACGTTGACCATTATTGGGAGGTTTTTCTGCATCAAATGTTCGGGCTACTTGATTCGTAACGTGTACGGGGGTTTCACGGTGGGACGAATCGATGGGGGGCAGAAACGACCCGGCGACAGATTCTTGGACGCACATGGCGTTTCACTCGGGGCACGGTTCTCGCGCTTTGGTAGACAGATTCTGGAGCTCGCGGTAGTAATATTTTCGCATCGAGAACATTATATAGGTAGTTGGGATATATGGAATGTATGGTCGATGAAGGTAGTATCTAATAACTTCGGATGAGTGGCGTAGGGGGCTGTGCAATGTATGTAACGCTGAGTTGTATTGTGGCTGGGTTGACCTCGTGATTCTGCAGTGGCCGATGATGTGTACAAATGCGCATAATCGTGTTCCGCTCGGTAAAGAGTCCGCTATAGCTATTGGCTTATCCCTGACCAAGTAAAGTCTGAAGCCATTCCGTTTATAGCCTATGTCAAATCATCAAACAGACTTTTTGTGGGGTTTCAAATATCCATAACGCCGGTTCATCCCGCAGAAAGATGGAGGAGCCTTGGCCTGAAGAGATACAGAAACAACCGTGGAAATATGTAGGCTATAGGCGCTATTCAGAGTTGCTCTCATCAGACAGTGACTTGTTGATTTTTCGTCGTTTCGGGGCGTTGAACGCTCGAGTTGGTCTACTTCTACAAGACAAAATTAGTCTTCTAGAAGAGAAGTTGGTTGATATGGACAAGGAATATAGTAGGAGGGATGCGGACCCGATCAACAATGGTTCCCTTAGAGACGATATAGATGAGCGGAGTGCTTTGCTTAACGAGGTCGCCTACCACCTAGACAAATATAGTAAGTGTCCCAGAGCGCTAATGTGCCTACGCAGCTAATGATCCTCCTAGACAAATTCCTCATCCAGCAAAGCCAGCTTCGCGAATACGTCAGGGCGCCTTCCCGAGATGTGAAGAACTTGCGGACTTGGCATTCTAACCACCAGAACGTAGCAATCGACGAAGAAGAGCATAGATATCTCGAGGAGAATCAAGATCTCATTCGTCTACGATCTAGTGACAAAACGCCCCTCCGGAACTGGATAGACAACTCACTGGCGTTAAGGACTTTGAGTATCTGGAAGAAGCACAGCCAAGTTATACCAAAGTACGAAGCGAGCAATATCTCGTACTATTCTAATACTAGCATGGATGCCTTCGCCTCGGCGATGATTGTTTTCACTGGCGCTTCCATCCTTATCACCCCAATTTGGGTCCTTCAAGCCATCGAGAGTCTTCAAATCAAGTTGGCTGCAATTACAGGCTTCGTTTTAGTGTTTCTTCTCCTTCTATCGTTCGTTATGGTTTCAAAACCGTTCGAAGCGCTAGGCGTAACTGCAGCGTATGTACTGGCAATCTAGTCACACCTAATCGTGATCTCTAATTATTTATTAGATACGCCGCGGTCCTCATGGTCTTCATACAGGTCGGCTCATAATTCAGTATTCTCGGTGACAGTGAATTGAAAGCTGGCACCGTGCCATCCCAGGGCTTATGAAAAACGAAGGAAGAGGAGCTTGGTCAAATCCTGTTGTGGAATCCCATGGTTTTGTGCTTCATTCGATGCTAAAGAGTAGCGTCTACGACTCAGCAGTTTCCAACGAGTTACCGTTCATGGCAATAAAATTCTCTCTCTTTTTCTCTAGCATACATGCTTTTCAATCTTTGCTATTTTTTACTTGATGTATACGCTCCCGAATGACTTAAGGTACCCAACCATTGTCAAATATGGCAAATGACACCATACCTTGCTACAAGCATTACAACTACGGGGAAACGTGTCGCAATCCAAGTATTGGGGGCGATAAATATTTGTTGTTACGCGAAGACTCTAAACTGACTAAACTGTGCCTTTACTTATGTACACAACACCTTCCTTTTCTTAGAAGGGGTGACAATACGTGACCTTTTAGCCTATGTATCTATATTCTCAAACCTATGCGTATTGAAGGCCCAAGAGCCCAAGAACGTTAGTACTTGTGAATATTGTACCCTATTCTAGGAGGATCCGTTGATATCGAACTGGAGCTAATGATTTGGTTGTCTCGGGGTGGCTTAGCGCTTAATCCTCAATTCCAAGAGTACTCCTTAACTTACAATCATCCCAAGGCGTACGTGGTTTAATTGATATTCGATTGGCACGCTTACGGTGGGTTCAAATACTCAGAGCTTCATACGCGATCTTTGCAAAGCTTTTCAAGCATTATATTGCATACAACTGAAGAATAGTAGTACTCAAGACTCCAGTAAGTAAGGTTTGTAGGTTCTAAAAATGAAGTCCTTTCATACCATCTACTACTCGTCGGGTGGAATTCTCTGTATGGCATGTAGTGACACATTCAAAAGTTTCAAAGCACAGGCCATTGCATAACGTCGGTAGGTACAATCGAAGGGGGTTTGGCGAAGGCAGAAGCAATGCCATCACGGCACTGTCGCGCTGGGTCCGCAGCTTTCAGACACTCGTGCCGGGCTTGCTTGCATCGATAGCATATGTATTTTTGTAACATCTTCTTTCATAGGAACATGGTGGTATTGTATCACAGTTTTGTTCTGCAACACGTGATAAATTTAAGAACAATTTCATTGTGGATTATCTAATAAGAGACTTGTTTCGTGATTTGTGAAACTACTTAAATTCCCATTTCCTAGCTCCTTACTCGATTTCTTCATTACAAGAAAAAATCATCAAACTAGTACACATCCAATCATACAACATTAGAGTTATCGATCGTTTTCGCCCTACTTCTGCCGCAATTTTTATTCCAAATCTACACTAAAATCGGACAATGTCATCATCACGTTACAACAACCAAACATTTGACTGGCTCAGCCTTACTATGTCTACCCGTAAGCTCGAGGCCAAGTGCGCGATCTGCAAATCACATCTTTCTACAAATAAACCACCTAATGGTAGTGACGTTGAGGCGTTCACAATTTTGCCATGTGGGCACGCATTCGGGTATAATTGCGTGAAAGCCTTATTTCAAACCGACCATGCGGCCAAGTGCCCATCATATTTAGCTCCCTGGAGGCTTGAATTGCCATTTTCGGAAGGTTCTCAGCTCGGGAAACATGTATTAGGAGTTGTTTTGGGAGTCTTTGCACGCAAACGTAGATATAGGTATATATAAAAGTATATATAAATATATAGATATGTTTTGTTTATTTTTTTGGCCAATATTAGTTTAAAAAAATCTTTTGCACGTTAAGTTTAAACAAAAAAAATTGTTTAACTAATAAAAAAAAAAGATTTTGGTAAATGTTTTAAAAAGTATAAGTTTTGTAAAATAAAAAGTTTGTAAAAGTTAAAAAAGTATAAAAGTGCTAATGCTTTATATTTATAATAATAAAAAGTATTAAATATTATAATATGTAATAATATTGTTAATAATTTAAATGTTGTTAAAAAGTATAAATAAAATAAATATTTTTTTTTTTTAATAAATACTTTATTAATTAAACTATATTTTTTACAATATTAATAGTTATATAATTGCTTAACAGTATTAGTAATAATAAAAATAATAGTTATAAAAATAAATATAAATAAAAAAAAAAAGGTATAAAGTTTACAAGCGTTAATATAATTTTTATAATATAATATAATTATATGCGTTATTAAAAATTGCTTTAAAGCTTATATAAATTAAGTTAATTATTTATAAAACAATTTAAAATATTATTTAGTGTTATAATTCAGGTGCACTACTAACTAAACCATTAATCAAAGTATGCTTTTTCTGATTCTGTCTGCCTATATTACTATAATCTATCCGGGTGTGCTCCGCACACTATTCTTTGCTTTTACAAGCTTTAGTCTTGTATAAGACCTACTATACGAAATATACATTATATTGTACCTGACCTCAAGAGACTTTCCAAACGTGACATTTAGCTTTTTTTAAAATAATTAATATTTTAGCATGCTATAGCATTTTAAATATTATTAACTTTTAAAAAGTTTAATACTAGCTTAGCTAGGTATTTGTAAAACTTGTTTTTATTATATGCTTTTATTTAATATGTTATAGCATTTTACTTAATTAATTTTTTTGTTTATATATATTATGTATTTTTTATTTAAAGTATAATAAAAAGTTTAGCACTAGCTTAAGTTTGCAAAATCCGCTTTTATTAAAAGCTTTATTGCTTTATTTTGTATTTTTTACATTAATTTAATAGTATGCTTTAGCATAAACGTTTATAAGCTTTTTAAAATTTTAATAATAATAAAACTAATTATAATAATACTTAAAGTTAATAATTGCTGTTTAAAACAACTAAAACAAAATAACTTTAAAAATTATTTATTTATTAATATAATATATTTTAAACTTTAAAGCATAACGCATCCCCCAATTGACTTGGCCACCCCATTGAATGGGCCACCCCCCTGCTACGTACCACTACATAATATTATATATAAACCTTTAAATAA